>PVJD01000199.1:0-567165 GCA_004026545.1 Mormoops blainvillei | reverse complement strand
CATGAGGACAGCGCCAGAGAGACGCAAACGGCATCTTCCTGCAAGAAACTCCCACGGAGCGGATGCGCAGAAAGTGCTACGGCTTCCATTATGAGTTTCCAACAAGTTACAGGGTGATTCGAGCTCGGTCGTGGAGGTCGCTCAGCAGGCCTCCCCGGCGTGTTCCACTGCCAGGGCCGGGGAAGACTTTCGGAGGCTTTTGTGCTCGAAATGTATATATATGAATTCATTTTATATATGTATATATGCATATCTGTGTGTATATATGTACATGTATACACACAAAGCTATACATGGGTATATATTTATACATATATATACGTATATATATTAATATGTGTATATATATATACATACCTATATGTACGTGTTCATGAATGAATTCTCCAATTTCTGATTTTTTATACTAATTTCCTTTTCTGATTAGTTTCTTTAATATTTCTTGAAATTTCTCTGTTATTCGAAGTAGGAATACAATTCTGTATACTATCTCATCAGTTTTTCCTTCAAGAATATAGTTTCCTTATGCTTATTATCCACTAGATTTTCATTGAATGCATACGCATTAGTCTAAATGTCTCTCATGCTCTGATTTCTAGACTATTGCCTCTACCATCCTGCAACCAGAACAAAGTTCCTGGAGTTGTGTCTTTTTATAATGGCTTGAATTAGTTCTCTTTAAATGTGTTCTTAAATTATGTTAGTTTTTAAAAGTTTACAACAGACTCTTAGTTATTGGCTAGTTGTTAGGTACTGTTAACTACTTCACCTTAAGTATTGTGAATTCCATCCTTAGGGTTATATATTTTATCTTTAAAGAGAATGCATTTTAGCTCTTTTTCTCCCTGACTTCTTGTAGATTGCCTGCTATCATGAATTACACTATAACTATCTGGACCACAAAGTTCCTGTCTTACACATTATCTGTGAAAACAAATGATAATTGACATTCTTCACCCTGGGAAGGCAACAACACCTAAGACAGAAATTTGGAAATATTAGCCAAAATGTATAAGATCACACCATATGTCATCTTTGTGTTTAGATTCAGAACCCATTTTGGTGGTGGCAACAAAACTAGCTTTGGCATGTTTCATGAGTCCTTGGATTATGCAAAGAAAAATGAACCCAAACATAGACTTGCAAGACATTGCTTATAGGAGACGACCACAGAAACAGAAAAAGGAACATAAGAACATAATAAAGACAGTCAGGGGACTGCCAAAGATGAGCTGGAGACTGACACAGGGAGTAGATATTCTTCAGGGACTTTACCTGTGGCGATTGTGCAGATTTTTCAAGAGAGGCTTAAAAAACTAAAAACTTACCAAAAATAACACATTTTATTCCAAAATAGAATGTAATTAAAAAATATAAAAATGCTCTGTAATCTCATCAACCAACACAAAAATGTTATTTTTTTCTATGAACATATTTATGTATATAACATTTACATTATAAAGGGAAAAATACATATTTATGTTTTCCTTAATGTTCTGATATTCTGTAGTTGTTATATATCAAAGCTCAAAAATGTATTTTTTGTGGTTCAACAATTTTTTATGCATTAATTCAAAACTTTCACTAATGTTAGATATTTATGACAAATATTAATAAGTCAAAGGAACTGAATTTACTATAAGTATTGATATTATTATAGTGGATAGAACTTCCTTACCAAAAAAAACCAAAAAACAGATTATTGCTGGTTTGTAAGAAGACTAAGAGCATTCTTGATGGTACATATTTATTTTATAACTAGACACTTTAATGAGTATTCTCATAAATTGTTTTTCCCTAGTAAATTCTCCTTTACCTATGGATAAAAACTATAGATCTATAAATAAAATATTTTGTAAATTCCCTTCAGTTGCTATAGCTCTTATTTCTGCTTCATATTATATTGCATTAATTATACTTTAATATAGTGACGTAGTGATAAGAGAATGCTTCCTTGATATACTCCAAAGTGTGAGGAAATAGTGGCGCTAAGTCAATATGCACATGATAAATACATTTTTTAATTCTCGTATTTCTTAATTTTTAAATAATATATACTTTTTGTCATTTTCTTCCAATGGAATTGTAAGCTCTTGGTAATATTATTACTTTTAATACAGAGATATTGTATCTTAATTGCTTCTTGGATAACTGACTTTGTTTCCAGGGAGCAGAGTCAGTACCGCTCCCCATTTTGAATACTGTAATTTTTATTTTAGTGCTCCCTTCCTTGCCTACCTATATATTGTTTACCTTTGAGTCTTTACTTCTGTGACTCTCTTTCGCATTTTAGAATATATTCATATTCTTAACATCATAGATTTAGACAGACTTCATCTTGCTGACCCTTCAGTTTGCAACACTCAGAATAGGGCCTTGCATGTACTAGAGTCAGGGTATATAAGTTTAATGAAAGCACATATGCAGTGTTATTTGTGCCCATTACCACATCCAGTATCATCTATAATTCTCACAATTTCAACTTTCTGGCTATTCTGCCTCATCTTCACCATCTTTATTTTTATCCATTTCAATTTATCTTCCTATAGTCAGGGCAGACATTGAAATATTCATCTCATCCTTTCCTCAGTGTGGTTGGCTTTCTTCACCTCATCATGCCAAATATTTGTCAATTTTTTCTTCTATTTCCCACACCATCCTGTTTAAAGAGTAAACAGGAGAGAACTCAAAGATGATAGCCACTTTTCCCTTTTCAAAGATCCACGTTTCTTTCTTTTCCCACTTGTAGGCCCATGTTTGGTAAATTAAAAGGGTGTGACTAGCCTTTTACCTTAGTGCCTCTCACCCTTAGTGGGAAAATTGGGTCATGACATATTTAGATAGCAACCAACTCAGTGTGCAGTTTCTTTTGTGATTCTGCTACATAGAGTTGGTGTTATCTATTATCCCCACCACAGGTTCTTGAATACTCTGGAATAATGATGCTTAATGGTAATTTCCAGTTCTCACAATGCCCCAGTTTCCTTTTGGACCTCCACATTTTGCTTTAAGAAACAGCACCTTGGACAGTATTGCAAGCATTAATGGCCAACTTCATTCCAGACCTTTGTTTCCAGGAATTTTCAGTGTGCAAATGGTTTTAAAACATGTGAGAGGTGGCTGCAGTGTGAAATCACTGCTCTGGCCATTCAAAAAGCCTGCCATGGAAAATAACAAGTTTGGTTCAGTATCAGTGCTGGGACTTCAGGAGAGAAAGTATGTGATGGGAAAGAAACAAAACACACCTTTTAGAGGCTGGTGGAACCATTATGTTTCATAAAATGAGATGCAGTTATATTTTTTCAATTCAGTCCCATTGACATCACGGTTGGGGTGAATACTCCAAAATTCCTGGTTAAAATTTGTATATAAGGTATAGTTTCAGCTGTTCTATAAATTGGTATTTAAAACAAATTTAAAGTCTATTAACTATTTAAGTAGAAGTTCTAAAAAACCATGTTAAAAGTGTTATTTAAACCAAAAGTCTGTACCTGTGCTCACTTTCATTTTCTTATTCTCCATAAAACTTTTATTTTTCTGACTACTCAAACTTAAAAAAAAAATTGAGTATGGTATAATGTAGACCATTAAAATTCTTAACTTTTTCATTCTCCTGGATAGCCATTGTCAATTTGATATCCCTCTTAACAGCTTTATGTTCTGTGCATGCACAGTAGCATTTTCCAAAGTTAAACAGTGTTAGACTGGAGATATTCCAAGGAATTATGCAAAATCTTCAAATAATTTTAGTACATAACCTGGATAAAATGAAATTATTCTGTGGACTGATTTTTGGAGCTTATAATATACTCATGTTCCCTGTAAATCTCAAAAAGAGATGGATATAATATATCCCATTTTTCAAACAATTTGATTATACAGATCACATAAGTCTTGTGGAACTAATGTCTATTAATGTACTTTGAAAAGCAATGCTTAAATCATCCAGCATATTATTCTGTAATCTGCTTTTCAGACATGATATCATTGATATCAAGTTCATACAAATACATTATTTTATGAACATTTAATACAGGTACACATTATTCAGTGAATGGACACTTCATAATTTATCTATCAAATATTCTATTGACTAACATTTTGATCGCTTTTACTTTTTTCTTTTTTTTGCTACTAGAGACCCTATTCCTGTCTTTGTCAATTCATTTTTGTCCAGCTGCTTATGATGTTCTCATACAAAGGTCTAGAAGTGGAGCTGATACATAGACTCAAATGTACATCCAAAAAGTGGGTACCAATATTCACCCTTCTACCAATAGCATATAAGCATGTAAGGTTGTCAACACTTGACACTGATATTTCAAACATCTTCACCTTTACTAATCTAATAGATTTTAAAAAAGAAAAACTCAACTCTATTTTTGTTTGGTTTTTGCATTACTTCAGTTTTAAATGATTGCAAGTGCATTTTTTGAAAGCTTATTCTTCATTTATATTTTTTACTTTTGTGATTATGAATGTGTCATTTGTTCATTTTTTCCCTGTTTAAGTGTGACTACTTTTTAAATTAACAATAACATTTTGTATTTTAAGGATAACCTACAGTCTTTCATAAACTTTGCAAATATTTTTCAGTGTATCACTTATAGAGTTCTTTATTAAATACATAATAATTTTACATATGCATGAATAATATGCATTATTTTAAAGTGGTTAAGATTGTCATATTTTCCTTAGTTTACTGATTTTTAAAATATTTAAAGTCATCCCTTACATTTCTATCCCTTCTACTTATAGATTATGTAAGCTATTTTCTAATATCTTCATTATTTTTTGTTATTAAAATACATACTTAAATCATTAAACTCAAATTTGTTTTGAAATACAATATTATGTTTTTTTTAATTTGGATCTATACTGTGTTTCATTAGACTTATCTTGTTGGATTTAATAATATATTGTAACCTGATTTTGTTATAAATATTGATTCTGTTGTTTATATTAATAATCGTTGCTCTTGGTTCTGTTTGCTATGTTTTCCATTAAAATTTTAATAAAACTGTACAGTATTGGAATACTTCTTTATGCAAGAAACCTTAAAATACTTCATGTTTAAACATCTCCAGGGTGAAATGTCAGATAATGATTATAGGAAATTAAAATTCAGTCTAAATGTATCATATTGAACATGTATTTTTCTATTATAACTTACTAAATTTAAGATTTCCTGTGTCCATAGTGTTTTTACTGATTTAAAAAAATAGTATTATTTGTATCTGTTGCCTTTCCAAAATTATCATTTCCTTTCCAAATAGCTGCTTTAATGAGTTTGCTATAAATCTTAATTAGTTCTAGCATTTAGATAATCAAATTTAGAGAAGTGAAGTACAGATTTGGGGGTTGGGGAATTGGTCAAAACATGTTTATCTTGGCTTGCTTCTCTATTGTTCAATACGACATACTGGAGTGACACAACAATCACTAAAGTGATTCTTCATCCTTCCTTTCCCAACCCTTGAGTGTGCTTTGCCACGTATACACAGCTGTAATGTTTTTTCTCTGAAATTCTCCTCGTGTTATTCAAGGGTCTAACAGGGGTGTTCAACCTGTGGCCTGCAGGCTGCATGCAGCTCAGGGTGGCTATGAATGTGGCCCAACACAAAATTGTAAATTTACTTAAAACATTATGAGATATTTTTGTGATTACATGTCACAATGTATTTAGTGCGTGATCCAAGACAACTCTTCCTCTTCCAGCGTGGCCCAGAAATGCCAAAAGGTTGGACAGCCTGTCACCACCTGCCCTGTGCACCTTCAATAAATATTAATTACCACCACTGATTAGAAATGTTGACACACTCATTTCTAATTACAATTTAAAAAAGGGACAATGGTAACAGCATAATCAATAAAATGTACCAAAAATAAAAGTTAAAAACATTAAAATTAATTTTTTTAAAAAAGTTACATCTGAAAAGAAGGTTTCAGTTAATTAAATATCAGGGAATATTTTCAAAAGATTTGAGACATTTGAAAAGCAATCAAGTCCAAAGCATGTTGTGAAAGATTTTTGAGAGTCAAAACATTGTTTTACATATTCCAGACATGAAACAGCCTTGCTCTAGAACAGGCTGTTTAACCTCCTAGAGGTTAAACACCTTCTATTCCCAGAGCCTTCTATTAACCTATATTTTGGTTTAAGAACTTAAATAGAAAATATTGTACACATAATTCAAAGAATGTCATAAGACATTCTTTGTGCTGCCATGGTTCAGAAGATGTCAAGACAAGGCAAAAATAAATAAATAAACAAACAAACAAATATGAATGATTATGGTAAAAAAAATTGAAAAATAAATTTTTTCTCTTATAATGAATCACATATCCTACTGTGGTACCATGGAGTTTTCCTGGTCAGATGACACACATCTTTTTCCTTAATGCTATAGGGTCAATTAGATTCTTGGTGAACTCTTTTGGCATGATAACTGCTGGAATACATCCTACTCATCTCTGTTCTAGCAAAGATAGCATTCTTACAAAAAACCTGTGTAACAATGTTTTGTGATTGAATATATTTAATGGAAAATCTTCCTTTTTGGGTCTATATGCAATTGCACTATTGAATTTCTGTTTTGGCCATCAAGGTTAAGACAAAAGTCTTGTGTTTTTATGCCAGGTCTCACTGCTATGTGTACGGGGCGGGGCAAGGGAGGTCAATAAAGGATCAGAACTGAGTGTTATATTATACAAATATGTGAGAGCATATTTCCTTTCTGAGAATTATAGTCACTTAATTTTCATTTTAAGAGATACCTACAACTTCATTGCACTCTAAATATAAGGAACCCACTGCTGTTGAAAGATAATTCACATGCCTGCATGTCTTGAGAGTAAGTAGCTGATCTCTTTTTTTCTGAACTATTTTTTCAAGGATGTTTGCATAGCAAACAGTCTTGGTAGATAAAACTAGTGTTTTCACCTGAAGCACAAAATAAGTTTGTTCTCTGTTAAATATAATAAGGATAATGCCTCCTCCAATATAAAGTTTGGTTGTAACCCAATATAAAGATTGGGGTTTCCTAGGCTTGAGTAACAAAACCCCATTGCCTTTGTCAGCATCCTCTTGGGCTGCTACCTTTCAACCTTGCTTGACTTTGTGAGCAAGGTTGATTGATGAAAACATGAAGTCCATTCTCTCTGCTATACAGTGGGTGATATAGTCTATTATATCTGATGGAGGGATCTCACATCTTCTGTCAGCATCCATGAAACTATCAAAGGTTAACTTGTTAGTTTGCAATTAGGATGAGACCTCACCATTCAGAGTTCTTGGAAACCACATTTAGATATGTTTGATTCCCCCAGACTTATTTTAGGAAATAATTAGAAAAAAATTAAAATATATCTGGGATAGAAATGATAGTCTAAAACTCAGAAGATGGAGAATCTAATGAAGATGTTTCTCTTAAAAACATTATGAGTCCAACATTACCGTGATATCAAAACCTGGCAAAGACAACACACAAAAAAGGAAATTACAGACCAATGTCTCTGATAAATGTAAATGGAAAGTCCTAAACAAATCAAATACAACCATACATTAAAAAGACCATACATCATGATCAAGTGGGGTTCATTCCAGGGGCACAACAATGGTTCAACATAGGTAAATTGATCAGCGTGATATGCCACACTAACAAAATAAATACAAATCATATGATCTTATCATATGGATTCAACATCAATTTATAATTTAAATACTCAATAAAACGTGTATAGAATCAAAGTACCTCAATATAGTAAAGGTCATATATGAACACCCTCACCTAATACTATACTCAATGGTGAAAAACAGAGAACTTTCCCTCTATTAGAAACAAGACAAGGATGCCCACTTTAACCATGGTTATTCAACACAGTACTGAAAGTCCTAGCCAGAACAATCGGGCAAGAGAAATAAATAAAAGGCATTTAAATTGAGAATGAAGAAATAATTTTTTTAATTTTTTTTGCTGATGACACGATCTTATGTATAAATAATCCTAAAAACCCTATCAAAAACTATTAGAAACAATAAACGTATATTAAAGTGGAAAGATAAAATATGAATGTAAAAAATATGCTAAATTTTTAGTATATAAATCCTATATACTAACAATAAAATATTGGAAAAAATGCAGAAAACAATTCCATTTGCAAGTACAACAAAAAATACCTATCAAAACTTAACAAAGAAAGTGAAAAACCTATATACTGGAAACTACATAACACTGTTGAAAGAAATTGAAAAAAATACAGAGAAATGGAAAAATATTCCAAGTTCTTGGATTTTAAAAAATCAACATAGTTAAAATGGCCATGTACAGATATAATGCAAAATACATATTTAATACAATTCCCATCAAGGCACGATGGCATTTTTTGAAAGAGCTAGAACAGAAAAACATCAAATTTGTATAGAGTTACAAAAGACCCCATATAGCCAAAGCAATCTTGAGAAAAAAAGAAGAAAGCTGAAGCATCACGCTCCCGGACTTCAAATTATACTACAAAGATATAATAATCAAAACAGTGGGGTAGAAAAAGCAGCCACACAGACCAGTGAAACAGAGTTGAGAGCCCCAAATAAACTGAGTTGTATATGGATAACTAATGATCAAAAAAGGAGCCAAAATATGTATAATGGAGAAAAGAAAGTCTCTTCAGTGAATGACATTATAAAAATTTGAAAGCCACATGCAAAGAATGAAAATAGACTGCTATTTGACACCATACACAAAAATTAACTCAAAATGAATTAAAAACTTAAATATAAGACCAGAAACAATAAAATACATAGAAGAAAATATAGATACTAAACTCATGGACTTGGTCTCAAATAGGATTTTATGAATTTTACACCAAATAAAAGGGAAGTAAAAGCAAAAACAAATGAATGAAACTACATCAAACTAAAAACCTTCTGTGCAGGAAAAGAAATCAACAACAAAACAAAAAGGCACCCAACCAAATGGGAGATGATATCTATAAGCAATACCTCCAAGAAGTGGGTAGTATCCAAAATATATAAAAAACTCAACAGCAACAAAAACAACAACAATAAACAATCCAATTAAAAAAGGGGCAAAGGACCTAAGCAGACAGTTTTCCCAAGAAGACATGCAAATGACCAACCAATACATGAAAAAACGCTCAGTTTCCCAGCTATAAGGGAAATGCAAATCAAAACTACAATCAGGTTTCACCTCACACCTGTTAGAATGGTTATTATCTATAAAAGAAGTAATAACAAGTGTTGGAGAGGATATGGAGGAAAAGAAACCATTGAACATCATTGGTGGGAATTTAAATTGGTATAGTCGCTATGGAAAACAGTATGGTGTTTTCAAATAACTAAGAATAGAGCTACCATATGACCTAGCCATCACTCTTCTGGTTATCTACCTGTGACATTTGAAAACACTTATTTGTAAAGATATATGTACCTCCGTGTTCATTGCAACATTATTCGCATCTGCAGTGGAAACAACCTAAGTGTCCTTTGATGGATGATTGGATAAGGAAGATGTGGTGCACATAGACATGGAATACTACTCAACCTTAAGGAGTATGAAATACTGCCAACAACATGGATGGATCTCGAGAGTGTCATGCTGAACAAAATAAGTCAGACAGAAAAGGGCAATAACCATATAATTTCATTCATATGTGGGATATAAAAGAGAAAACAACAAATGACCATACATACAAATTCATAGAACAGATAATAGAGTGGTAGTAACATAAGCATTTTTATATATGCAACCAATGGTATGAGTGATAAAAATTCATATCTGTGAAATAGCTATATTTAGGGTTTATGTTTCATTCCAGAGAAGCTTAGATATTTGATTAAAAGGTACCGATTTGTACAGATACAAATATGTAACCATTTAACATAAAAAATGTTTTAAATATTTTTTCTTATTGTTTCCTAAATATTGATTTATAAACATATTCTATTTGGCTCCACAGATGAGGCCCTGAAAAAAGTCAGTCTCACAAGGAAGAAATGCATTTTTTAAGAAAGAAATTTATTCTGGCATGACAATTTTGCCAGAATACTCTACAAACTTTCTCTAAATTTGGTGGCAGTCACAGTGGCTATGGATATTTCAGTTCCTCTTGTACTTATAACTAAGAGCACGACTGCAAGTATGTAGTGAAATATCATCTACTTTTGATTCCAGATGGAGTTGAAAATACATAATAAGTATACATAGGCTTCTCTTTTAGCAAAGAAAGGATGTACCTAACTCATTAGCAGAGTTAGACTATTTTGAAGATGTGAATATTTTATTCCAAAGTAAAAATAATAGCTGCCTTTCATCTTATGATGATTTAAGTTATGATCAATATGAAACTCACATGTTGCTGGATAATAGTAGAAATCGCCAATTATTTCAGTTTATTCTGATGGGTTTTAATACATATCTTTACATTGTGTGACTTGATTTGTATGCTTGTCTCAGCTCTGTGAGGCCTTACTTCACTGCTCCTCCCAATAATATTGCCCCTATAAGTTCTCTGCCCCTATAAGAACTCTGCAAATTTTCCCTCTGAAATACTGCTTCCAAAGTCACAAAAGAATTAGTTAAGAAAACTTTGTAGTACTAAGAAGACAAACCCCTCTTCATTGCTTTATTTGGATGTAGCAGAGGTTAATAGAATGGAAAACAACAGAGAAATACCTGACATGGCTGTTCATCATTTTAAAAGCTCAGTTCAGGCCCCGGCTAGGTAACTGGGTTGGTTAGAGCTGCATCCCAAAATGTCAAGGATGCAGGTTCCATCCCCAGTCAGAGCACACATAAGAATCAACTAATGAGCCCTGGCTAGCGTGTCTCAGCTGGTTGGGCATTGTCCCACAAAGTGAAAGATTGTAGTCAGGTCATATGTCTGGGTCACAGCCTGGCCTCCGGTTGGGGTGCTAGAGGCAACAGATAAATGTTTTTCTAACTTACCAATGTTCCGCTCCCTCTCTTTGTCCTTATCTTGTCCTCTCTCTAAAAATAAAGTTTTTAAAGAAATCAACCAGTGAATGCATAAATATGTGGAAAAACAATCAATCTCTCCCTCTCTCTAAAAATCAATAAATACAAATTAAAAGAAAAGAAAGCATATGATTTTTAGGCAAGACTTTAAGATCTGTCACTCTTTTTCACTCTAAAGATCCCCAATGACCACAGATATTTTACTACATTGATATATGCAATAAATTTTACTGAAAAATTTCATTCATAAAAGAAAATCTTAAATATGTATGCATCTAATAATAGAGCTTCAAAAAGCATGAAACAGAATATGCTATATTCCAATAATCATAGCTAGAGCTTTTCATACTACTTCTTTGCTGGTTGATAAAACAAGTAGGAAAATACAAAACAAAGTACTAAGGATACAAAAATTTAATTAGCATTGTCAACTCATTTGAAATTATTTACAATAATAAAATTTACAACAATTGGAGAAAAACAAAACATTTGTGAGAACATATAAAACAACTCTCAGTAAACACTATAGATTTAAATTACTCAAGAATATTTGATTAATGGTTTTAAATTTTAAACTAATAATATATTTGAGAAATATAGTAAATTTCTAGAAATTAATCAATGTGTTCTTTATAACTCATTGATCAAAGAAGACATCATAGGGAAAATAAAATTTGATTTGGAGTGAATAGTAACAAAGCACAATAAAACTTAGGTAATGTAGTTAAAGCTTGTCTTAGGGAGTAATCTGTAGCTTTAGAGACCTCAAATAAAAAAATAAATGTTTAAAATGAATTATCTGTTATTACATTAAAAAGATAGAAAAATAAGAGCAAACTGAACCTAAAACTAATTGAATAAAAAATAACATGGGAGCATAAATTGAAGCAATACAAAATGAAATACAATAGAGAAAACCAACAAAAATAGAACCTGTTTAAAAATACTTTAAATTAATCTCTAGCAAGACTTTTCAAAAATTTTTTATAAAAAGAGAAAACATAAATTACCAACATTAGTAGTAAAAGGGGACCTATCCGTACATAGCCTACAAATTATCTTTAAAACAGCATATTACAAGCAACTTTGTGTGAATAAATTTTGATAATTTATATAAAATGGACTAATTCTCTGAAAAATCAGCTTAGCAAAATTGACATGAGCTAGAAAATCTAAATATACACTTATCTTGTAAGATACTTACTTAATTTGTAACCATGAGTATTCCTATGAAGAAAACTCCAGATCCAGTTGGTCTTCTCTTGAATTATTTAACATATTTAAAGCACAAAGTGTACTAAATCTTTAAAAGCTCTTTCAGAATGTAAAAGAGAAGGACAATCTTCTCAACTATTTTTGAAAGCCATTATAAACCTGTAAACAACACTGTAAGAACAAAAAGAATTGTTGTTTTTTATCCCTAATGACCATGACTGTAAATTTTTAAAAAAATATTAACAAAATATTTTAAAAAACGAATCGTGATAAGTCGGACTTATTTCAGGAATGTAAGATTGGTTTAACATTTGAAAATAAGTTATCACATTAACAAAATAAAAGAGAAAATATATTAGATGCTGAAAAAATTTTACCCAATTTAATCCTCATTTGTAATATCTTCAGAATGCTACAAGTAGAATGGAATTTCCTTACATTAATAAAATGTATCAATGATAAACCTACTGATAACATCATAATTAATGATGAAACATTTAACTTTTTCCCTTAGGATGAGGAACAAGACATTGATATCAGCTCTCACGATCTCTATTCAACATTTTGTAATGGAGGCCTTAACTAGGACAACAAGTAAGATGGGAAGTACAGAGATCATAAAGCACAAGATACACGTTTGGGGTTTTTGTTTTCTTTTTTTGACAATGACATGATTCTATGCAAAAACCTATGGAATCCACATAAAGAAAACTTCTAGTAAATTTATCAAGGTTGCAATTATACAAGGTCAATATACAAAAGTCAACTGTATTTCCATAACGAACAAATAGAAAACACATTTTTTAAATATTATAATAGCATTAAGAACTCAAATACTTAGTATAAATCTAACAGAAGTGTGCAATAACTATACTGTAAAATATATAATACTACTGAGATAAACATAAAAAATCATAAATTGTAAAGATACATTATATAATTGGATTTCAAGAGAGTATTTTTAATAAATCTCACTAAATTAATCAAGAGATACAAAATAACCTGTCAAGCTTTGAGCGGGCCTTGTTAAATGTCAAGCTGATATTAAAAATTTCATGAAATATAAAGTATGAGAAATCACAGATACAATCTTAAAAAAAATGGGTAATTTATACGATCTTATTTCCAGACTTACTATAAAGCTAAAGCAATCAATATAGTGTTGTATTGGTGTAATGACAGAAAAACAGATCAGTGGAGCAGGATAAAAATCCAGAAATAGACTCACACTTAAGTGGTTATTGGATTTTCTCCCAAGGTACCAATAAGAAAAGAAAAGTTTTGAAGGTGGAAAAATTGGATATTTGTACAGACAAAAAATAAGCCTCACTTCTTTCATTAACTTACCTCGCTCCATATACAAAAGAGCAAATCAAGGTACATCATAGTTCTAAATTTAAAAGCAACAAATCTTCCACAAGAAAATATAAAAATGTAAGAGAATACCTTCATGAATCTAATGCAGTCGAATATATCCAAATTTTAAAATTTGACTTTATTAAAGTTGAAAATCGGTGCTCATCAAAAGACACTATTATAAAAATGAAGAGTCAGGCTGAAGATCAGGAGAAATGGTTTGCAGGACATATATCAAAACAAACAAACAAAAAGGCCTCTTATCTAGAATCTATAAAGAACTTTTACAAATCAATAATAATTATTTATAGGACCTGCCCTCAGGGTAAACTAGTTAAGCATGAACCTAACTGGCCTGGAAGAAGGGAAATACCAAACTCCAACCTTTTTAGACATTTTGTCCCACCTATGGTGGGAGAAGAGACAAACTAAGAAATCCTCAAGAATTTGACAGTTCAGAGGTATAGGCTTACTAAAAGATTGAGACCTAATTTTAGGACTATACAACATCCCCTCCATGACCCCATCTCACCACCACATTACTAAAGGCCTATTTACAACAGTTCTTTTTACCCAGTACATTGCGTCTGGTTATGAACTAACAATTACAAGGCATACTGAAAAGCAAAAAAACACAATATGATGAACTTGAGTAAGCATCAGAAGCAAACAAGGCAGCGATGTTGGAATTATGAGATTGGAAATTTTAAACGACTATGATTAATATAATAAGGGTTCTAATGGATAAAACAGACTGTGTACAAGAACAGATGTGTAATGTAAGGAGAGACATGGAGATCCTAAGAAAGAACCTGAAGAAATGATACAGATCAAAAATGCTGTCAACAGAAATAAAGACTACCTTTAATGGGCTTATTAGCAGACTGGACATGGCTCGGGAAAGAATCTCCCAAATAGAATCCTCAAAATTGAAAAACAAAAAGTATAAGACCTAAAAACAAACAAACAAACAAACAAACAAAAAAGAAGAAAATGCCCAAGGGCTTTGGAAGAACTATAAAAGATATAGCATATGCATAATAGGAATATTAAAAGATAAGGAAGAAACAAAAAATATTTGACATAACAATGACAAAGAATTCCTTTCAAATTACTGTCAGATACCAAACACAAATCTAGAGATAAATACCAAAAACCTATAAGGTACTCACACTACTTGTAAAGTGATATAGTATGATTTGAAGATGGACTTAGAGTACTGGAAACTCTAGGGCAACCACAAAAAAATAGCAAAAAGAGAAATATATCCAATATGCTGAGAAAGGAGAAAAATGCTCAATTAAAACTACTAAAGGCAGAAAAGGAGTGGAAGACAAAATTAGAGACAAAGAAAAAGGACAACAAACAGAAAACAGTAACAAAAAACAGTATATATTAATCTACAGCAATAATCACTTTGGACATCAGTGATCTAGAGTTACCAATTAAAAGACACGTTATTCGCATTGGCCCACTGTAGCTCAGTTGGTTAGAGGGTGTCCTGTAACCAAAAGGTCATGGGTTCAACTCCCAGTCAAGGTACCTACCTAGGTTTCAGTTTCGGTCTCTGGTCAGGGAGTGTGCAAGAGACAGCCAATCAATGTTTATCTCTCACATAGATGTCTCTCTCTTTCTCTCCCTTTCTCTCTATCTTCCTCTCTCTCTAAAAGCAATAAAAAAAATACATTATTTCAGTGGACCAAAAAACAAGACCTATATGTTGTCTATATGAAACCCATTTTGAAAATAATGACACATATAAAATACAAGTAAATGAATGAAGAAAATATACCATGCTAATACTAATCAAAAGAAAGCAGGGGTAGCTATATTAATTTCAGACAGAACAGTTTCAATGCAAGGAAAATTATCAGTCATAAAGAAGGGCAAAAGAACGGCATCACATAATGATAAAGAGGTCAGTTCTCCAAGAATATGACAATCCTTAATATGTATAAGCCTAACAATAGAGCATCAAACTATGTTAGGCAAAAACTAATAGAACTGCAAAGAGAAATAGATAAATTCACTATCATAACTGGAAGTTTCAACACCCTCTATCAGGAATGAACAGATCTCAGAGACAGAAAATCAGTAAGAATATAGTTGAACTCAACAAATCAGTAATAACAAAGATAACTAAACAAGGGTGGTGGGGTAATCACTTGAACAGGTGCATTACAAAAGATAGACAAATAGCTATTAAGTACAAGAAAAGGTGCTCAACATTAATGATCAAGTATATACAAACTAAGACTCAAATGAGCTAACACTTCTCAACCACTGAAATTGCTAACATGAAAACAGCAGGAATATACAAATGTTGGAAAGACATTTTAGTAAGTGAAACTCTCATACATTGCTGGTGTAAGTCTACAGTAGTATAGCCACTTTAAATTTTTTTGACAATATATTATGAAGTAAAGCATATCGATGATCAAACACTTCCAATTCTAGACATTTACTCAAGAGAAATGAATATATATGTCCATAAAAAGACTCATATGTGAATTTCCATAGTACCTTAGAAACTCAGAATGAGCAACAATATAAATACCTATCAAAATGAATAAACAACTCATATTATGGATACACAGTATTTCTCAGAAACAAATGTTACTCAGAAACAAAAAGGTATTAATTACTGATATATGTAATAATACAGATTAATCTAAAAAACATGCTGAGTAAAAGGAGTTGGGGGCAGATTATAGATCACTATTTGAAGTTCTAGAACAGGCAACACTAATGTCTAATGATAAAAACCAGACAAGCAGTTGCCTATTGGTAGGAGGTTGGGTGGAAGGTGGAGGTAGAGGTGTAACTAAATCCTCTGAAGATGGAAATGCTTTTTGTCTTTTCTGCGGTGTTAACGAAAGAAGCCTATACAATTATCAAAATCCATTCACCTGAACTCCTAATATTTGTGCACTGATATATGCCTTAATTATATATCCATTACAGAATTAAAAAGTAAAGGTAACAATACCCTGATCTCAACAACTCAGCAAGTTCATAGTAAATTAGGCAGAGGTTCCCAAACTACTGGTGGTGAATTCCAGATGTGCTCAGATACTTCATAGGGGATCTCTAGACAAGGCGACAAGGCGTTCTATAAAATGTTAACATACTATAATGTTTATCCTTTAAGAAAAGTAACACCATTGTGATGATTAAATTAGAAATGGATGTAAAATTGTTTATAGTTTATAGTTTAACTGGAACACACAACTGTTAAATTTACATTTATTGTACATTAAAATAGGTCATCCTGTTGAGATGTCTTGTGAACAATAAAGCACTGCACAAATCAAAAGGTGCCTCATTATATTATCATCAGTGACCATGGAGACTTGGAGATTAGTTGCAAATGAATATTTCTGTCTCAGAAAGAAAAACATGTTCAGCAGCTGAACAGTGTAGGGAACTATATTAACAGGTTTCTGTAACTTAAAAAAAAGACAAGACGGTATGTCTCTGGAAGTTCCAGCATCATTCAACATACATTCTGCTTCACAAGCATGTGAGGGCACGCTGGTAGACTGGGAAACAAAGGAAAGGATGTGTTCTCAGTTGTATTCTACACAGAGCAGACTGAAGGCCTGCTTTCTACTCCCAGTTGTTCTGCTAAACAACTGTGTGATAATATGTACAAGTTAGTTAAATTCTTTGTAATTAGCTTCTCCATCTGTAAAACCACATGAGGTTAAAAATTCTATGGGACTTAAGTAAATAGGTTTTTTCTTGTGTGCTCTGGGCCACCCATTTGGCTAATCTGTGGGTATTACTCACCATACAGAGTTATGAGTAAAAGTTCTCCTGATTAAACATTGTAATATAACATAGAAAAATAAATTGTGCCCTGTGTTTGACTTTTAAGTCTTCATAGTTCCATTTTAATGAGAAACATGTAATCCCCCAGCCTCTGAGAGCAGAGCCAATACCAACTAAACCCACCAACTAAGCAGAGAAGTACTGAGGATGCTCTGTCCGCAGGAGCTGCAGGACTGTGCGCTTGGTTTCTCAGGTAAGACATTAGAAGTGCTATTACTACGTTTTTCAGGGTGAAAACCTTGAAGGGAGGTGATCTCAAGGGAAGAAAAAAAACCAAAACAGCTGTACCAATCAAGTTACTCAATCATTATCTGTTCACTCTGAATAAATTTGAATAAAAACATTCTTTTTATTTATTTGTTTATAAAACAAGGATCCCATTTATATTTTGTTCCAGAAACAAAGGTATAAAGAAGGTTTTCTTGTCTGCTTTCTAAAAGTGATAATGTCTGAGGAAAAATTATCATCACAATTAACTATTCTGTAAATGCATTATATGCTATGTTTAAAAAATGCATAAATAATAAAAATGAAGAAAGGTTCTGTAAATAGAAATGTGGCATGAAGGATGATAATAATAAACATCTTTGTGGGTGTTTACCAAGTACAAACCCATAACAAAAGTTTATTTCCTAATAATTGGTTGAAAAAAAGAATGACTTGATTTATTTTAAACACAAACCATTACGTCATTAACATTCAAATTCAATACAGATGCAGAGTATTTTCTAAATATTCTAGATTGACTGGAAGTAATAATGAATCAAGTGGCCAACCAGATATTTTGTCTCACATGCCTTAAAACTACCTTTAATGAGCTTAAGCAAGTTATTAATATATTTTAATTGATTTTACAATAATTTTATAATATTAAAAATTAAAACTTTACATTTGGATTTATAGAGAAATTTAGCAATTATATAATATTCAGAGACATTTTCTTAGTAAATTTTTCCATATTTATTTAAAAATTTTAAAAATTTTATTTATTGATTTTAGAGAGAGAAGGAGGTGGGAAAGAGAGCTAGAGAAAAATCAATTTGTTGTTCCAATTATTTATACATTTGTTGGTTGATTCCTATATGTTCCTTGACTGGGGACTTAACCTGCAGCCTTGGCATACTGGGATCATGCTCTAACCAACTGAGCTACCAAGCCAGGGCCTAAATGTTTAAAGAATATTTTCATAATATTCAAATATGACACTTCTTTCAGAGAAAATATTTTTTGACTAAGAAAATTTGATGATAGCACTGATGTTATCTATTTAAGGTAGTAGTCATACTTACTAGAAAAAAAAATGATTATCATCGTTTATCTGCTATTATCTTTAGAAAGCCAAATATTAACTGCCAGATAAATTACCTTGAGATAAATACAGAATTTAATATTTCTTACTATGCACAGTTTGAGTTTATCTGGCAGAAAGAAAGGTGATTGGGCCAGATTAATTTTTCTGAGTATTAGACTAGGGCTGTGTCTGCAAAACAAAATTTATGTGGAGAGACAGCAATTATTATGTCTCTCAAAACACTATCGACTATCTTCATAAATTTCGGTCCCTGGTCCTCCTTGGCTCACCAGCTTCTCAACTCAGCAGTTTCTAGCAGGTGGGGAGGGTGCTCCAGCTCTGGCCGAACACTCCTCCCCAGCTCCTCACAAGTGCTGGTAACATCCTCCAGCTCTAGCTTGTCCCCCAGTGACTTAACATCTCTCTCTTTCTATAACTTTGCCTGTAAATCATCCATTTCTCTTCAGAATCATATTTCAGTGTTTCTTCTGCTTTCTGCCAAGGTTCTGAATGACACAGTGAGACATTTAGGTGAAGGAATGTAGTTTTACAAATACAGACCTGAAATTCAGGAGGAGGTCTGGACCTGGCCCTACATCTGGAGTATGGAGCACAGTGAAGCTGGGGACAAAACAATCATTTTGATTACCCAGGCAGAACCGGTAGAGTATGTAGAAAGGCCAAAGGAAGATTTAGAAAAGAAACAAGAACAAAGGTAATCAAGAAAAAAGGCGAGAATCAGAATAGAACAGTAATTAAAAGCAAGTGAACTAAAGGTTTTACAAATATGAATAGATGATCAAAAGTTACACATAATGAAAAAAGATCAAATGGTATAAATGCTTAAAAAATTATTGGATCTGATCATCAACATGTTCTTTTCTCATTGTTAAAAGAGTTCTAGAAAGCTAGAGATCTGGAAAACATATTTTATTCAATAGATGAGAAAACAGAGTTAGAAAATGGTCTTTTACAAATGCTGGTGATTGGGAGAAGACATGTAGAGCAATGGGTTTGCACTAAGTAGAAGCTAGGAAAAAAAGGTTTGTTTTTGGAGGGGTAGAAATAAAAGATAATTCAGTTTTAGGAAACACAACTCATTATATGAATTTTTAATTTCTGTATGTTTCTTATATTAAAAAAACAAAATAGAGTATCTAATTTTTTTTTCTCTTAGTCCAGCATATTTTAAATAAGAATCCCTTATTTGGGAAAAGTACCAAAGATAATCCCAGCTTCCAACTCCACAATATTGACTACAGAAATTCAGAAACTGTAAGAACCTATTAGAAATAGAACCCCAACCCATGTCCCTGACCAAAATAATGTTCCCTTAATTCAACATGATAAAGTTGACACTCTCGATCTTCTAAAACAGATCAATAGCCTCACAAATCTCTAAAAAGTCTTCACAATCTTTTTTGTTAATTTTGAAAAATATGTTCATTGATTTTAAAAAGAGGAAGGGAGAGAGAGAAAGAGAGAAACATTCATGTGAGCAAGAAACGTGTCCATGCTTCCTATACACTCCCTGACCAAGGACTGAACCCATAGTCTTTGTATGTGCTGGGATTGGGAATTGAACATTCAACCTTTTGGTGTAAGAGACAATGGCTACGGCTGAGCCACACACTGGCCAGGGCTTCGCAGTCTTCTGGTACATGCACACATGCATGCACAGAGATGTGGAATAATGCAAGAGTAATCTGAGATGCGAAAGAAACAGTTCTGTGTTCTGATCAGGCTTTTGTCTAGTCCAGCAGACATTTTTGATGGTCTCTTATAGAATTAGTGCTGGCTATGTGGGGAGTTTTACTCTAAATAAGTCAAATGACTGATTTTTAACAACATCTATGACTTCTTTGCACTAGATTAAGTAAAATCTTCATGAAAAAAACACCAGCGATAACTTAATGTCTTTTGTCTACACAGGGAAAAATTACCTGTTTCTGTGGAACCAAGACAGGGGTTGTTATACAGGAATTGCTGGTTTTAGAGTTTCAAATGACTCCTCTGTGGCTCCTGATTCTTTACTTTGTTCTTGCCAAAAAAATGTGCATATCTAGAGGAGGCAGCATAATTGTAACACTGACTGGTGAGGCCAATGAAAGTTTCTGGAATGTGTTAATATTACGCAATAAGCATCTGGTTTTTCTAAATTCCTAGATATTGAGGTTACTTGGGGCTTTTCTATAAAGCACTGGTATGAATAACACATAGGAAAAATGCTGAAATAGGGTTACTTTAGTAAAAACTGACAATAGTAAAATGTCTTCAAAACAATAACTCTCTTTTTATAGTACAATAAACAAATGTCATGTTATAGGTTAAATGTTTGTACACTTAGGAATCGTTTAGGTAGCTCTTACTGATGAATGCACTATTAGTTTTGTTACTTATCTTAGGGTTTTCAGGGTCCATTTGCTTGAATAATAAATATGAACAGACTGCCCTGATTCCAATAAGTTTATCTGGGGCTCTGATGCCATGTGCAGACCATCTGAGCCATTTTTTGGAATTTATGCTAACCAGAAAACCTCAATAAAATAAAAACATATAATTCTTAAAGGTACTCACAGTTTATCCATTTAGAAACACATTCTGCCCTTAAATACTTGTATGCTCATCTTGTTGAAGATAATGGAATTTGTCTTGGGCAATGAAAGTCAGAATATGGCTCAATAGACATTATGCAATTTATATAAATCTATGAGCATGTAAGAGAGAAGACCCAAAAAAGAAATAGAATTTATTTATTTATAAAAGATTGTGTATTTATTTTTCCATGTTTAACCTTCAGCCACATTCAAAGTACTCGCCATTTGAAGCAATACACCTATAGAGGCTTTTTTTCCACTGCTCAAAAGCAGTTTTTGAACTTGTTGATTTTGATACCTTTTAGTACTTCTGCTGTGTGTGTTTTTTTTTTTTTTTTTTTTTACTTCTTCCACATCAGCAAAACATTTCCCTTTGAGGATTTTTTTTTTTTATCAGCAGGGGCAACATTGGGTGAATGTTAGGGAGGATGAGGCACAGGGGTCATGCCGTTTTGGGGGGCAAAAACCGCTGAACACTCAGTGCTGTGTGGGCCAGTGTGCTTGTAAATCACCCATCATGAAATGGGCAGACATGTTGAAAGATTTTTCAAAAAAACTTCAGTGAAGCCAATCACAACCTCTCACAACAATGCCAGCTGGTACACCGATACAGATGGGTTCCTAGAACAGTCACCAAGCAAACAAAGCCTGTACTACAAGGTGCCCACACTCAGAAGATAGTTTTGGGGTCCTCCCACATGTCTTCATTCTTGTATACAGTGAAGAGAATCTGGCTTTCTGTAATCAGTTAATTGATTACAGAAATTAACTAATTAATTAAAAGTTAATTAATGATTTACAAATTCTGTAAATCTGTCCTGACTCACCAAAAATTTTGGAAAGAATGCTACCTAGAATATAAGCCAATCCCAACTAATCACTTATAATTGTTTTCAAGATGTCTAGGGTACCTGAAGTTAAGTCATCAAAGCACAATCAGTGGGAAGTGGAACAGTGCCAGAGGTAAACAGTATTCATATTTTCCAGAAAGCCCTGGGTACTGCAAGGACAAAGCCTTCCCTCCTCTCATGTCCTTCCTAGTCCCTTTGAAATAGTGCATCGATTCTGTAAAGCGTGAACACAGGCAAAATGGAGCAGAGTGGCTCAGGCCACTGACATAAGACAGCATGCAACCATACAACCCTTAGCCATTGCCTCACCTCTCCTGTTATGTAATTCTCTTAGCGACATAACTCAAATGACCTTCACAATAAAAACTAGATTCCGCAGAGAAAACGTTAAAAACTAGAAATGATACTAGCCCCCCTTATGGCATATAAGAGCAGGAATACCCTGACCATATCAGCCATTCAACAAAATTGCAAGTACCTAATGCTTTCTGCTTACTTTTTTTTTCCAAATAAAGCTTCATCAAGTATTTTTGAATGCTTAATACATTTCTAAATTTTCTTACATCATCTGTTATGGTTCTTCTACTTATCTTTTCATTTATTGGCATTTATCTATCTCTATCCCTTCTCAAGTTCCTATTTAATATTACTGAGATAATTTATAAATTAAAATTGAAGAGTAACTCACCCTCTTCTGTTTAAATGCTAAATATAAAAGTAAATATTCTTTGCATTTCTCATTTTATGTAAGGTAATTTAAAAAGTATCTAGTCCAACTAATGGTCAAACTCAATTAGAACCATCTAATCAATGTCATTTAATCTAATGTAAGCAGAAATTTGATACAGGTAATAAAGTATGACACTCAATAATAAATCAGGGTTTGTTAATTTTTTCCTTTACTTTTTAATTTTAATTTAATTTGTAATTTTAACGTGTTCTCTGGTCAATAAAGTTCTATTGTGAGGGGATTGTTTCCCTATCAGGCACAGGGCTGTTATCTCAGGAGGAATATGTTGGAAAAATTAAGTTCAGGATGTTTTTGAGTCATGGAAAATTGACTTCCCCCTAGACTTAAAGATATATAGGTCCATTAACATATATAGGTTCTGGTCTTTCCTATGTTCATCCAGCTTCTTAGGACTATATGACAGCCAATACTTTCTCTGTCTTAAAACTCAAAGTCTAGCCCTGGCCCAGTAGTTCAGTTGGTTAGAGTGTTGTTCCCATATGACAAGGTTGTGGGTTCAATCCTCAGTCAGGGCACATATAAGAATCAACCAATGAATGAATAAATAAGTAGAACAACAAATCGATGCCTCCCTCTCTCTCTCTCTCTCTCTCTCTTTCTTTCTCTCAAAATCAATCAGTAAATAAAAAGTAAAGATTAAAAAAACAGCAACAATGTCTGCTGGTTCCCCATCAGTTGAATTAGACAATGACTTGAGACATTCCTGATTCTTAAAACTGGAGGGATGTTGCTAGAATCTAGAAGCCAGTGAATCTCATTCTGCACAAGATAGCTGTCCACAATGGAGAATTATCCAGCTCAATATATCAAAAGACCCAAATTGGAGATTCTCTAAACATATGTCCAGTGATTTGAGACAGATATTTTATTATTTTTAACTTGTATGCAAAATGAAGTTTAAATTAATTATAACTTGACAGTTGCCTAAGAAACAATTTAATTTTATTGGTTGTGTTATCTATGTTTGCTCCAAAAACTTAAAATGCTTTGAAAATAAATAGGGACCCCATGTGTTTTAAGAGAAAGTTGTGTTTATTCATGTCTGAACCATTTAACTTATTTAATCAGGTTCCTACTCCAGAGTGGTTACCACTTTTAGACTCTCAACTTTGTGAAAACTCTCTCAGAGGGGGATTAAGGCCTACATAAATACTGGTACTAAAGTATAGATTTTAAGAAACTATTCTATACTTTGACTTTTTTTTTTATTGCATTTATGGCCATTGAGGCTTACTGAAGTTTTTTAGTGTTTCCTCTAAAAACAGCCAGTTTCTCCTCCCCTGTCTTTGCCAGGGATGCTAAGAAGTAAAAACTTTAACTTAAACAGAGGTCAGGCTCTCATAACAATGTGAAATAGGGAAAAATTGCCTTTGGCTTCCTATCCCTTTAGGGGCTCAATGTTGTTATGACATTTCTTCTCCTACCAGACAGAAAACTGCTGTAGAAGAAGGACCTCAAATGGATGCACATGGAGCTGTAAATGGCTACACATGATCAGGTTGCTCAGCATCCCCTCCCCAAGGGGCCGGAGCAGCGAGGCTCCTCACATTTGCCTTCTTTGTCTCTGAAGGCTCTCTAGCTTTCCTCAGCAGCTAGAAGTAAATGGCTCTGTTCATTTGTTCATTTACTCAATAAATATTTATTGTATGGCAAATAATTGCCATACACTACTAGGGAAGTGCAATGGGAATACAGAACTGAACTATGAGGCCGCTGTGGAAGGAGTATGTGAATGAAGGAGCACCAATAAACAGAAGAGCATAGTAGTCGTCAGTGGAAGATGAGGTGTGTCAGGCTGGTATGTAACACAGTGAAGAAAGAGGAATAAAGTCAGGAATAGAGAATAAAGGCAGAGACATATCTGTGTGACACTGTGCTTAAGAAATAAGCCATTTAGCTCTGATGTACTGCCTCAAAGAGTTGTATAAGAAGTAGAGAAGGGGGTTGTTGCTTAGGATGGTGATATTAAGGAGGCTGCTTGAGGCAGGGTGAATCAAGTGTTTAAAATGGAATGAGTAAAGCTTAAATTTAGTCAATTTTTACTTTGAAATAGAGAGCTCAAGATACCAGTGTTACCAACTTAGGAGCCAAAAATAAATAAGGATGTTCACAGATACATATGGCTTGAGTTTGTGTATGTGGGGGACCCTGAAGGTCTGTACAGGGCATGCAGCCTGGAATGGTGTGAACCCTTGAAAGTCAGTCCAGGCAGGCAGCCCAGAACTATGAGTCATCATCACATGCCTGTGGGCAGGCAACCTGGTCCTATGTCATTGCACACGTGCACTGTAGTCCCCAGTGACCTAAGTTTTCGCCTGATCCCACTATTGTCTAAACTTGTATAAAAACTCCTGTAACCAGCCATAAGTGTGCCAGTGGTGCCAGTGGCACCAGCACTGCCAGCAATAAAGAACCTGTTGCTTGCTTGCTTGTGGTGTGAAGTACAACTCCTATGTCTGCTCCTGGTGCTTTCTTTCAATTGGGCCTCTCACCACCAAATCCTACCCTGGCTGAACAGCTGGGCTCTGACAGTGTATACTTTAAAAAATGTATTGATTGATTCTAGAGAGAGAGAAAAACATCTATGTGAGAGAAAAACATTCACTGGTTGCCTCCTGTACCTGCCCCAACCAGGGATTGAACACTCAAACTAAGCCTGTGCCCAGGTCAGGAATCAAACCACCAACCTTTCAGTTCATGGACTGATGCTCCAACCAACTGAGCCACATGGCCAGGACACCTTCGTGTATTCTTAGTGTTATCTAGAGACCAGCAACAACAACTGCTGAGGGGGTGGAGTTAGGAGCTCAGTGCTTTCATTTTTCTCCCCATTAAACTGAATCTTTTATTTAACATTTAAGAAATCACCCTTATCTATTCACCTCTTTAAATCAGCCTCATGTGCTTCTGGGAAGTTTTTAAGTGTCTCTTTTACAGTTTTTTTCTTGCTTTCTCCAGGTGCCAGTAGAGCAAAATATCTCCTATAATCTTGAAACTCAACACTGACGTTGTTGAGTCAAATGAGGATGTAGAAGAGAATTGGCCTCAGCATCAGAGGTCCCCCAGAAGGGTGTATAGGATTAATTTTGCAGACTGTAGTTTTTTCCTTATCTTTGTCCTCTTAATCGTCCACATTTCCTTTGAGAATTGTTAGCCATTAATCATTATCTTAAACATGATTTGTTGCTAAAACCTAGGGTCTGCCCAATCAAATTAGGTTCAAGAAGCATCTAGGTACTTTGCCTTGGAGTTATCTGCTTTTATGGCTTAGTCATTTAGAGCATTCCCCTTCTAAATATGAAGTTCTTAAAAACAAACAGAAAAAGCTATCCATAGGACTTCTTACTGGATCGCCTATTAAAAATAAAACAAAATACTAAAATGAACTATAATGTATTTTGAACACACTAGTGTTTTTCCAAAGAGAAAGCTGTAATTTTAATATATAGTAAAGACAAATCAAATGAATATCTGCTAATGGTAGGCTTTTTGGCATCATTCAACAAACAAGTGTTTGATAGAGAATCCCTTATCCTAGTGTCTCCTATGCCCAACTGAAAGGCAGACTGCCAAACTTTGAATTTAAAGGTTTATGAACTTGTCTGGGTAGGTCACTATTTTAAGGTTTTCTACCTGGAAGTGATCCATATTGGATGGCTATGAAAACTAATGTAAAAGTTTTTTTAACCTGAGGCTTCATTATTTAATTTTGAATTTTTAATTTTCCTTTTCAACTTTTCATAATTCTGTAGCCATCATATTTCCATTTATGCAACCAAGATTTTTTAAAAAGCTCTAAATTATGAAGCAATAACATACTGTGACTAAGAATATGATCTTCATACTCCTGGTGGGTTTTATCCACAGCTTCACCAATTACCAGCTGAGAAATTAGTTCATCTCTTTGCACCTGTTCCTTGATATGCTAAAGGAGGTAATAATAGTACTCTGCCCACAGGTTGTAGGGTGCTTAGAAAAATGTCTGACACATAGTGTGTGCTTAATAAATATAAGTATTGATATTCTTTCTACTAGAACACGAGATTTGTAAGGGTAGAGATTTATGTTCATTTCATTTTCTGCTTTATTCCTGGTGCCAACAAGTCTGAAACTGAGTTTGAATTCAATAACTATTTATTAATAAAATTCAACAATAGAATATGACTATATCTTACACACACACACACACATACACACACACAAGCAAACCATATTGTCTCTGAATGAGCTGGCTGAGCTGACTTTTCCTCTAGGTAACATGTTCCTCTTCTGACTTGAGTATGATCAGATTATCAGTACAAATTTCACAGCTGTCAGTTCATTAACCCACTAACTGTCTAAGTTAATACGGATATGATAATATTGGTACACCTGCTACCCACACTAAAAATTTCAAAGTACCCCTTTCTGTGTTGTTAATTGACTTGATCATTACCTTTATGAACAGACGGTGATGTTTTCCTGGACAGAGAATTGCATGCATTTAAATATACTCTAAAATTACAGTGAAAGCCAATTGAAGTTTAATGGAAATGAGTAACACAGGATTTTGGTGATGTCATTTTAAGATTTTTACATTTAAAAAATAGTCTACAAAAATATGACATAAGACCTTGAATAATATCTCATTTTACCTAGAAAAATAATCATTTTGATTATTTCAGGAAGCAGTTATAATACAGCTAGTATTGAAGGGGAGATCAAGTAAATGGTTCTCAAGATTTATCAGGTATCAGAATTCAGCGGTGGTCTTGTTCAAACATATTGTTGTGTCTGCTCTCTGGCTTCTTGTTCAGCAGGCCTGAGACTGGGTCCTAAGAATCCTCTTTTCTAATGAGTTTCCAAGTGATGATGATATTTCAGGTCCAGGAAAGGCACTTGAAAAATGACTGGGTTAGAGGTTCATATCAAATGATAAATTGATAATTAATTGAAAACAGTCTAAAAAAGGGAAATATTTAAGAAGCTTTTAAAAATTTCTTTGAAAAGCCATAAATTGGAAAAAAGAATTAAACATGCTAAATATGTCTCTTAATGATTAACTGATAAGTGAAAAACTACAAAGAAAGTTTCAGCTCAGATTAAAAAAAAAAAAAGAGTGCTCTCCTTTTTTGGTAAGCAGAATAGTCCAATGGTGGAACATATGGGTTGAGGAATATGAGTCCTTTGTTGCTGGAGGTATTCAAGTTGAAGATCTAAGACAAAGGAACATTCAAAGAGTGAGTGGTGATTTGGCACTGTGTGGCATTGGGGATTTCTTTCAGTTCAGACACTATGATCCTTAGGGATTTCTTAAAATCATCTATTTGAATTACTCTCTCCAAGCAAGAAAGTATCTAAAACATTCATCATGCAAGGAATGATAAGTTATGAATGATGTATTAGTTTCCTGTTGCTGCAGCAACAAAATAACACAGACTTGGTGACCCAAGATAAATTTATTCTTTTAGAGTTATGCAGGACAGGAGTCAAAACCAAGGTGTTGGCAGGACTGTATTCTTTTTAGAAGCAGCAGGGGAGAACCCATTCCTTACCTCATTTAGTTTCTGGTGGCAGCCAGTGCTCTGTGGTTTAAGTGGCTTAATCTCTCCACTCTGTGCCTCCTTGATCACATTTTTTTTTTCAAATCAGGTTGTGTGTTCTCTCATTAAGTTTTAAGCATTCTTTGTATATTTTGGGTGACAGTCTTTTACCAGAGCTGTCTTTTGCAAATATTTTCTACTGGTCTGTGGTTTGTCTTCTCATTCTCATGCCACTATCTTTCTCGGTTCAGAAGGTTTTAATTTTAATAAAGTCCACCTTATCAATTATCTGAGACTTCTTTTTGACATACAGTTGACAAATACTTTCCAAAAGCACTGGTTAAATAAGAATATTCTTTTTATTTTATTTTTTAAGTTTATTTTTAGATTTTATTTATTTTTAGAGAGACGGGAAAAGAGGGAGAAAGAGAGGGAGAAAAACATCCATGTGTGGTTGCCTCTCACGCATCCCCTGCTGGAGACCTGGTCCACAACCCGGGCTTGTGCCATGACTGGGAATCAAACCAGCAACCCTTTGGTTCACAGGCCAGCACTCAATCCACTGAACCACACCAGTTAGGCCTAAATAAGAATATTTTAATGAAACTCAGAGTATATGTCTTCGATATACTTGTGTATTTTAAAGATTCAACAGGATAACAAATAACAAAGCTAACAACTTATTTTATATAACAATAATTTATTGGGTTGTCCAAAAAGTCCATGTTGTTTTTTTTGTTTTTGTTTTTTCTGTAAAATAAAAGACATTTTATTTTCATCGATATCTTTATTGATTTGGATATTTTGAGTATGTTGGCTATCCCCCGTGTGGTATAATGTTGACTGTTCTGAGTTAATGTCTCAATTTGATCACTATCAGCTTCAACTGGTGATCCTGGAGGATGGTCCAGTGACAAATCTCCAGCACGAAGTTTGCAAACCACCGTTGACACTGTCAATCAGTTGCAGCCCTTCTCCATACATTGTACTAATCTTTTTTGTGTTTCAGCTGCATTTTCAATCTTTCTTAAAATAATAAAACATAATATGCTGAAAATGTTGCGTATTTTCTTTTGTCTTCAATATTAAAATAGTTACACAAAAATTCACCAATTTGAATGTTTTTTTAAAAATGCACGCAGATATGATAGCTGTCACAGTGTAATCTAACAATATTGTTTTGAATGAAGTTAAAGACAGCTAAGCACTACTAGAGCCATCTTACAGAAAAAGAAAACAAATGAACTTTTTGGCCAATCCAATATGTATTTCTGGAATTTGCACCCTCGAAACAAAACAAAGCAAAATGAAATGTCTCCCCAATTTGACTAGTTTATAAGTTGATAAAATATAAATTATTAATTGAGTTATCAATATCAATTACTTTTACTCAAACACTACAAAAACCTGCATTCATTAAATAGATGCAAAATAATGCAAAGTTCATGAACTACATTTCAAAGTTAAGGTAAAATTATATAATCCTTTCGAACCAAAAGCAAATACTTACATCTTTATTAAAATTTTATAACCATTATATTTGTTTAAAAGAAAAAAAAAACCTTCAAAATAAACTTTGGGCAAAGCAGAATCACTTAGGGCCCTGCCCCTAACTTCTTTATTATAATGTGCTAGAGTGGGAACAAACCATCTCTAAGTCCCTTCCTGTTCTCAAACTGTTTTTTATGATACTATCTTTAACTATCTATTGTTTCTGAGAAAACCAAGGCTAGATGTATAATCAAATTGTGTTTATTTTCCCCCGGGCATACATGCAGTCTAAGTCATATTGCTTTAACCACTAGATTTCAACACACAGAATTAAGATATTATTTGACCACAAGTTGTCAAAAAGTGTGAAAATGCAGTATGCAATTTTATATGCTTTCTTGTGTCTTCTGTGCATTCTGTAAGATTTTCCCATTTTTCTTCTTCCCATGGTAATAGATTTCAAGCATCTGACTTTTATTTTAAGTCAATTGGAAACATTAGGTTGATGTGGATTATACACAGGGGAACTGAATGAGAAACTTGTTTATTTCATCCATATGGGTTTATTGTAACTTCACCAGAAAAGCCTACAATAGAACACCTCGGTGAGAGAGAAAATGACATTATTTTTATTTTTAACTCCAAAAGGGAAAACTAAAATTGTATCCCAGGGAACATTCCATCTAACTAGATCACTCTTATGTTAACAGAATCCAAGACACGTGGTGATGCCTTGCACTGCTGAACTTAAAACTACTTATTACTGTGCTCCCCTAAATCTAATAGAGTTTGAAATTCAGAATGCTCAACTTCACCTGACAGGTTTCTCATTTCAAATGGTCAAAACTCCAAAGAAACTCAGGAATCTATAACCCCTTTATTCTGGACTGATGTTTACTCTACTTGTATGCACAAAGGGACTTGTGCCCTTGTTTCTCTTCAGTTGCAGACTCAGGTCAAGCAAGGGCATACATACTTCTTTATGAAGCTCTTCCCTAAGGTTCAGTTATGGTCATTTGTTACAAGGTGACATTGTCTTTAGTACTTGGGACTTATTAAATTCTCTCCTGAATGAGTCATACTGAGGAAGAGTATCTGAGATAAGCAGACTTCTTCAGACTGACTTATTTTTCCAATCTAATTTTCTTAGACATTAAGTTATTTGAAAAGCTCTGAAAGGTTGATAATGGTGTCTTAGTCTCTGGTATTCATGCATTGTCAGAGGCTTTAGAGATCATTTAAGTCAAACAATTTAAGCATTTTAGCCATATCATAAAAGGAAAACATGGATATCCAAACATCATAAGGAGGGAAAAAATACATTAAGTCATGGCAAATTTTACATTTTCTGACATTATGGAATGAAGCCCAAAAAGCATTAGTCATGTCTTAGCTCTTCAAAGAGAGGTATTGCTTTAAAGGTCAACTCCTAAAACGTGTAACTTATCTAATTCAACTGCTAGTTCTAAAAGTTATGTGTATTATTTCACTGAGAATCAAAAGTAGTTGTACCCTGAAATTTAAAAAAAAATGTTAAATTGCAAATAGAGAAAGAAAAATATTCCTTATCCAGGAACACTTGTATGTATAGCTAGCTAGCTAGATCTATCATCCAAATGAGACAGACTTCAAGGTATCAATAACTAAAAATGAAAACTAATTTATGAATAATTTAATTTGCTATAAAAACAGTTACTGAGCACTCAATCTGTGACTGTATTTGCTGTCATAATATTACTAAATTCTGATTACAGAACAATTACAATAGATTTTATTTTGTTCCATTTTATAAAGCTGAGGAAAATAACTGAAGGATGGAAACTACCTAGTACGTTGCCCAAGGTCATAGAAGCAGCGGATGGTAAAACAAAACTCAAACCCTAGCTGTTTCATTTAGTTTGCTTTATTCCTTGAAGAGAGAATTTATGGAAGATACTTCCTGCAAATACAAGGTCTTTCCAAAAGATATCCAATCACGTAGTATTAAAAATAGAGATTTCATTGAAGAGGATGCAAGAAACATTGCACATAGGACAATGATGCCTCAGTCCCCTTCGAAGTATGTACCTTGGAACCTCACACCATTCTTTCAGTAGCCATCAGCTGCCCCGTCATATTTTCCCAGATCTCATCGACAGTCTGAAATCTGTTCCTTTTCAAAAGTGAATTTAGTTTTGGGAAAAGCCAGAAGTCACAGGGCATCAAATCTGGGCTATAGGTGTAGCTGAGTAACCTGGATGATTTGATGTTTTACCAAAGAACCCTGTACAAGAGGTGATGCATGAGAGGGCATGTTGCTGTAATGAAGCTGCCAGTCACCAGTTGCCCATAGATGTGGCCTTCTGAATCATCCCAATTGTTTCTGTGGAGGAATGTTTGAGCTTAATGCAAAATTTGATGTAGGTTTATTGGTCTACTTGTTCAGTCATTTTGATGCAACTGCCGCATAGTGCACATGCTCACTCAATGGTGTCTATGACTGCCACTGACTAGTACAGTGAAGTCATCACTGTTCACGCATGCACATTCCAGTCCACTCTCCTTGGCTACCAGGTTACATCAATGTCATACAAACTGTTCTCATTATCTTAACAATGATGGACTTCTTCCAGACAGACTGTTATATGCAGCTATTTATTTTCAGGTCTGTTATAGTGAATAAACAAGTTTTCCTTTAAATTGGTTGGTATAAGTCAAATTGATTGTTCAACTTTTAGATATTATGAGGGCAGCAATGCCTTAGTAACTGACCTAAAGCTAATTGATTTAGTAAAGTTGCAAAAATATTAACCTCTCACAAAAAGGCTAGTTTTGAGTAAGTAAATATATGTCTTTACCAAACATCTGTAATGGCTCAATTAGATCCTGAAGTCTTCTATATTACTAGAGAAACTTGTCTTGCCTGGTTATAATTGCCTGCCTTTTACTTTCCTTGTCCTAAATCAGAGAGTGACAAGTTTTTTCTATGAAGGACCAGATAGTAAATACTTTAGGTTTGTCAAGTCACATGTAGTCTCTGTCACATATTCTTCTTTCTTTTGGCTTTTAAAAATAATACCTTAAAAAATCTTTACAATTTTTAATTGGGAACAATATAGAAACTGGACCAGGCAAGGTGTGGTCCAACAACCCCTGTTTTGCAGACCCCCCACCCAATAAAGGGATCTATATGTCCCCCTGACTCCTAGAAGTTGTTTCAAGATAATAATGATCATTAAAAGTTCGTTATATAAAGTTTAATTTCTATATAAGTATGTAAATACATACACATATAGTTTTTTAATTGACTTTCAAAAGTAGTTATTTTTATAGAGCTAACTGACCTTATTTCAGAATTCAGACTACTTTGAATGCCGTGAGATAATCTGCCCTTTTTTTTTCTTACATATGGCCGCTATAAGTGGTATGTAAAGGTTTTCCAGAAAAATATAATTTGGAAGAACTATTTTCGTGTCTTTAAGTCCACTTAGGATATATTTTGATAAAGTACACTCCACCTTTGAAGTAGAATATGTGTTGCTGAAGAAATTTCAGAGTTGTAATATCCTTAATGATCTCTTAGCTTTCTTAAACTTTTGTCTTTCTAAAACGTCCAGGGTGAAAATGCACAATCAGCGTTCACATGCTGGTGTGAGCCTGCTCTGGCACACCACTGGCCTGAATCAGTGTTTATGTCCACAGACAGAACATAAACAAGCAAAAGCTAATGAGGATGTTTAATTCCACAGCGTTTCTACCTAGGCTGCGAGTTATTATGTACCATCTCCCTCACCAGGCCGCAGCAAAAGAGTAACTAGTCTTGGATGGTCAATAGTTACATTAGAAACTATTTTTAAACATAGCATGTAAACATTGGGTTTGGTGGAATCAGAAGCATTCCGTAACAGTTTTGTTGAATGGGTAAGAGGGACTTTATTGTCCTAGTAGTACTTTCTTCTGTGTAGTCCTAGGTGATTTCTTGAGGGCAGGGTTTCTTCTATGTAAGTCCTTCAGGGGATAACTGAAAGAGATAATTCTATGCCAGGAAAAAAATCATTCCTAGTGAAGGTTTCACAAAACACTTATATTTTATTTCAGCATTTTAAGCAAAACTCTTACAGTGTATTGTTCTCATCTCTATCACATCACTTTTCACATTGTGTTAGAATTATTTTTTGTGCTTGGATGTTTTCTCACAGGATTCCTTAAACTCCTGAGGGGAGGAGCATTTTCCTCTTTATAAAATCTTCTTATTTCTAGTGTCCACTACTCTGTTGACATAAAGAGGTCTTCAGTGAACACTTGTTTTATTTATGAATACAAAGAGGATAACAATTATATATTTATGAAAGAAAATGTAGTACAAATATAATACTTGATTACAGGATTTCTTTTCTATATTCTTGGCTCTTATAACAAAAATAACATAAAACATTCTAAGTGGCAAAATCCTCAGCTCAAAGTACATATGCATTTTTTGTCACATGTGTAATCGTGCTTCTGATAATGACTGCTATTGCTAATTGATTTGCAGGTGCACTTATTTTTGAAGTCTTAACATTTTGTGCAGATGAGCAGGTAGATCCCATCAGACTTCTGAGATGGCAATAAGTTGGTTTTATTTTAATCATATATTCAATACTACAAGCCAAAAAATATGAGTGAGGGAAAACCTCATATCTATTGATAACTCCCTAAGTCTCTTATTTATTTTCCTTTTCTGTACTTTGGTTTGGCTTAAGGCATTGTTTTGGGTGTGCCTAAAATAGTCTTTTAGTTTATGTGAGAATATAGAACAAACATATTTTAACTTCATCTTCCAAAATTGATAGTCACAGGCAGCTAAAAATGGGACAAAATATGCACACAACTTTCTAAAAACATAAATAAGGCAGAAACTAGTAGGCCAAAGTGAAGAATGTGAACATCCAGAGGGTCACTCAGGCATTCAGGGCCAAATTTGCCCAGAGGATATATGTCAGTTTAGAATAAGCAGAAGACAGCTTTCTGTTTTTTGAGGTTTCTTTTGGGTAAAGTATATAAGGTAAAGTATATAAAATTTACTATAATATACATATTATAAAATTTGCTTTTTGGAGTGTAGTTCTATAAATTTTGATAGTTTATACAGTCGTGTAGCAATGCAATGAAGACACACAATTCCATCACTCAAAATTTTCTTTGTACCTCTTTATTGTTATTCTCCTTCCCCGACCTCCAACCCCTGAAAATCACCTATCTAGTTTCCATCCCTATAGCTTTGACTGTTGAAGATGGTCATACATGTGCAAATCATGTTCTAGTGTTTCATGCTGGGTTTCTATTTTTAGCATGATGTTTTTAGACATATCAAGTACTGAGAATTCCACTGTGTGAATGTTCCATAACGGTTTATCCATTCAGCTATGATAGATATTGGAGTTCCTCACAATTGTTGACCCTAACAAATGAAATTGTTATTACCAATATCACACAGGTCTTTATGTGAATATAAATTTCATTTATCTGTTATATAGGACTGTGACCATATGTCATATGAGACATGTGTGATAAGTGCATATAGCTTCATGTAGGGAACTACCATGTTGATTTGTAAAGAGGCTGCACAATTTTGCATTCACATCTGCAATATATGAGTAATCCAGTTGTTACAGGTCATCACCAACACTTGGTATTGTCATTTTTTTCTCTCTAATTTTGGAAATTTTACTGTGGCTTTAATTTGCATTAACTGAAATCTTATGATGTTAAGCATCTTTTCAATGTATTTATTTGCTATCCATATATTGTTTCTTGGCGAAGTCTTCTTTTAACCCTCCACTCCCTCCTTTGTAAAATAATTGTGTCATGTGTTTTCTTCTTACTAAGTTTTAAGAGTTCTTTATGGATTCTGGATTAAAGTCCTTTATAATATTGTAGGGGAAATGGAGTCAGTCAGGCTCCCTCACCATGTAGACAAGCAGCATGGGAATACCCTTGAGAATGGGTTCACATGCTCAGAATCACACTTTGTTATATAATATATTGGCACCCTGTCAGCTTTGTGTGCATTTAGTATATAAGGGAGTTGGGACTTCCCGAGGTGCAACGGTGTGGTGTGACAGGCGGCTTCTGGCTGCGTGGGTCGTCCCACCCCTGAATAAAGGCATGTCAGACATTCCCATGGTTTCTCCAAGAGTTTTCTTCCATCTGCCCAAATCCCAAGTGAACCTGTCTGGCCTTGAACAGTCACAACAGAGTTGGCTAAGCGGTAGGATTCCTTGCAGAACTATCTGGAGCCAGCTCCCCCAGTGGGGGGTTTTGGCTGGGTGACCGGCCATTGGCATGTAGTGTTCAGTGTCAGGGCCCCTGGCAGCTTGGCCTCCCCACTCAGGACTGGCCCGATGTTTGTGGCGCACCTTACACAGTAGAGATGGCCCTCCGGGCGGTAGGGGAGACCTGGAGAGGCAGAGTGTGGGGCAGCTATGGGGGCAGTGTTCTGGGTGTTTCTTACAGCTTTGCAACCTGTGATGGAAACTGCACTTTGTGACGGGGCAGCTAAGAGCTCCATGAGGGAGTGGAAGACTTGGAGGTTGAAGGAGACAAGGCTGTGCTTCACAGGGCGAAATTACAAGAACATCCCAGAGGGAGCGGAAGCCTGGATCCGTGCCCTGGAAGAAGACCACCCAATAGCAGAGCCATGGAGGTCCCCCTCCCCCATGGTAGTGAGCGATTCGGAGGACATTGCCGCTTCCATACCCCATTCCTCTCCCCTGCCCGACACAGGCTTGTATTGCAGTTGCTGAGGGTGACTGGGACAGAGGGCTGCAGCCCAGGTTGAGTGCTCTGGCAGTGGGTGCTGGCGCCCGAAAAGTTCTGCTCTTGGCACACTGATGGGGTGAGGTAGCATTGGCAGAGGCGGCGGTGGAGCAGGTGCTGGCACCCAGAAAGCTCCACTTCAGGTGGAGATAGCGGTGGCTGGAGCTCCCGAGACGACCGCAGCAGGGTGGCGCAAGGCTATGCAGCAGTGACACCAGCAGCTGACACCTGCTGGGCAGATGCAGAAGATGTGCTGGCCACTTTCTGAGCTGACCAACGTTTCCCGTGGCCTCCGAAGGGGAAAGAGATGAGGAAAAAACCCTGGAGGTGTGCCCCGAGAGGCCAGTCCTCTGGAGGACCATTTGGCTGTGCCAACATCCCAGGAAGAGGGAGGAAATATCCTTTAGAAATTTGAGTGTGGGAAGGGCTAAAGAACCCATCTGCAGGGGACAGGCCCTGTGGCTTGCCCTGAGTATTGGGCATTTGCCCCCCACCATGAACATATTGTTTAGGTGTCCCCCATTCCTGAGCGTATCCGGGACCCCTTGCAGGGCCCAATAAGGCTCTTTGTGGGGATATGCTGAGCATCCCCCCTTTCAGTTGCCATCCCCATGAAGGTTGATGACAGACACATCTGACTTAATACTGAAGTAGGTCAGAGTAGCCAGTGGGCAGAACTGCAAGCTGTGTGGCTCATGGCTACTAATGAAGCAATGTCCCCGACTATCTGTACAGATAGTTGGGCACTGTACTGGGGGGCTAGCATTATGGATCTCTACCTGGCATGCAAATAAATGGATGGTTATGCATAGGCCATTATAGGGACAGGTCTTGTAGCAAGGCCTATGAGAATTAGGCCACCAAAATCTAATCACTGTATATCGTGTGACCAGGCATGCACCCCTTGCTTCCCCCAGGCTGTCACCTTAGTAGAGGTACAGAAAACTTGTGAGACCTGTATACTCTGTTCACAAAAGCATCCCTGGAGGCCAATGGGAACTACTGGGCAGGTGGTGCAGGGATAAGTGCTGCTGACCCAATGGCAGTTGATGTGGTCGGGCCCTTGCCTAGTTCAGAGGGGTATACGTATGTAATCACATGTGTGGACATGACTACTGGACTTTAAGCTGCTTACCTCACATGGCACCCAGATCAGAAAGCAGTAATCACAGCCATAGCGCTAGAGCATGTATGTGCAGCTTATGGGTGACCCTTGATCACTGAAAATGGTTAAGGGATGCATTTTACCGGGGCCTTGGTGCAGCAACGGGCCAGAGACCTAAAGATTGACTGGAAGTTCCATATGGCCTATCACCCCCAAGTTGCAGGAATGATTAAATGGTACAATGGTCTCTTAAAGCAGGGTCTGTGAGCTGTGGCTGCCACCCCCATGTTGAGGGGTTAGACGAAACACTTATAGGCTGTCCTCTGGACTCTAAATGAGAGAAGTAGGAGGAGGGTCCAGTTCCAGTGGAAGTGTTACTCCACTGGAATGCAGCTCTAGTTCAGCTGCCGGTATAGACTAAGGATGCTTTGCTGAAACAGGCATGGGAAAACGGGGAAATATTCTCTTGCCTGCACCTGAGGGCCTGGAGCAAGGGCAAACAGCCAGCTGGACGTGGCCTTAAGAAATAAAAGCCCCCCACATGTGTTAGGTGGCTCTTATTCCCCTTTGGGGACAAGGGGTGAAGAGAAACTTGCAAATAGTGCCCTGGGTGATTGGAACTTGGCCCCAGTCTTAAAGGTGACATGCTCAGGGCCAGCAGACCAATAAATGCTTTTTTGTGGCACCTTTCAGATATCCCTATGGTCCATTATGAGTTTTCACTGTTGTTACAAGTAGATGCTGAACCCCAAGTTGAGGTGCACAAGGTACGGTACTTGCGTTCATGAATGCCCCCTCTGCCAGTCACAGTCTTATGGACTGATCAGAAACTTGCTTGTATATTGCCTGACGGTCTTGATATACCATTGTCAGTACCAATAACTGCTTTGTCCTTTTGCCTCTAGAGTGCAAAGTAATGCCATAGTGGACTGGGTACATACCTATGCCTCAGTGGCTAATCAATCGGCGAGCTGGGTCTGCCCAGAAATCCTGCTGAGCACATCTGCCGGCCTCCCGTGGTGCATCTCTCCAGCTTCTGTCTCAAATTGGGCCTGGTTACACCACCGGTGGAACAGTGTGCACATCCCTTGTGGAACGGAACCTGGCACAGCAGCTGCGCTGGGGCAGAACAGTGGTGTGACTGGCCCCGGCTGTTGGTTGGATGCTCCACGTGGGGTGGCTCAGGGTTGGTTCAAGGCTGGGACTGTGGGGTTGGCCGGGCCAGTTCCTCTCTGTATTGAGAACCCCAAAGGACAAGCCCAGGGGAACTGAACTCCTGTGTGTCTGTGTCAGAGACATGCTCTTGGACATTGCTGGGAGGCATGGAATAGTGCATGGGCTGCGGTTCCGATAGCGCCCCTCTGGGTGTGTGGCTCACATGGGTGGCCTTACCTGCCTGGAAATTGGACCAGCTGCTGTACCTAGGGGTGGCCTTATTTGTTGCTAGCTGCAGAAACTTGTGCTGCTGCTGTGGCAGTTGCGTGCAGGGCTTTGCCTTCCTCACCAAGGGTCCTTTGCAGAAGATACCCTCATGTAGATTTTATGGTGAGAAATCCTGAAGGGGTGAATTGTAGGGGAAATGGAGTCAGTCAGGCTCCCTTACCAGGCCTCATAGGCAGTATTCCCATAGCCTTGAGAATGGGCTTGCATGCTCAGAGTCATGCTGTGCTAAATAATATCTTGGTACCCAGGCGGCTTTGTGTGCATTTAGTATATAAGGGAGTTGAGACTTCCCATGGTGAGACACCCAGCTTGCAGTGTGTGTGGATTGCCCCAACCCAGAATAAAGGCATGTCAGACATTCCCATGGCTCCATGAATTTTCTTCCCACTGCCAGAATCCCAAGTGAACCTTTCCAGCCTTGAATGGTCACAACACAAATATACATAATTTAAAATATTTTCTCCCAGGTCGTGGGTTGCCATTTTCTTTATGGTATCATTTGAAAAGTAGAAAGTTGTTAATACAGATAAATTCCAGTTTAGACATTTTTCTCTGATGAATCATGAATGGTGTCGTAGCCAAGAAATACTTTTCTAACACATCAGGTAATGAACATTTCGCCCTATGATTTCTGCAGAAGTTCTATGATGCATTTCAGTTAATTCTATATGTGGTGAGAGGTATGAATTAAATTTAATTTTTCCACATATACGTGCAAATGTTCCTGCTCCATTTGTTGACAAGACTATTCTCTGTCACTGAATTAACTTTTCACTTTTTGTCAAAAATACATTGTCCATACATATGCCTATTCATGGGCTCTCTATTTTGTTCTGATTGATATGACTATCACTTGATGAATACAGCACTGTTTTCATTACGATGTCTTTATCCTAAATTTTCAAATGATGTACTTTAAGGTCTCTTTGCCCATATTTTCTCAAAACTGTTTTGCTATTTTATTTCCTTAAAAATTCCACATAATTTTAGAATCACTTGTAAGTTTCTATACAAAATCCTGCTGAGATTTTTGTTGTAACTGATTATCCTTCAGCTGTGTTGAGTTCACTGATGAGCCAATTAAAGAAATTACTCATCTCTAATACTCTTGCTTTTTGGATAGTTTTAGCTTTCCCATTTGACTTTTTCTTAATGTTTCAGTCTGCTGAATTTTCACATTTCCTCATAAATATTTTCCACTTTTCCCACCAGATCTTTCAGCATATTGATCATTGTTATTTTAAAGTTTGTGTATGATAACCTCAATATCTTCTTCCTATCAAAATCTGATTTTTTCAATTTTTTGTTCTTTTGACATTTTTATTTTCTAGCTTTTTAGTTTTCATAATTCATAAAACTTTCTCTCTTGTGCCCTTGTATAAAAAACTTAATCTTCTTTATTACTTTGAACTCAACATATTTTGACCTGAGAATTAAAAAAAAATTTTACTTGATACTTCTTCAGCAGAAATGTTCTTAAACCAGATATTAGAATATCTGCTTCCTTGCCATTCAGGTCTCAGCTGGGATGTCTCCTTAGAAGGAAATTTGTGGACAACTGAAATTCAAGTTGTCCACTGGTTACTCTTTTACATAGAGTTTGTTATTATCTGTTATTATCTCATTATCTGAAAATTTTAATTATTTAATTTTAATAATATGCTTCTAAGAACACATAAAATAGTTAAATAGTGCCTTTGTCTGGGATTATAATGAAATACCACAGATTGGGTGGCTTATAAAGAACAAAAATTTATTTCCACAGCTCTGTAAGGTGGAAGTTCTGAGATCAGAGTGCCAGCATGGTCAGGTGAGGGTTCTGTTCTGGGTTTTTGTCTTCTGGTTGTATCCTCCTATCATGATAGCTTTCTGTGGTCTCTTTTATATAGTCCATTCATGAAGATCTCTGCTTTATGAACTAATCACTTAACCAAAGTCCCACCCTGTACGGCTATCACCTTGGGCATAGGTTTTCAGCATATGGGTTTTGAGGGGACAAAGCATTCAGACCATAGTAATATTTCTTAATGAAGAAAATAACATCCTTCACCTTATATTGTCTTCTTTAATGTCTCATTAAAATTTATAGTTTTCTCCTTATAACTTTGTTCATTCCTATTTTATTTTTTGTGTTGTTAGTGTGCATGGAATTATTTTTCAATTTATTTTCATTGTGGATGTATAAAAATGTTATTTTCTGTAATTTTAAGTAACAATCTGCTTTATGCACCAATATTTGTTCTAGTTTTCTTTTTTTGCTTATTTGTTTGTCTTTGGGATTTTGTAAAGGAAAATAATCTTTTCATGATAATAATGATAATTTTGTCTCCCTAACCTCCTCCCCCTTTTAAAAAAATATTATCTTCAGCAGTGATTCTTAAGTGAAGAGGAAATCCTCTACAGAGTTTGGGTAGGAATGAGCAAGAATGTCATGAAGGGCTTTTTTTCCCTAATCACTCAAGCCCCTATATAATTCCTTTATTTATGTTGATAGTAAGAAAAGATTGAAGAAGTATTAAAAAACACTATCAGGTCATACATAGATGCATAACATTAGTGAAATTAGATATCTAAGAATTGTTCGATATAAAATAAATTGCCCTAAAATTTTCCTTTAAATATAACACTTGGTTATTTATTTTTAGAGCTTTGATTTATCATGGTAAGTAATAGTTTTAATGAGAATTTTTTTTTCCTTCAGGAGTCAATTTTGCTGAATCATCTTTTTCAAACTATTGAAATAATCTTTCTCCTTTGATTTTGTGATATGATGAATGCTACAAATAGACCACAGAATATTAAACTCTTTTTGCATTTGGTGATAAAATCAGCTCGATCGTGTATTTATTTTCTTTTAATATATTTATGGATTACATTTGATAGTTTCCTATTAAGAACTTTTGCATACATAGCAAAAACTCCTTTCTTTCTTACAGAGCCTTGCTGCCTTTGGGAAGTAATGTGCTCATCTAAATGACTATACTGCTCAGCTTTTCTTGAACCCAGATGTTAACCAACTAAATTCTGCTCATTCATTACAGGAACCATTATGTATGACTTCTAGGAAGTCTTCTTAAGGGATCTCAGTAGGCTATCTGGAACTTTTTGACCTTCCTCCTTTCTCCTGAAACTTTTTATGTTATGTTTGGAGGTCCAGTAGCCATTTTTGACTATGACTTGAAAAGGAAGTCTCCCATGACAAGAATGGAAAAGAAAGTTACTAGGAAACTGGGATGCTCTGCCACTGGCATACTAGTACCAAACTACCTATATTTGGACTTCATTTATATAAGAAATAAACTTCTATCTTAAGTGATTCTAATTTCGCATTTTCTGCTGCTTCACCTGAACCTAATCTTAGTAGATTAGGTTCATCCATAGTCATAAGTGAGATTGGTCTGCAATTTTCCACTTTTTAAAGACCTGTGTAATGTTTTTGTATAAGATATGCTGATTTTGGAAAGTAATCAGAGTGCTTTCATTTTTTTCCTTTAATTCTTAAACTGATAAAGCATTTATCTGTAATAGTCAAGCACAGCTTTAGAAATAGTTTTGGACAGTTTTCTTTGTTTAAATATACTCCTTTTCTTTGTGCTAATTAACAGTAAGATTTTCTTAAAATCATCTATTTCATCCATTTTATTCATGTTATACATCACTCTAATATAACTCCTTTGGGGTATGCCTCAGTTTTTGAGCCAAGGTCACATTTTTCTTGGGGTGGCCCTTCATCAACAACTGAGCAAGGTGGTACTAGAAAGACCAGACCATTTCTACCATTATGGGACCTCTCATAAAACCACTATTTGAACTACACTCCCCATTGGGCCGGAAGAGTTTCTGTCAGGTTTGCAGCACAATCTGACAGCTCTCATGTCCATCCTGCTCTTCTGTTTCCTTGCATGGGTATCACTCCTTAACAAATTTTGTACCTTTAAAAAAAAAGAAAACAAAAATAAAATATCACTACTGACATCTCTTTGAAACTTTATTTATATTGAGTTTAATATTTATCAGCAAATTAATTTGTCAAGTGAATTCTCAGTATCTGACTTGCATACTAAAGCTTTAGATGATTGTGTCTAAATGGAAGATAACCCCTTTTAAGAATAAAACTTGGGTCAGTATATTTTTCTCCACTGCCCTGATGTGGTTATGATTATCTATATTTTTACTAGTAAAATGAACTATTTTCTATTCTCAGTTATCTATATTTTAAAGTAATACTATCATATAACAGTCCAAATACAGAACATAGACTCCAATGGATCAGTGTACTAGCTTGCTGTATCGAAGTAAGTGTGAAATACATTTTTTCTGGCACTAGTCTTAAATGTTTCTCAATGACATTATAATTCTTCATATAAAAGATGTTTACTGCATGTGGTTGAATAAACGAAAGGGGAAGAAAGAATGCATATGCAATGGATATTACAACCTTTTCACATTTAAGATGACAAATAGTTTGTCAATCATTAAAATAAAGCTTATATTCTTAAATATTCCCTTTTCATCTTGAATTTTATTCAAACTATTAGTAACTAAATATTATTGCAATTGAAGTATATCTGGAGCATGTATAACTATTTCTCAAGTATAATTATCAATTATATATCATTCCATTTAGATGTACGGTATATATGAGGTCTGTCCAGAAGGTATCCAGTCATGCAGCATGAAACATAGAGACATTTATTGAAGAAGATACAGGATACAAGAAACATTATACATAGGACAATGATGCCTCAGTCTCCTCAAAGTAGGTAACTTGAGACCTCACACAGTTCTCCCAGTAGCCCTCAGCTGCTCCATTATATTTCCCTGAATATCATTGATGGTCTGAAAACTCTTCCCTTTCAAAGATGATTTTAGTTTTGGGAAATGTCAGAAGTCAAAGGGCACCAAATCTGGGTTGTAGTGGGGCTGAGTCACCTAGGTGATTTGATGTTTCAACAAAAAACCCTGAACAAGATGTAATGCATGAGTGGGCACATTGTTGTGATGAGGTTACCAAATGCCGGTTGCCCATAGCTGTGGCCCTCTGAATCATCTGAATACTTTCCACGGAGGAATATTCAAGCCTAACGCAAAATTTGATGCAGATTTGTTGTTCACTCAGTCACTTTGATGTGATGGTCACACAGTACGCATGCTCACTCAATAGCGTCCACCAGCCCCACTGACTAGTACAGTGAAGTCACCATTGCTCACAGAGGTGCATTCCAGTCCACTCTCCTTGGCTGCCAGGTTACATGATGTCACAGAAACTATTCTTGTTACATAAACAATGGCTGGACTTTTTCCAGACAGTCCTTGCATGAAGGAGCTATATAATACAGACCTGAGGACTAAAAGATATTGAAATGTTCAATAATCACCAAGCATAAGTATATACTTTTAGGTATATTGTTTAGTACCTACATGTTGATTTATCAAAATATTCCTAATTTGAATTTTTATTTTAAAGAAAACAATGATTTGAGTATGATGTGAGTTTGTAGCAATATTCAGTGACTAAGCTGGCTAAGCACACCATTTTATGAAGCTAAAAATACATATCAAATTACCATAGAAAATAATCATGTGTGAGGAATCTTTAAAAACCAATAAAGAAAAGGAGCACATGAAAATGATGCCACAGTCTCCCCAAAACACAAACCAAATGACCTTTTGCAGGCAAACATATCAAATGAGATTGCAATACTGAAATACAAGAAGGAAATCAAAATGATAATGAACCTCCTCTCAGGATATACTGTTGGATAAATACTACATAGATAATTTAAGAACTATTGAAACAAAGTCCTTTTGAGGTATTTTTATGTTTATTAAAGTACTAGACAACTCTTATTCTTATACCAATAGCAATATTTAAATTTCTCTTTCTATATGTAGCCTAGTGCTTTCCGTGTGATTATCCCACATTTTTGTGAAGAAAGAGAGAAACATGATGTTTTATATTGACACTAAAGAAGTATAGTACACATATCTTTGTCACGGGAGCTCAAAATAAACAGATGGTTTGTAGTTGTGTTTTTTTTGTGAATGTGTTTGTCTTTTCCTAGAAGACTGTGGTGTAGGCTGATAGACAAGCATGGGATCACTAGTGTTTCAAATTAGTTTCTGCTTGTTTATAAAAAAAAAGTATAATTCCTTATTTTTCCCTAAAAATAAAATAACCCAAAACACATCAATACTTTTTCTACATTTTGCAGAACTTTGAAAAAATGAAATGCAAATATTTAAACTGGAGGTGAATAAAGTCTAACAATGTCTGTAACAGAGGAACTGGGGCAAATTATGTCAATGATATCTTCTTCGGCCCAGTTAGCCATGTCTCTCACAACCAGAAGATGTGAGAAAGCTGCTCTGTTTATTTGAGGAAGTCCTAGTGGTTCTTCTCTGTCATGCTAGGATTGATTCGGCAAAGTTAAATGGTAAGCAAAGCTTCTTTTCTCTTAGGTTATTCATTCATCTAATGTGGTGGGAGCTGGAATTTTTCAGGAATAAACATTAATATTAACTTGAGCAACTTGTTGACATCCTGCACTGCTTTTCCCTTGTTGTTCATTAGATTAGCCTTAAATTGGATGCATTATATTCATCATTAAACCTGCCTGTGGAATTTAGGGCATCAAGCAAAGTAACTGTCTTGGTAACTTTTTCATAGAGTTCAATTTTATAGGCACACATGCAAAGTAAAAGCAAATTCACTAGATATGCATGTGCAAGAAGCTATCTGAAGGACTTCACAATGTCATCAGGCAGTGTGTTCAAAAAAAGAACAGAAGTCCCAATGACTAAGAATATTATCTCCATTTTATAGGTATAATATGATTACTCATAAAGAAAACATGTTTAAAATAAACATCCTATCAAAACCATAGTAATTCTTAGAAGCTATGCTAATGTTGATTATTTTTATTTTAACTTCTTTTGTTTGGATTTGTTCTGTTGCCTGTACTGATCAACATGTTGAAATGCAGAGTGATGAAATATAACAGTTCACCTAAATATTTCTTCATTAAGATTTTATGGTAAACATCATACATCTACATCACATCTGGTTCACTTTCTTAATGGTGTGATGTTACCAAACACCAAGCTATAAGGAGAATGTTAGTGTTTTTATGACTTATTATTCACTGGCATGATAAAATTCAATTAGTTTTATTTATTGAAAAACATGTTTATTTTACAGCTGATTTTGATTATGTTTATAACACTAAGAAAACCCCTGGATAATACTGATGATCTCTATGGTGTCCAGACTCCCACTTTCCCAACTGAGTTTCCACATATGCCATCGACAGTTTACATGATGGTTTATCATAATCTCTAACTATACTCATTTAGTTATTTGTATTATTTTACTATCCTAGGAAATAATAGATTTACTATTGTGTATTTTACTTAAGAAATGGATTAATTAATAATCCACTTAACAAATGCTGCCCGATTATCTACTATGTAGATCTAAGACAAATCACTAACACTAACGGAGTGGTAGTGGAAAAAATTTGTAATATTCTCCTACTAGTTTTTTAAACTATATTAATTTCAATATAAAACACCTTTGCAATCTGTTCATCATCTATGTTGGGAATGTTCCCACCTATACTTCACTATCTGTAGCCCTCTGTTTTAGCACATCTTTTAGACCTATGTATCCAGTCATTATTCCAATTTCAATTTTCACCCCTCTCCACCATATATTTTCTTACCAAAATTCTTTTCCTCTTCCATATCCAGAATCAAGAATTATCAACTGATCTCTAGTTTTAGGGGGAAAATCAGTGTGCATTAAATTGTGCTTTTTTTCTTTTTTAATTTTTTTATTATTATTTTTTTAAGAAACAAAACTCGACTCTTGCTAAATGAAAGGAGTTGGTAGATCTAGACAGTGAAAGAGTATCTAAACCAAACTTTCCCTGAAATAAAATTGAAAGTCTCTTTCATCCTTGCGTATTCAACTCTATAACATAAATAACCAGGCACAAAGATATTAGCCAGCAATATAATGTAAAAAAACACTGATGTTTTACTTGCCAAAATGTCTTTCAGATGTTTGGTTTTTATGGGTTGAATTGTGTCACCCCCAAATGTTAAAGTCCTAATCCAAGTACCTTTGAATGTGAATGTATTTGAAAGAACAGTTTTTTCAGATGATCAAGTTGAGGTCACTAGGATGGGCCCTAATCCAATGTGACTGGTGTCCTTGTAAAAAAAGGAGACTGGAATAGCAGGTGATGATGGAGGCATCTATAGACAAAAGAATGCCAAATACTGACAGAAAGAAAAAAGAAAAAGCTAGGAAAGAGGCATTGAATGTCTTCCTCATAAGGCTTAGCAGGAACCAACTTTGCTGACGTTTTGAGATCAGACTTTTAGCCTCCAGAGTTGTTAGACAAAAATTCATGTTGTTTCAGCTGCTCAGTTCACAATTTATTTTTATTATGACAGTCCTAGGAAACTAACACAATTGTTTTCTGATTCTCCTGTGAAACCTATGCAGGCCTTGGGTTAAGAGTTCACATGGAAAACAATTTCCAACATTTTAAATTCTTGGTGTTGTTGAATTCTTCCTCTGTTTTCTCACTAGATGATTTCTGCCACTCTAACTTTTTTGCCTATGACAGGGTGCAGGTTTGCATTATTCAAACCAGGAAATTAGAAACCATCAATTGCAGATGGCTATTTACTACATTCAGTTTTATTAACTCAATACTTGAATAGTTAGTTCACACAATAATTTGCAGTTCAGTTCTACAGTTAGGTTCTTTGTATAAAAAGTCTCAAAGTGTTCATGAAGCTAGTTCCTAGATTTAGCAGTAATGAAGAGAGAGGCAGGAGGAATGGTCTCTCCTGTAAGTGTGATCTCCCAGGTAAGGAGACACTAGCCTATCTAAGCGGAAAAGAAACAGCTATTAGCTTCTGTAGGTAATGAATGGAGAGAAAGAGGTCTTCTCTGGGATTATTAGTTGGGAATGCACTGGAGAATTTGGAGGTTCTTTATGTTTTTTGATTTGTCTTAAATATCCCCCCCCCCTTTTTTTTGGTATATTCTTTTGGCTAATGCCCTGATTTTACATTAAGACCTATACCAAGACTGTGAATTCCCTTGAACTTAATTAAGAAACTTGCAGTCCAGCAGACAAAGAAATGAGGTATTTCCACAGAGAACTCTCAGCTTCATTCTGTGCCTCAAGGCAAGAAAATGGGAATTATTTAAATTATCTAAGAATTTAGGAGCAATCTCTGCAGTCCTATGGTTCCTAATTCTTCCCTTTCTCACCCCAGTGCTCTCATGATCCCACATAGTCTTGTCCTCAATGGGACTGCTGTGCTAGTTACCTTAGGTAGTGATTGAATTAGACATCTCACCATTGCACGCTATGGGCATCTACATTCCCGGTGTGGCCCAAGAGACAATCGACCACATAACCAATTCCCAATGTCCTACATCTCTGTGAATATTTTGGTTGTCAGCTTACTTTCTGGTTCTACTTTTGGATAAAATATTTCTTGTTTTGTTTTTGCATTTATGAGTAACAATCAGTGATTTCTTTTTTCTAATGTAAAATGAACTTACTGGAAGGATATGGGGGAGCACACGAGATTGAAGAAAAAGTTGAAGAAACAGGTCTGAAACAGAAAGAAAGCAAAAAAAATCAGAAATTTTTATAATCAGGAGTGTTGGTTGGCTTCTTTTGACAGACATGCAGAGAATTACTTAGGCAAATATAAGTCTATTACTAAAAAGTGTTTTCCACAAAAGCTGATTAAGTTTCCTGGTGAAATGAGTTGGCTCATAAGAAACTATTAGGATTATTTTTTTCAATGTGGTATAGACACACCTGCAGCCTCCTTTTTCTGTAGCACAGTGATATCTCTACAAAGAAGGCTTAGGTTCATATTTTCCAAACAGGCCAGTCAAAGAGCTTGGGCTTACAGAAGTTGGGGGCTCCAGACTCCTTTGAGAAACTGATAAACTTTGGAATTCTCCAGAAAAGGGGTGATAGTAATATGTGCAGCACTTTTTTACAACTTCAGGTGATTCAAATATGGCCTAAATATTGTTCATGGGATCATATGGGATTGTAAGAAAGGTAAACTTTGGGGGATAAAAAAACAGCTATATAAAAAATCATGACCACTGCATCAAGTTTGTTTATATTAACTACAAGATTTGGAAAAAATTACTTGGATGTCTTGTCTTCAGTTTTTCATCTGTACTGTAAAGCCATCAATTTATTTCTAAATTAGATAAAAGCATGCTACTGATTTTAACAAGGACTCTGCAGTAACTTGAAGATTGAGGATGCCACCGTATTTGTTTTAGTGAGAACCTCTAGCATAAAGTGAACACTCCCACAGTCAGTACAAAACTCCAGAACCACCAAGCATAAAACTATTCCAGTTATCCATAGCTGTGCAACAACCTACATCAAAATACCAAGGCTATTACAAAAAAGCATTAATTTATTTTGCTTACAAATGTATAACTTTGACAGTGCTTGGTGGAGTCAGTTCATCTCTATTCAACATGGTGTCAGCTGATGGAATTGATCTGGGTTAGAAGATCTGCTTATAAAACGACTCAGTCTCGTGATTGGCAATTTGATGCTGGCTATAGAGTGTCTCCATGGGGCTGGCGGTTGGGCATCTTCACTGGTTGGGGAATGGTTTTCAACAGAAAATAAATAAATCAATTCTCCTACTATATAGTTGAGGAAGCTGAGGCCTAGAAAAATAGTGGGAGAGGCAGGTTTCTGGACTCAGAGTTCTCTGACCTTTGCCTATTGTTTAATATACCCTGTACCTAACATCACCATAATTCAAACTGACTCTCCTTCAACTGGTATTTTTAGTATTCTAACACTATATTCACATTGTCTATTATTAGCAGTATCTTGAAATATCATACATACAAATTTTGGGATTTTTAAATATTATTTATTTTTTCCTTAATTAAAGGCAAATGCTGTATATAGAAATTACAACTATTGAGAAAATGTTTAGAACTCATAAATTGTGAACATTTCCCCCCCACAGATATTCAGACATCATCAGTCATTTGTTTATTTTTTAAACTCTGAGAGTTTCCAAGACTCAGAGTTCAAATAGCATGTGGTTATTAGTTCAGACAAACATCACAGATTGTTATGAAAAGAATGTGTGAGTTTTAGTCAGCCATAACCTGCAGCTGTCTCTGCTGTTGCAGATATATCTAGGGTATATTTTGTGTAGACTTATGAACTAACCATCTATGAAATGTCACATGTTTTAACAGAGATAGTGACAGGAGCTACGGATGACTAGGAAACATCATGAATCAGTCTGATTCTGGTTCTACATCTTAAAAGATACAAATCAAAACACATCACATAAGGAAAATGCATGAACTATTCAGCCCAGATTCTGAATTCCACATAGAAAAAAATAAACTGTCACAACATTTAATGATATTGTCAGTATACATTTCTCTAAGATTTGTAAAGAAACCCAAATAAGAAAAAGAAGAAGAAGAAAAAAATCTCTGCTTTTATTAAACTTATACCAGATTCTCCTTCAGTTAGTTCCAGCTAGTTAGTCAGGGACTTAGTCAAGTGAATTACTTTTGGTTATTAAGTGATAGCTTTTATGATATTCATTAAAAATATTAAGATAGTATGTAACAGCAAATGTTCTAGGTGGTGTAAAAAAATGCACTTTTTGAACGGTCCTTGGTAATTCTACCAGTCTTTTTGTGTTAACATTGGGAGATTGGTCAGACATTTGCCAGTGTTGAAAATTTCTGATGCAGTATCATAACCCAGGGTTTTCAGGTTCTCAGATGTCTTTTGTTGGTTGCTTCTTTTTGGTAGTGCAAATAAATAATATTCTCCTCCCCTTGCATAAAAGCTGAGACAGTTCATCAGTTCAACTGACTTTCTTCAAACAAATGCTTTTTTCCTTCATCATTTTCCTTCCTTATCACTGTGCCTATTTCTTCTGTCACTGACACCGCCCAGCATTTGAGTCTTCACTAAGCACCAGGAGCTCTGGTGAGCTGCGTGAATGAAAAGTTCACAGTCTTGCCCTTAGGTGGTTCATGGTAAGGGCTTCTGTGGCATTTGTATCAGGTGGTCATTCTTCTGTATATCTCAACTATGGTAGAAGACATATTTCTACTAAAGGATTATTCATTTTATATATGAACTGTCAAATTCAACTGGTGTCACATTGTTATTTGCTAAATCATCCTAGCTGTGAGGCATTATGAGAATGAGGGGCAAAAAGTTTGTGAAATTATATTTCAGGAAATTATAGTAGTTCATGTATTGTTAAGTTTATTCATGCAAAGTACTTTAAATCTGAGGAAAGAGTGGGTAAATGCTGTTGGAATGACACAGTCTATCTTCCTTCTTTGAAATATAAACTCAGTCTCAGCAGTAGTGTAGCTCTGGACAAGGGAAATAGGGCCCAATATTTTCCATTTATCTATCCTAAAACAGTCTCTGTTTAATCTCTCTTCTCTGTATCTTAAAATACCTTCATCGTCCTATGGAAATAGCAGTGAGATCAGCCAGCACAGTCACATTTTCAACAAATCCATGGCAGAACCGGTGCATAATAGAAAATGCAATGACTTAAAATAAAGTAAGCTAGAAAGGCATATACTTATTATAATTTGCTTAGCTCAATTGAAGTTACTTATAGAATTTTGTTAATATTTCAACCGAAAAGAGTAAAATGAAAGATGTCTCATACAACAGTGCATTGGTGAGAATGCATGTAAAAGTTTGTGAAAAAAATATCAAAACAATAACATAGGAAGATGAGTGTGATCTACCCAAATTCAGAAATATCTTTAAACTTCATGTAGGAAAAGTTTACTCTTCTGAGGCCAAAATATGAAGTATGAAAACTTGTGGAGAACAAATGTCTTTTCTTGTCCCATTCAACCTTTAGAGAGCTAAGCTTGTGAAAATTAAAGAAAAGTAGCAAGGTTTTAGAAGTGAAATTACCATGAAAGTGTAATAATAGCCAATCTACTCTAATTAGGGTGCTATTGATGAAAGGCAGACATGTAAATGTTTAAAGTTTTTTTATTGACAGATGAATTTTAGGTGGAAATTCTTAATAGGATTTCCAAAAATCCATTGATTGTTAAAGCCATATTCTGATTTCTCAGGTAATTCTCAGTGTCGAGACATAACACCAGGCAGAATATTCGGGTAATGAGAGCAGCGGCTTTAGTGTAGGTCAGATAAATGTGGATATTGCTGGACTATCTCACTGACTAGCCATATGTAAATTTCTGAACCCAAAATTACAGGAATAAAAATACACTGCACATATGATATTATGAGAATTAAGGTGCTAAATGTCTAACACCCACCAAATATTTATATCTTGATGAAAAGTAACTATATTATAATTATAGTATCATTAATATAATAAGAAGATAGTTGAGTACAGTTAGTACAAAGATTTCCCTTTCGATATTTTAAATTTTCTTTTTTTTCAATTTATTCTGTTTAACTTTTCATGTTGCTAGAGACAATGTGATATATTGTTTATTGTCACAGTGAATGGCAAGGAAGAAAGAATGTATCATTCCAATAGCATTTGCCCACTTTTTCCTCAGATTTAAAGTGCTTTGCATGAATAAACTTAAACAACAATACATGGACTACTATAATTTCCTGAAATCATATGTTTACTTACTTAAATAACAGATATATTCATAATAATTTCTATAAAATGATTGGGGAAATTGATTTTTAAATTGCAAATATATTTTGAGTAGTAAACCTCTTTTAAGAAGGCATTTACCTAGAGTTTTCAATATCTGCATTGAAGTAGCATGAAGATACTTCAGGATATCATGAGGTCTGACTTGCCAAATTCCATCCCTAACCTCATCACATTACTGGTAAATTTCATTCTCTTTCTTAAGGTCTCACTGATGAATAGACACTATACTCTGATCCTGCTTAACAAAACAGGAGAGAAAGTCTGCTTGTGGCATCTTAAAAAGAGAGATGAGAAGGGAAAGTGTCATGTTCTCAATATTTTTATGTCTAGTTGTAGTGCCTGGAACTGCTGCAGCCATTTTGCAACCATGAGTGCAGCCAAACCACGGGCAAACTTACCACACTAAGATGGGGTGGCAGAGACACAAGAAAGCCTGGCTTATTGATGATCCTAACTACATGGAATTCCCCATTTTGGGACCACATAAGAGGTAATATGTTTTGTTATTTTTAAAACCAATTAGATGGCTGTTTTCTTTAACACATAGCTGTAAACCACCAGAATGGATACATTGGAAGCCCTCGGTAAATGTTAGCTGTCTTTGTCCTCATCCTCATTATCATCATCCTGTTCTCTCTCAAAATCATCATTACCAATAATCTTGTTTCCGACGCATAGCCTCACACAAACCGTATCCCCCACAGAGAAGGCAACTGCCTCAAGACTTTTTCAAGCTTTCTCTCCCTTTATCTCCACCCTTTAGAGTAGGGCCAAATACTCTCGCAAGATCACTTGTTCCCATACAACTCTGCCCCCCCTTTTTTTCATTTGACTTATAACAATTGTAGTTAAAGTTATACTTTACCAGTTGCTTGTATGTCTCACTAGGTAGCAAACTCACAAGGGCAGTAACCTTTTCTGTCTTATTCAATGTTGTGTGTCTGGTGGATAAGCAAGGTCCTGGAAAGTAATTGGAGAAAAGTATATGTGTTATGAGAATGAGGGAATGAATGAAAATGAAGTCAAAGTTTAAAATATAAAGGTTAACTATTATTCTTCCAAATAAACTATTTATTCATTCTGAAAACATGTCTGTAAATATGCTATTTTCACTTACGTTGTGATTTGACAAAATTTCACAGACATCACAATTGTAGACTATGAAACTGTCCCAGAAACAATACCTTTAAAAGAAAGAAAGGGAATTAGGAATGACTAGAGTTAAAGGAACTGAGACGAGACCTTTCAGATATAACAAAAATTATGGTACTCAGGGGGTTAATGGCTTTTATTTGACACTTGTGTTTTGCCTCACTTTAATTGAATATACCATTTTCTTTGCATTCTGCAGTTGACAACTCTTCAAGGACAAATACTGAACAGTGTGCGGGGAGGAAAAAAATAACAGATTGCCAGATAGACTAAAAAACAATTTAGCGCTCAGCAAGAAAAGGAGTGAGAACCTAAGTTGAAACATCCCATGTAGACAATGTCATCACAACACTTCCAGGTTAAAAAAAGAAGCAAAGCACCCTTAAATGTCTCAATTAGAGAATCAAGGTGAACTGAATCACTTCCCTTGAAGGACTGCCAAATATTTGACATAAACTTCAATTTGCAGCAAAAGCTTCAAGGCATCAATTAGAAGAGAAATTTTCTTTTAGAAAAATAATCCAGGAAGGAGTCCGCTTAATGTTTTTCTCATAAAGCTCATTTTGTTTAATTGGTCTGAGGTCCTGTCTGCTTAAAGACAGACTTGCCTATTACTCAAGGTATAGCAGTTTCTTTTTCCTGCAGCGTGATCCAAAGAAAACTTTATACAGATACGGGTGTGCATGTGTGTGTGTGGGTGTGTGTTAGGGTATGTGTGTGTGCATGTGTGTATAGACACACAAAACATTAGAGAATCAGACTCCAGTTTGAAAGGGAGGATTGAAGATTGGTAGGTTTTATAATGATCGTTCTTAAATGCATACATTTTTGCTCAGCTTCTTAAATCTCTTCTATTACTAATAACTACATTTAATTCCAGAATATTTTTATTCTGGAGAATAATTATTTTGGGCTCATAAGAATATTTTTATCTCTTTCTTTAAACTTAACATACAAATCTAATTGTATTGAAAAATAAGGAATTCCCATGTATTTCTGTTTAACTCTTCAAGAGTTCACCAGTTGTTGAGGGAGCTTCTCTCCCAGGTAGAAAGTCAAATACTCGCTTTGGGAATTGTAGTCCCTTACTTTCCACTATTGATGTCAAAATCTCAGGGTTTCCTTCACTTTCTAGCAAACATACAGTTTGAATATTTAATTTCTCCACTTATTATTTCAATATTTTCCTCTACCATAGCAACTCCTAATCTACTATGATTAATAAAATAAGCAAATAAGCAAGTGAAAATAAAAACCAACAAAAAAAGTCTCTAAGTTTAGAAAGGGTAGAAAGCTAGTTATAACTTTCAAAAAGTATTTTATATAATTAGAATAATTTCAATGGTAGTTATTTACTGTTCTTGCTGTTGAGGCAGAAGGGAGAAGATAATTAACATAACAGAATTACAAAAAAGTTGTAAAATAAAAAAAGAGAAGGTGGGTTGTATTTTGACACCATCAACCATTTAAGGCTGTATAAATTTACTTCAGTGGGACATTTGAAATGACATTTCTCTATTCTTTAAAAATTATTCACTTACAAAGGCATTCATCATGAGTCTTAAATACTTGCTTTAAGTATCTAACACAAGATGAGTCTGCATATTGCATGTCTTAAGAATGTAAACTTTGAAGCCATTTCTTTGGTTTACCTGACAGTACTACCTCTTGACCTTATCAGGTATGTGACTTTGACCAAGTTACTTAAACTTACTTTGCCTAGTTTCTCCATCTGTGAAATGGGGATAATCAGAGTACCTTCCTTTCAGGATTATGGTAAAGCATGAATGAAATTTTACTCATAAGGAGTTTGGAAATATGTCTAATACACACTAAACATGTATTAAAGGTTAGCTGCTTTTCCTACTATGCTAGAATGCACAGAGTATTTAGATACATAACTTATTATAATACTGTGTGATATATACCATGCAGAAATATTTAGTGTTCCAATTACAATTATTTGCTCCTATATCACTAAAGAAAAGTTTTAGAATAAAGGCAATTTTTGGTTTAGGTGATCATACAGACAACCAGGATCAAAAGTGGCAGGAATTGTTACTAATGATTATGCTGAAACAACGGACATAGACCAGAACTCACCAGGGGAGAGCGATAACCCAAATGTATGACAATTCCACTTTTACGTGGCTTGGGCATTTAATTTTTTCAGATGGAAAAGGAATAAAAGCGATCAAAGACAGGTGCATGAACAATCTGAAAATCCTGAAATGGATTTTTAAGGTATAGCAAGTAATTTAGCATGGCTGGTATATAGGAATATAGAAATGAAAACTTAAAGGAGCATAGACTGGGAATGTACTTTTGGCCTCCAAATGGCACTTTACCTTACAGGTAATGAATAATCATTTAACAGTTTTCATCCTAAGTGTGGCATGGTCAAATCTGCACTTAAAAAGATAATTCAAGCTGCTTTGCATGGATGAGAATGAGAAAGTGTGCTATATGCTGTAGCAGTCTAGGCTGAAAATGGTCCAGGGCCCCAAGAATGGGGATGTTTTAATTTGTAACAACCAACAGTGTGGTGATAGACAGGGGAAGGGGCAGGGCTCGGTGGATGTGGGCATGGGGGGGAACATGGGGGTATTTGTAATAGTGTCAATAATGAATATAAAAGGACTCTGAGTCATTTCAAAAATTGATTTCATAAGATGTACCAAGCAATTCGATGTACAAAAATCAAGTGGCAGGAGAAAAATAAAAATGATTTAAGCTCAAGCATAGGTGAGTAGATGAATGGTGATTAAGTTGGAGAATACAGAGCAGAAAAAGGTTAGGAGAAGAATATGATGAGGTACCTTAAATACAAGTTCTGTGTTTGAGATGTTGTAGAGAAAATCTCCAAAAGATGGTAAGTATGCAACCTTATATTACAATGATTAAACACTTTGTTATTTGAGATTTGTTATAGGAGATTGATGACATTGCCTTTTCGTTTGGTTAAAACAAACTGAAATAAGAGGCTAGGATGTACTCTGTAGTACTTGCCATCAAAAATATAAGCCACATAGATACTTGGCATTTTTAAATTATATCTTTAAATCCTTTATTTTTTCAATTTTTTTATTAATGTGAGTTCTTAAAGTATTTTTATGTTAAGCTAATTACATACAACTAAATATTGAGTTAAAAATCAGCATTAAGCAGAGCTTGTTTACAAAGAGAATAGAATCATTTTTGGTTTCCTAAGGAATTCTGCCCCAGTAAAATTAAAACAAAACAAAACAAAACAAAAAACACTGATAGCCTCTGTCCATGTGAGATATCTGCTTACTTCCTTTTCTACTGAGCCACTGGCTTCTGGTTCTGAGAACTACAGAGGTTAATGCTGACCCTTTGAGAACAATTCTGCTTTCTAGAGATGATAATATAGATAGGCAGGTGGCTCATATCATTTCACCCTTTCCATAATGGTCTTATTGATGGGCCATTTCTAGAGATAGAGACTAAAAATGATTGTCAAATGTTGAGAAATACATATGTCTATTTTTTTTAAATTGGCCGCAATATACTCTTGCTGCTCTTGTATTCCTAGTTAGCATTAGCAACCAATGTTCTTTTCCTTTGCTTTCCAGAAGGCTACGTCCTCTTTTCCAAGACAAAGTCTGGGCTTAAGAGCGTGTGCATTTGTCACATCTAAGTCATTTTAAAATGATGTGGGAAAGTCTAGGTTTGGCAGAGAGAGCCGTAATTGGGACAGAGGTTACTTACCCAAGTCCTGATTGATGCTGGCCACAGACCCAAAATTACTTCATTTCTCCCCTAACTTTAGCTGCTGGTTAAGAATACCCTTTTGTTCTGTAATATGTAAAATAAAGTGATTAAAAGAATGGAATTCAGTAGATCTGATGCTCAGAAAAACCTTCTTGTGCCTGGAATGCACATATGAGATAGAGGAAGAAACAAGCAGAATGTTTCTCTGCTGAGAAATTCCAGTTATTATTCAGCTATAGAAATGAAACCATCTTCATATTTAGACTTGTTGTTTTAAGCACAGCAAAATTTCACCATTATCCACTTATTCCTTTCTTTTACAACATTTATCAGGAAAAGAAAGTATTTGAAAGCTTTTTAAAAAATGTATAAACTGTGAGAGCTCTGAATTCTTTTGAACACGTTGAAGCTTTATTAAAGCAAATGGTTTTCAAGTATCATTTAGTTTTAATTTTTTTTTTTAATTATAGGCCTTGCCCTGGCTGGCATGGCTCAGTGGATTGAGTACTGGACTGTGAACTAAAAGGTCTATGGTTCGATTCCCAGTCAGGGCACATGCCCAGGTTTCAGGCCAGGTCCTCAGCTGGGGGGGTGTGAGAGGCAGCCAATGGATATTTCTCTCACATTTCTCCCTCCCTTCCCCTCTCTTGAAAAGTAACTAAATAAATAAAATTTTTAATTATGTGCCTCACTGTATTCATTGAACTTGCACACATTAACAAATGATATTCTTGCACCTTTCTTCAACTTTTTTATATAGCATTGCCTACTGTGCTAAAGAAATAAGAATTTCACTATGACAAATACAATTAGACCATGTCTGACAATAATCTTGGCAAGATGTAAATAAGCATGGATCTCGTTGCCTCAATATATATCTCATCCACTCAAAGCAAAATATTTTACAGGAACATTTATGTGTATTTTATCATGTGGAGGCATAATTTCTGACTCTGATGCTGATGGTTACACATATATTATTAACTCTTGATTATTTATTTTCTATTTATGAATAATCTTCACATATTCATGAGAAACAAATCAGCACATCAAGTGTGATCTATACAGGATTATCCACAATTACCACAAATATACTGACTCTGCTGAAGTACTCTGCAGCCACTGGTGAAGATGCGTATATCACCTCTAAACCAAATGCATTTATTTTCCAGTGTTGCTGTAATAAATTATAGCAACATTGAAACAGTGGCTTCAAATAACATGAATTTATTTTCTTACAGTCTGTAGGACAGATGTCCAAACTGGATCTCACTGGGCTAAAAATCAAGATGTTAGTAAGGCTGCGTTTCCTTCTGGAGGATCTAGAAGATGAGGTCTAGAGGAGAATTCTTGCATTTTCTAACTTCCAAAGGCTGCCCAACGCCACTGGCTTCTGGGTCCCTTCTATCTTCAAAGCCAAACTGGTCTATTGAGTCTTTTCTCCATCAAATCACACTAACATTGTCTCTTTTGTTTCCCTCTCATATCTTTGAGAACTCTTGTGGTTAGACCCACCTAGATTACCCAGGATAATCTTCCTCTTTTAAGGTCATCTAATTAGCAAACTTAATTGTGTCTGCAACTTTGGTACTCCTTTGCTATGTAACATAAGTCATTCACAGGTTCTGGAGATTAGAGCATACATTTTGGGAGGTCATTTGCTGCTTACCACACCATTCTAAGGTATTGTGTTCTTTTAACCACAGTTTCTGTAAAGGTGTTTTAGGGGATACCCACCTTAAGCATGCCTCTTCTCAAAAAATGTTTGCCATCTCACTGATCCCTGCTACACCGAACTAGAGTGAAAATTTAACGGAAGAAGGAATTCATTTACAAATGAGTCAGTAATTTATAACATCTGAAAGTATAAAAAATAAGCTGGTCCAGTAGATGATCTGTTTTAGGGATTTGAATTTAGAGATAGAGAAGGATGAAACAAGTTAACTGTGGATTCAGGAGCTAAAGTTATGCAGATTTAGAAGCTAGATGGTAGCAGCATTTTTTAGCATATTTAATTTAATTAAGCTAAAGAAGTTGGTTGAGAGAGGGGAAATAGAATATACGTAATAGAATAGAATATAGAAAATAAACAAACAAAACAAAAAATTATGAGATGACCTTAGAGATAACATGAGACTACTTTAATTCATTCCCTTGTTTTTAATGATCTTGACATTTTTGAGAAGCGCTGGCTATGTATTTTGTAGAATGTCTACAAATTGGTGTTTTTTAGATAATTGTCTTATGATTAGAATGGGGTTATGGGTTTCGTGGGGAGAAAAACACATGCAAAGATAAAGTGCTATTCTCATCACATCCTATCAAGTGTACATATTATTAGTAGGGATTTTCATTGATGATGCTAACCTTAATTACTGCACTGAGATAGTTTTAATTTTCTCCACCATAAAAATAAAGGATTATCCTCTACTTTCCTGAGGGGGGAGCATCTACATAAATTATTTGGAATTCTTCTGCATCTGACACTTGTCTATTGTCCTTTAATTTATTTATTAAATTATTTATTTATAACAATATGGACCCATGATATTTATTTTGTACTTTGCGTTATAATTAAGTTTGGCTTTCTTCTAACACTATGCTCTTTCTAAAATAAATTTTATGCCCATTGCTCAAAAGATTAAAATATCTGTCTCCTGACTTCCTCAGACTACCTACTGACAATTTTCTCCTTGGATAGGCCTGTTGTGTTCAGTCTGTGTGAGGCTCTTTGCTTGTGTAAGCCCACAGACTGATCATTAATACACAATTGCAATATATACATTGGCATCAGTACATTGGAAAGTACGCATAAAACTTGGTTGTTAGGTCTGAGAGACATGATGGTGATATAAGAAGCTTGTTAAACCCTTATTGAATACATTCTATGACTTAGCAGGACTTCACCTAAAGCAGGTATAAAACCATCACCATCAAGAGGAACACATAACCTGAGAGGAAATCAGAAGTCTCCAGAAGCGTTGTTGTCTAATGTCTTCCATCCTAATGTCCTTTATTATGCTTTGCTGGAAATATAACTTTTTATAGAAATGAGGAAAATAAAACTTCCATAAGAATTATATGTTAGCATTCTGTTTTTTTGGTCAAACCACAAAACCAGTCATTTTTGGAGAATTTTAATACATCCAACTCAATAAGGTGCACAATGAAATGCATGTATTTCCTTCCTACCAAATCAGCACCTCCCGCACTCTTCCTTATCTTGTGAATGGCACTGCAGTTACATCAGGTGTGATCCTTGATGCCACCTGATCTCTTTTACTTCACAACTAATTCAGCACTGAGTCCTAGATGTTGCTTTCAGCCTGTTTACTTAGCTCACCAATTGATATTCACTTTTATCACCATTATTCTAGTTCTGTCATTTTTGCTGCTTAGTAGTACTCTAAAAGTGTTCTGTTATGTTATACCTTTTGACCAACCCCAGTCTAGTCTTTGCACCTTGATCAAAGATCCTTGGTAAAGCATGCATGTGAGCACAGCCATGAATAGAATTCCACAGCTCTTGGAATTAAACAAAATAGCCTAAGCTATTTTATAAATTATTTTTTCATTTTATTTTTCAATTACAGTTTACATTCAATATTATTTTGTATTACTTTCGGGCATACAGCACAGTGCCTGTTCCCTATGTTGAGCTTCAGCCTCATTTGTATCACATTGACTCTCACCCTCTCTGTTGGAGCCACATCAGCTTACTTCATCTACTGGGATAGACCATGCCCCCTCCATATGTCATGCCTGTGCTAGTCTGGTTCTTCTGTCTGAAGTCATCTTCTCTGTCTCTTTCCCTAGGTAATGCCTGTAATTATCCTTGAGATCTCATTTTGGTCTTAATGTCCAAGCAAACCTGTCCTTATCTTTCTCATCACACCAAGTAACTGATATGCTCTGATCCTATGGCACCATAAACACCAGCATCATATGTCTCTCCTTTATAATACTGATCAGAGTGGCATTGTTACATTTAATTGGATATTTGATTGGAGGAATGATTTTTTTTATTCTACTAGATTATAAATATTATAAGTGTAAAAATTTTATACATATTTAGGCACCCCCGTATTTCTACCACTTAAAATGGTATTGGCACATAAAAAGTATTTAACAAATATTTATTTAATAAATCCATAAACAAGTAAATTCATTTAATTTTCCAAATGAAACAGAAGCTTAGAGGAATGAAGTACAAGACAATCAATTTGTTAAGGTAGAGACCAGAACAATCCTCCTGAGTTTTACTCCATTATTCTCCTATTCTATGCTTCATTATAACTAAAACTTTAAAAGAAAGCAAGGCCAAACCAGATAAAATTCAGACACAAGACATACAATATATTTATAAGCTGTTTCTAATGAATATGGTGTAAGTTTTGTCACAGCTACAGCTTGACTTATTCATATATTTATTTTACATCAGATATGTAGAATTAGCTTAAATGTAGTTTTTGATTTGATGACAGACTAATTTATTCATGAATCTCCTTTTAAAATTTAACTAGTTTTTTTTGGTTTGTTTTAGTAACAGATCAAACACTTGTGAAACTACCATTAAAAACAGAAACTAAAATCTTGCAAATATCCCCTGCATTCCTTACCCATTTGTCACCTTACTGAATGTATGCTATGTTAATACCCTCATTTCTCTAAAATTATGTGCAGTTATATGTTTGATACACCCCCAAATTAACAGATCCTATGGATTCACATACTTTCTGACATTTGTTATTGTTCTCAGGCTTTTGTTCCCCAAAATAATGGGTGTAAAATATTTCAATGTGACCTTCATTTTTATTTGATCAACCCAACAAAGGGTTTGAATCACTAGCTTTTCATTGTCTGTTAACTGCTTTTATTATGAGTTGGATATGTTGCAGTTCAATCTTCTTATACAGAAGAAGTCATTTCACTGAAAATTATGAAAAAGAGTTCAATAATCTTTCAAATTATTTTATTGTGATAAATTATCTTCACTATAGTGAAATATCAAAAGTGTGATATTTTGGGGAGTAAGAAATAGGAATTGCTAGTGATTATGTTTTCACTCCACTTAATTTTTTCTTTTTACTTTTGGGAACTACTAGGGGTCAGGGTTCTGTTTAACAACTTGGTCCACTAGCAAGCAAGGAGAGTACTACTGTCAACATAAACATGACATTTAGGAGGAAAGGCTTGGCTCTGAAGTGGCAGAACAATTAATTTATGTATGTGTGTGTGGGTACGTGTGTGTGTTTGTACCTGTGTCTGTGCTCATATATACACACATAAATAACAAAACCAACATTAATACAGCACCCCGTGTCACTTGGAGCATGCTATGAGTAACTAAAACTTATTGGCAACATATCTGTAAACTTAATAGGAATTCGCAAAAATGATTTATATCTTCCTTTTGGATCTTCTTACCCATGAATTACAATTAAAATCTTACATCAGAATAATCAGAAAGAATTAAAAAATACAATTTTATTTATTTGTCTGCAGTTTTTAGCAGATAAATGTGATTTCCAATCACTTGTAGAAATTGTTCTGGGAATCAAATTAATGTGCTGTTACCAGTAAGTAACGTCGATGGTCAGGAAGATCAGTCACATTTATGCTGGGATCTGCAACATTAACACATAGGTGCCTATGTAGCCTAGTATCAGCAGAAGTTTCCTAAGTTACATAAGTCTATATATCAGCGAAAGAAGAAGAAATGTGTGCTTTTTGACAAATGAAACTGTCTTAAGTTTACTCTAAAATCTAGGTAGCCTTTATTCTAAAAACACCTTCCAAAATGTTATGAAATTTCAAAAGTGTCATTGGGAAACTATAATACCCTGGAGAACAAATACTCTACAGGGGAGGACGTTGGTCAGTGCGACTTCTGGTAATAGCGTGTGCTGGGTTGAATGTTTGCATTCCCAGCCAGTTACTGAAGCCAACTCTGATCGACAACCCCAGGGCTGTTTAATTTTTTACCATGGCAATCATCAAGACCTCCCTCTTCCCTCTCATTTATTTACATTAATAATGGAACCTTTAGCTGCTATGCTCAGAGTAAAATATTCTTCTCAGAAACAATTTATGGAGCCAAACTTCTTTTCATTGTCAAGTAGAACTTAAGCCATTGACTCATTGTTTTTGTTTTCCCAGATAATATCAAACATGTGTCTCAGATCATATGTAGTGAACCTGCTCAGAAAAATTCTGACGGCATTTGGTATACTAGCTGCCAGAACCTACATATTTTGATGTTGGCCAGATGTTGGGTATTTGTGCATAAAAATGATGGAAAGAAAATATGCTTCATTCATAGTCCAAGTTTTCTGCCAGCCATTACTCTAAGGGATAGTTTGATATTTTATTTATAGTACAATAGAATCAAATTATTAAGTGGGAAGAGTAGATTATCCCATGAAATAGGCTTTTTGTAAGAATTATTGTAAAAATGCAAAAAGCTATATAATTTCCAATCATCTGTGATTTATCTCATATCTCATCTCCGAGTCATCCTTTACAATTCTTCATTTAAATCTATGTACTCTATCAAATCTTGACATAATATGGGTCATTTTATCATTTTCATTAGGATGTTAAAGAAATTATATCATGGATGTATAAACAAAGGGCGAAAAATTGTTAGGCTATTAAATTGGAGAAAATGTAAATGTTACATTTTAATCATTTAAACAAAAGTACATATTTTGGTGTAAAATATCCAAATATTTCTCATACCTTAATTCAATTAGGTTATTCTGACAAGCCTTCTTTATATGATAAAGTTTTTACTTGCATTTGAGACCTGAGGCAAAAATTAATTTTCCTTTCAAATGGTATATAATAAAATCCTATTAGTATTATCTTTCTTTAAATCTCTTTGGATAAACAATCCTGGGAGCATTTCAAGCTTCTTAAAATACTTGATGGAATGGATGAAACCAAACTCTGAAGAACTAAAGATAGCAAATGTGTCAGTATTAAATAGCCCCAAGAAATTAAAGGTCAAATGTTTGAGTTTTACAGATAAAAATTTCTGAGAAATATGGGGGGAAAAATCTGGAGTCATAACTGCTTTACATCAAAGAATTAAAAAATAAAACTCCTAAAAATACCTACCTTAATCATTTTTCTCTATATATAATGTCGCAGGAGATACGGTAATGTTGTAGGTCAGTTTTTACATTTTTGACTAAGGAGAGAAGTATGCCAAAAATAAAATAAAAATTATATGTGTCTACATAGAAATTTTAACATAATTTAAAGCAGAGAGTGTTTGAAATCTGAGTACACTTTGATATAGAAAACTAATTGTATATTCATTGGTCAATAAAAGTGAGCACCCTTATGCGTACATTGCATTCTAGATAACTGGAACAGCACTGGCAAACAAAAGAGGCTTGCTGATTTTGTCTAGTCTATTCCAAACATAAAAAGAATTAATTAGTTAAATCTCAGAATTCATATTCCAACCTAACGGGGAAAACAATGTTGAGTTAACGCAACTCTGGAATAACTACTCAAGTGGTTTTCCTGAGGTTCAGATCAGGTCAGGAGACTGAGCTTTAATGATTCTGAAGAAAGAGATTCTTTTTTAAGATATGTAGTTGTCCACGTAACAGTGCTATAGGATTAGTGCTTTAGCATTGAGCAATTCACTCAGAAGTGCTGCTGCATTATGCAGGCTAGAAATACTCAAAACAGGGATATATATTTTATAGTAGCTTGCACCATACAATTGGGGGAGGTGCTTCTGAGATATACCATCTTGTTAGTTGTTAACAGGACCCGTGATCACTTAAGAAATCTAATACAACTTATGTAAGTTCTCATCCAGAGTGCTGCTGAGAAGAAAATTCTTTATAGAGACTGCAACACAAAGAATCAATGGCTATAGGTGCAACAGAGAAGGTGGATTTAAATCAACACATGGAATGGAAGATTTATCACAAAAATTAGACACAGAATTGGGAATGGTAAGTCATAGTATGTAACATAAGGGAATTCAATTTTGCTTGCACAGGTCCAGGAAGATTTTATACACTAAATAAGCTATAAATATTAGGAATGCCAACAGACTATGAAACCCTTGCATTCCCAGGAAATAGTTTAGAGCCTGGAACACTGGCAACATTTCTAAATGAATGAACAAAAGAAGGAATAAAATAAAAATAATAATTTTATAAGAAAAACATTTTGTATTATTGTTCTTAGTATCATAAATGGGAAAAATGCAAAATAATTAGACCAACCTGGGAGGAACTTTTCATCCTATTTATTTAATACACTTATAGTCTTAAAATATGTGAACTTTTCTCTATCTAATATCTCTACCATTAGTTTAAAATTGCTGCGAGAGTCAGGTATTCTGAAAATATTTTTGATTAGCATGAAGATAAAATATGCTTTTATGATTAAAACTGTGGCAAATGTACCATCCATAAACAATTATATTTTATTAATCATCCCCTCACAGAAATATCTGGGCATTGAATAAAGCAGAGCTCTTTGTTGTGTGATTCTCTTTATTCAGCTCAATTACATATAATTTCCACTTTGAGGCAGTAAGTAAATTCTAGGCTAGGATCAAAGGCGAATCCTTAAAAGAATGTATTTCAGGAGCATTCAATGTTGGAGCACTTTGATACTAAAATAGATTTTCAAGTTCAATTTAAATAAATATGTATAGTCTATTAATAATTACTGTGGATATTAGCTGTAAAACATTGTTACATAACAATAAAACTAGTGAAAATGCTGGAAATTTTTCAACTGTGTTAACTCTCTGCAATGCATCAAAGCACAATTTTTATTTTGGCAATACTTAGCATCATCTGAAGTACTAAGATGGTATAGTAAAACCTCTACATTTTAGAAAGCTGAATCCAAAACAAGGATTCCCATTCATTAGTGGTTATTTCCCTACAGGTGATCTTACTACAATTAATTGTAATGTTACCTATTATATTTAATTTAGGAGGAGCTCAGAAAACAGTGGGGTTTTCAGTTTGATGTAATCAAGGGGTGGGGGGAACTACAGAAGTCAACAAATTTTCTCATGACATTTCTCAAGAATAGATTTAAAGGATATATTTTCTACTTGGCCAAATAATAAACACTTTCAGAAAATAAAAGTATATATTTCAATTATAAGCGAAATAGCAGTATAAATATCTCTTTAAGACATTTAGGAAGAGGCACCTGGCCCGCAAAGAAAGCAAAGAAGGAGCATTAGTGTTCCTCCCCATTTGTGCTTGGGAGAGGCATGAGATACATGTTACTGAACAGGAAAGAATTACAAATTAAATTACATAATTCTTCTATTTTTTTTCTCTCATGCATACCATGGTCTCCCAAAGATTGGGAAAGTTATAACGTGATAGAACTAATGAGACGACATAATTTGGTGAATGTAGGGGCCAAAAGGAAGAGGGGTTGAGTGATAGCTGTGATCTTTTTGCTTAAGTTGATATGAGTGTGTGTATACACACATAGGTATAAAGGCATCAAGTATAAAGATAAAGGTTAGAGAGAAAAGGTGTAAATTTTTAGTTAATGAGGTAGCATTTGAGAATATGGCAATAAGGCTCAGAACAGAAACAAGAGCTCAGTATATACATTTACAAATAAATCATCCACAAAGGAAAGTAAACCGACAATTTTTAGATAAGTTTTCTAAGGCGGAGGTTTTTAAAGGAAGACAAAAAAAGGTCTTAAGTTACATGTTTCAAGAGACCTGCATTTAGGGCATTGAAAGATGAAGAGAGAACAAAGATCTCTAAGTAGAAAAGGCAGTTAATAATTGAGGAAAAACAAAGAGAAGCCAATGGAAGATACAACTGAAAGGCAATATTCAAGAAGTGGAATGGGTAATCCATAAAAGGGTGAAGGAATGGATCAAGAGGATGAGAGGGACTGAAAACAGAGAAATGGGAATGTCGTTCATGAAGCAGCACGCTGAAGGAGACCTGAAGGCAGTAAGCCATGGTGCGCCTAGGCCCCCATTGACTCTGATAATGGGCTGTGGAAGGTGCAGATTAATAAAGATCAGGAGAAAACATGAGGTGGAGAAAATTTGAAAGCACTGTTTTTTGGGTTTTTTTTTTCTTATATGAGGACTGAAAAATAGAAAAGGTTTAGAAAGGTTATATGAAAATATAAATAGAAGTAAATGGGAGGTGATAAGGAACTTTTAAATGAAATTGAAGGGCACATGAGTGCGGTAAAAATGTGCATGGGTTCACAGGTTTGCGGCACAGTATTGGGAGCAGGTCTAATAAATACGAGACCTGTGTAAGGGGAAGCTAGAAGCACAAGGAAATCGAAATCTCAGTAAAATGTCAACAAAATTGCTGTCAGAGGTATAAAGCATGCTGCAGAAAGGAAGAACAGCAAGGCGTCGTCATCAACACCAAAGGCCACAGTGACAGTTTCGCGCTGGAGCAGGTCCAGGACGATGACATTCATTTTTTTTTCATTTATTCATTAAGCATTAGCTTTTGGATTGCCTATAAAACACTTAATTGTGAATCGAAGGCTCTTAAACAATGGTCTTCTCCCACCTGGTAAAGTGAAGTATTGTCTTCTCCCCTGCCCAAAGAACCACTCCAAACTGTCTTATTTTATTTTATTTTATTTTTTTTCATATGTGGACCTAATTGAATTAAAAGAAACTAAAACATGAGCAGCTGGGTCAGGTCATTTTCCCCCCAGTTTATAGTAAGGGGAAAAAATATCTAATAGAGAAATACTATTTTTCTTGGGGTAGAGGTCTGTCTACTTAAGATCATCACATACTTCTGAGCTGATAGAATTTTTTAATTTTTAGAAGTAATTTCATTCATACATCTAGAATTGAAGTTTCTTAAAATGCCCGAGGGGAGAAACCAGGAAGTATTTTGTTTTCGTTGTTTTTTCCCTTACAGACTGTTTCACATTTATTGGCTTCATGATTTGGGGAACTTTTGGTAACAAGACAAAACTCAACGGGGTGAATTTTATTACTCTCATTTTTTTGCTCCAGGGTCAAAGAGAGTTGAAACATTTATCTTGTAGTGTATCTTCTACACACACTCCTACCATGGGTTCATGTAAAAAGATTCACGCATCTGAAGAAAAGTTTTACTTAGTACCATCTCTTCTAAATCTTTGTGGCTCAGTCTTTTTAAATTGGTATTCTATAAACAATAGTGATAAACTGACTATTTAATAGAAGATAGAAATTGTAAATCCTCTGAAAAGAGTTATTAAAATTAATTTTAAAAATCAGTGTTAACACTTGTTCATAGCAAAAATAAGAGTTTAAAGTTGAAAGTTAATTTTTTTAAAATTTAGATTAGGAAACAAAGATCAGAGAAAATAAACCATATACTAATTGCTGAAACAAATGTACTAGAATTCAAAACTTCAGTTTCCCAGAGTGAGTCTCTTTCTATAATCTCCCCAAACTGGTGATAATTCTAAAGTAATAATAATAATAATAAAAACGATGGTCAAGCCTAATTGTGAACTGTCTTAATGAATAAAGTCAAAATACACAGTTATAATAGTCTATGTAAACTAGAACCAGTATCAATAGTTTTAATTTTTGTTTCTATTATATTTGTTTTTATTAGTTGCATGATTTCTTAGAGTGTTCCAAAAGCCCATCAGTTTGATTTTATTCTCATTTTTGTATGTCATTTGAGTACTAGAATTTTATTTTGTATTTTCTATGACTATTATATCAAAGCCAGTTAAGTTATCCAACAGATACTGAATTAGATAATTCATTAATTTTGACCAAACTGTTGTTTTCTAAGTTAATACATTTTTGAAAACATTATGAAAAGTTCTAATCATCAATATCTATAAAGTCAATACATATACCAATAGTCACCCAATCCAATCATCCATATTAGAAATGAAAAATATCTTAGTGTTCAGTTAGCCAGCATTCTCATTTTATAGAGTTATGAAAATTGAGGGGAGTTTAAATTGTTGCCCAGACCAACCAGCAGACAGGTACCGTTATTTGAAATTAGAGTCCAAGTCTTATGATTCCTCCATTAGAGCATTTTAAAAAACATGTATGCCAAAACGTAAAAGCCTTTTCATTTACTATAATATTCATGTTATTTGATTATTTCTTTTCTGTAGGGAAACAAAATAAATCTTAGTAATTTCTTAGCTCAAATGTTCCAGGCTTTGTGCTTATGCTTATTATCATTATTAATTTTTAAGTATATTTTATTGATTATGTTATTACAGTTGTCCCATTTTTTTCTCCCCTTTACCCCCTTTCACCTTTCACCCCCCCTCTCTCCAGCATTGCCTTGCTTAGTTCATGCCCATGGGTTACACATGTAAGTTCTTTGGCTTCTCCATTTCCTACACTATTTATTCTTAACCTCCCCCTGTCTATTTTGTGCCTACCAGTTATGCTTCTTTATTCCCCATACCTATTTCCCCCATCATTATTAATTCTTAAAGCAGTCACTAACTACCTTTTATTCCATTTCCCAGTCATGGAGACAGAGATTCATATTACTAGCCCTAATTTTCTATTTCCTAGTATTAATTTCTTTCAGCTATAACAATTTCTTCAACTCACCAAATATAGTTCCTTTACAGATTTATCATTAAAGTAATATATTTTTGGCATTTACATAATTTATTTCCTGAGGAGTATTTTGTTCTTTTTACTTCCCAATGGCATAAATATACCTTCATTAGACAAGGTGCTCAAATTTCACTGTTCTTTATTTCTTGAAATACCATCTTAAAGAGCAAAACTATGCTGATACTGAATTCTTAATATCTCATTGCAGATAATGCATGGGAATTAAACCAGAAATCCATGGAACTTGTCTTCATCATTGGGTGAGAAGCCACTGACAGGCAACAATTTTACTGAGCTGAACCGTGACTCGCGCTTAAGTAAAATAAGCGGTCTATTTCCTTATGGCAATATTTGTATTTCTGAAACAGTTAATGTGATAATTAATGGCATTTTTTTACAGGACATCCTCAAATATTACTTTGTAACTATGGAGAAACCCATTTAACAGATGACTAAACCAACAAAAAGAAATTAAATGGATACTTGGGGTCAAAGTAATTATGAACTGTTGAGAAAAAGAAATGCAAAGGCTTTTGTGTCTTTTAGCTAATGAGAGATTAATTAAGATACACATTTAAGCCTGAGGATATAGTTTCAGATCAAAGAAAATGATGCCTAATCCCTTCTATACAGTCAGTAACATGTTATAGAAGTTATTACTAATGATAGAAATAAAATATTTCAAATATGTGACAGCACTTGCTGTGATACAGCATATTCTCTCAGTATTGGTTCCACATCTTTTCTAAGGAAACCATAAAAGAAGTTGTCAGTTAATTGATTTTTAGGAAAGTAACTCAAGATAGATACTATTAATTTGATTTAAGGGGCCTATACCATAATTTTCTTCTTTCCCATTCTCTCCCTTGTCTCTCTCTCTCGCTCTCTATCTCATCTTCTATCTAGGTGTATCTGTCTTTCCTTCTATGGCTCTCAGATAGCATCTTTTTCTTATCCATCAGGGATTTGATACTCTGGCTTGAGATAAATAGATTTCTCAAGATGAAAGTACTGTGTATCACTATAAGCAACAAAATACAAAATAGCAGATCTGGGATAGATTGACAATCAAAATAACAACTATTACCCTCTAAATCTGTTTTCTTCTACTTATCTATTATAGAAAAATATATGAGTCATTCTTTAAAGTATGACTCAATTGGAAAAATGTTTTGTTATGGTGATTGTTGCAAATATAAGCATATTGCCTTTGGCTCTTTGAAATAACAGCAGCTTCATTTCACTTAAGGTTATGTAACACATTTAAATTGTAGCTTTTGAATTCATGTGTAATTAAATCTTTCTTTCAGGGAGAAAAGAGAAGTTACTTATCTCCATTTCTACCACAATAATCTTAAGTCTGGTTTTTCTACCTCACATTTTTAGTATAAAACTTTATTTGTGTTCTCTGCACCTCATCCATACATAGTATTCAGATTTACCAGAGTAATCACTTTCAAGTTTTAAAGTGATCATATTTACCTTGTTCACGAATCTCCTTGCATACCTAGTAGGTTAGCAAATAAATTATAAATGTACACATATTAGCTGGGCATTTGATGGATTAACATACACTGCCTTGTCAAAAACAAAAAACAAAAAAAATTCACTTTCTTCATTTCAGACATGAAAGTTTAAAATAAATGTGAGGAAGTAAAAAATGAACATTTATTCTACCGTCATTGTATGCTATACAGTACATCACTTTATTAGGATGGGTACTTGTAAAGTTTTGATCATAAGAAAATAGGTATAGTGATCATTACCTGTTTTATTTTTCTCTTGTGTTTTGTTTCCTTGGGGGACAATTGCTCCATTTCAATCCTTGCACAGAATTTTGGTTTTTGAATCAGAATACATTATATCTGTGAACACGGACACTGTCTCAGGGTTAAGGATACTGGTTCTGACTCCTCTTTTGAAATTTTCCTAGAAATACAGAGAAAAAGACATTTGCTTTCTGAGTTCACAGACACTAAGAACCATACGAGCCAGGAAACATCAGAAGCCATCTCACCAGTACATAGAAAAAGGGAAGAGCTTATGGAAACAAGAAAAAAAGAGTTTAGATGTTTAAAGTTTTTTTAGGTGTAAAAAGATATACTATCAATAACTTCCTCCAAACCTTCCTTCTGACTTGCCCAGTTCTATCCCATCAAACAAATAGTAGGATTTTATATAGATTTCCTTAGATTACCTTCCTTGGATATTTATGTATTTTTCTTAATATATTTCCAAATATTTTATTTATATACAAGGATATCTATCCTCCTCCCTGCCCATATATATTTTACACAACAGATAACATATTATAAATAGTGATCTTCCCCTTATTGTATTTGACATCCAGGCTGATAACTCCTAAATTTATATTTATAGGCCAGGGAGGAGGATAGATATCCCTTTAATTCTAGACCTACATGTAGAACAGACTAATTAGCATCAGCACTTGCATATATAATAGACATCTCAAAATGAACTTGTCTAAAATTGAATTCCTGACTTCTCCCCACACCAGTTCTATCTCAAGTTTTCTTTGTCTCAGTCACTGACAGCTCCATTCTACCATTCAGGCAAATGATATCAGCTTTGCCTTTTCCTCTTTCTGTCTCACATCTGTTTCAACAACACATCCTATTGGCTATACTTCAAAACATACCCCAGAAGTCAACTGTTGCTCGCCATCTTTATTTGCCAAACCATATTGGTAAAATTGGTAAAATCACCATTATTTCTCCTTTGGTTTATTGCATTAACTTTGAAGCTGTTCTCTTTATTTCCTAGAAGCCTATTCTCAATACCACAGCCAAAATATTTCTATTACCTGCAAGACCCTATGTGATCTTGACCTCCTGTGACTTCTCTGACCTCAGCTTCTCTGATCTCTTTCTTTTTCTCCCTGTTCCAGTTTCTTGGATTTTCTTTTTATACCTCTAATATGCAAGGCAATCTACTACCTGAAGGCTTCAAATTATACGCCTTAGTTCTTGTGTTGTCATACTCATTAAATTCTGTTTCAAAAATACTTTTCATGTATTTGTTTATTTGTTTTCTGGCAGTGGTAGGGACATAAGGGTGCAGATAGAAAAAAAAAATGGTCTTTTGAGGCTTTGACTTAGAACTGGCATATGGTCTTTTCTTTCCAGTCTACATGGACAAACCACAAGTCAAGGGGTGGGAAGCATGTCATAACCATGAGACACATGAATACATACACAAGTGCGAAAGATCTTAGACACAGGGAAAACGAACAGTTGGAGCCAACAATATGATTATCCACTCAGCTAGTAATTGACAAAGCTGGATCTTCTATGTGGCTCCTACTCCAATGGAATCTTAGAAAACAGAAACAACAAAACTTTCCTCCTTGCAATATAGCAATAATAACATCCATTTACAAAGATATCAGGCCAACCATGTCTAAGAGACAGAATTATAAACAAATACAGTTCAACACAGCCCAAACTGACATACTATGATATCGTCAATGCGTAGTTTTGAAACAACCAACGGCTTAACTCCCAGTACATTTAGTTACCTATCTAACCAGATAGCCATCAATAACACCTTAAAATCCTAGTGATATTAATAAAATAGTAAGACCTGAATCACTGAAAAAACTTTTTTATTTTTTCTCATTAATAAGAAAAATCAAGTTTTAAAAAGGCAGTCCAATAATCAATTTATTTGTTACTTAATACAGAGAATGAATTCAGCAATTTACTTTATGGAAATTTCAAGAGAACTAGGGTGGAAAATTTCTTTTAATGTATTTCCCACAAAGGATAAAGTGAACTTAAGGTTTAAACATTTATTATAGAATTGGGCTTAACTACTAAACTCTGTGATGCACTAAGTGGCTGCACTTGTTAGTACCTGAGGAGGTTTTGTTAGGGTCTCACACAGATTATTCTTGCTCTGTAAATTTGTCAACTAAGATATTGTAAAAAAGCTCAACAGACCTTAGAAAGCCATAAAGAGACAAAAGATTTCACTAATGATTCTTCCTGGTTTATCCCACAGATGGATTTAGTCCTGGCAGTAAAGGTAAAGGAAGCTATTGTCATCCACCATAAAGATTAAGGAAGGGCTTCTGGTCGAGATGGTAGAGAAGGTAAATGCAGAACTCCCATTTTCCCACAAGCACATCAAAATTCCAACTACCCTATAGAATGACCGGCATTCAGAATTGCCTGAAATCTAGCTGAATGGAAGTTCTATAACGAAACATGAGAAGCCACATCGAAGCTGGTCGAAGGGGTAGAGACACAGGCTGTTCCCACACCCACATGTGGCAGTTAAAAACCAGGAGAGATAACTTGGCTGTGGAGGTCCCTCCTGAGATGCAAAAGGTCCAAGCCCCACACCAAGTTCCCCATACCAGAATTCCAGTACTGAGAAGAGAAGTCCCCACAATTTCTGGCTGTGAAAGTCAGTGGGGATTGTAGTCGAGGGGGACAAGGGGCTCCCGGAGTGCCAGGTGGTTCCTCTTAAAGGGCCCTAGCACAAACTTATTCAGACTCACTTGTTCTGAGTTCCAGTCCTGGGGCAGCAGCATGAAAGGCATCAGGGACAGACAGGGAGGAAATGAATTATCTGTCATCAAGGCAAGGGCTGAAGGCACAGCTATCTTCCATGCAGATGTGCTGGCAGAATGTAGTTTGTTTGCAGGGCCCTCCCCCTACAGAGCCAGCAGTGGAGCACCATAACTGAATCTCCATTAGCCTGGCTAACGCTGTTCATCCTACCCTGGTGATTCCCTGAAGCTCTGCCCCACCCAGCTTTGGGCCCTCAGAAGCTATTTCCAGGGGTTTTCAATACAAATGGCCTATCTTGGCTCAAACCATGAACTTTCCTAAAGTCTCTCAAACAAGCAGCATCTGGTCTTGGTGTGCCTTATACCTCTTGCTAAGTGGCTCCAAGCCCAGGCTTGGTTCACAGCTTAGCTTTTCTCAAACACCTTTACGCACAGCACTAGCGGCAGCCATCTACAGGTTACTTTGTAGCTCATGCTGGTGTTCCCAGGCAAGGACAGGTGGTAGCTGACCTTAGCCTGCATCTTCCAGGAGTCTTCAAAGCCAGTGTACCTGGTGGACAGCCTCAGGCAATGCTGAAACACCACCCAACAACCTCCACAAGCAATGTACTCCAGCAGGAGACTCAGGGGAAAACAGAGCCGCACCGAAGTGAGTGGTGCTCTGTGGGGTTGGCCCTTGCACCGCTGATCTTCCACAATGGTCGCAACCAGTCCTTGCAGTAGATTGGCTTGGGGATAAATCACTCCCATTGATGTGCCAACAGTGATCAGGGCTCAAGTACAAGAGAAGGGCACAGAAGCCCACACAGGGAGAGAACCAAAATGAAGAGACCAAAAAAATACCCCCCAAAACAAACAAACAAACAAAAACCATGTCCTGAGTAAAAGAACAGAACAAAACAAACTCCAGGTAAAGAAGTTATCAAAAATGAAGAGAAGCATTTTATCAGATGCACAGTTCAAAACACTGGTTACAAGGATGTTCTATAAACTTAGGGTAAGAGTAGATGAACTTAGTGAGAATTTCAAAAAATAGATAGAAAACACAAAAATAGAGATAAAAAAATTAAAAAATAGCCAGTCAGAAATGAAGAATACAATAACTGAAATGAAGAATATGTTACAGGAAATCAACAGTAAGGTAGATAAAGCAGAGGATCAAATCAGCAATTTGGATGGTAAGGAAACAGAAAACACCTAATCAAGATAGCAAAAAAGAAAAAAAGAATCCAAGACTGAGGACAGTTTAAGAAGCTTCTGGGACAACTGCAAGCAAACCAATATTCACAACATAGGGGTACCATAGGGGTAAAAAAAAATAGAAGGGAGAGAAAAAGATCAAGAAATCAAAATCTTATTTGAAAAAAATAATCACAGAAAATCTCCCTCACCTGGTGAAGGAAATAGACATACAAGTCCAGAAAGCACAAGGAGTCCCATATGAGATTAACCCAAAGAGGCCTACATCAAGACAAATCATAATTAAAATGGTAAAAGTTAAAGACAAAGAGAGAATCTTAAAAGCAGCAAGAGAAAGCAGTTAGTTACTTACAAGGATGCTACTGTAAAACTGTCAGTTGATTTCTCAACAGAAATTTTTCAGGCCAGATGGAATTGGTAAAAAATATTCAAAGTGATAAAAAGCAAGGATCTACAACAAAGATTACTCTACCAAGCAAGGCTATCATTTAGAATCAAAGGACAGCTAAAGAGCTTCCCAGAGAAGCAAAAGCTAAAGGAGTTCAGCACCACCAAACGAGTATTACATGAAATGTTAAAAGTTCTTCTTTAAGAAGAAAAAAAAGATCAAAATGTTCCTTCCTTCGTTTTGATACTTAATACAGCTTTCTCTGACTGTGTTTACATTTACAATTTGAATGTCAGGATTAGACATAACAGTAACTGTAGTAGAAGAAGGCATAGCAGCACAATTCATCTTTTAATAAAATTTCAATTGCAACTAATTTTTTCTTGGCTCAATAAAGACTGTCAAACTAGGAAAAGCTCACACAATAAACAATAATGTATTCCAAGAAGATACCACACAGAAATTTTATTAATATTAAATATGAGCATATTTTCATATTTCTGTTAAGCTATGAAAACCAACAAACAAAAAACAGCATAAGCAAGGTAAACATCTGTTAAAGGAGAAAACAACTTAGCTTAGTTGTTAGAATGGATCTGAACATAGATTCTGGGACAGGCACATTCATACTTCTAGAAAAGAAGTTAGAGCACAGATTTGTTCATTTGGCAAACAAAACACATACTTTGATTGCCATCAGGCTATCTGTTATGTGGAGTTGGGATCTAAAAACCACTGCCTCAGAGACTCATGTGAGGCATTACTATAAGTTGGATGCTGCTTCGAGACATAGGCTTTTGTCTCCAGAACTATTTAAAGGAAGTTCTGAGTCAATGTGGACACATTTTCAGATGCAGAATGGGAGCTCAAGAATATATATTTAATCAGCCAATACATGTATGAGCCATATGCCTATTAAAAACATGTGTGCCTATGCACACAAGAGATACAGAAGCCTGTGGATATGCATAAACTTCCACCTGTGCAAGGTCAGCTAACAATGGAATACTACCTGTTTTTGTAAAATAAAGTTTCATTGAAACACAGCTATGCATGTTTACTTATGTACTGTCTATGTCTATTTTTGTGCTACAACAGCAGATCTGAGTACTTGTGATGGACAGTGCGGCTTGCAAAGCTAAAAGTATTAACTATCTCTTCCTTTAAAGAAAAAGTATAGTGACTGCCGGCCTGTGCTATATTTTTTAAGCACAGTTTTTCAAAGATTATAGAAACCTTCATTTGCTAGAGTGTCTTTCACTAACCTATATTAGATTTTTCTCTGATGTTTAACAGCAGTGTCTCTCAACCCCCAGGACGTGGGTTTCACAATCACACTATTATCGACCATTCTGGCTGCTTTTCCAAAGTCTAGAGAAATCAGTCACAGAAAGAAAAAGTTCTTTCAAGTCTTCTGTTGCTTATAATTGGTCCTAATTTTTAGGAAAGTAACTTAGTTACATTACAAGCAATAGGTGCTAAACATTCTTTTTGGTTATTAACAATGTTTAATACTTTCCTTGCAAGAATTTGAGTAATTCCTAATGAGCAAATGGGATCATGATAGGCTGGGTCACATTTAAAAATAATGTTAGATCAGTACTAGCTTAAGCAAAACATAAATGTATTAGAAGGGTATTACACATATTTTTAAAACCAAAGGAAAAGCTAAATGAGCAGGCCTTGTGAACAATGTAAATAAAGACCTTCCCAGGGACCTCAGCAGTGGAATTTTATGAACCTTTCCATCAGACACTGCTGTTGAATAACTACTCCAACTGCACTTTCTTCTCGAATCTCCGCTTGAGATTCAAATCCCTGAGGCAGAATTATATTTACCCAGCTTAGGACTTAAATTCAACCAGACAGACAAAAGTTTGTTGTCCACAACTGATAGCCCCACAAAAGTCACAGGGAAGAGGCATTTGAAAAAATATGGAATGTTATAAAGAACTAAATAAAAAACTTCCATGCAGGCATTCTAGGCTCAAAGCTACAGTTGTGTGAAAACATATCGTAATCATATACTCTTAAAGCAATAAGGAATATTTTTAGGCCAGAACTACAGATATTTAGAAATTGAATAGTAAAGTTGACATAAGATAGGATTCTATCTAGAGATGGGTTAGGGCTTTGTGGGCCGCATAGTCCCTATTACAAGTACTATTGTGATTTGCTAGCAGCCATAGGCAACATGTCAACAAATGAGTGTGGCTGAGTTTAAATAGAACCTTACTTATAAAAATAGTGCTACATTTGATTTTACCTGCAACCTGCAGACTATAGTTTGCTATCCTTTGCTCTAGGTGCATAGTTGCCAAAGAAATAATTTAATTAGACTAGAAATTGCTGAATATTCCAGGGCTTATGCTAGAAGAACCCCTAGAATGTGGGAGAAAAGACTTTTATTTGCATATATATTTTCTTATCTTAAAAATTCCTATTATATATGTATATTACATAGACTATATTTGTAGACTAGTATATGGCTATAATTTAATTATAAATTCATATGCATATATTGCAAGTGCTTGCTCAATATTGTTTTACTAATGTGGGTATAAGAAAAAAGATATATAATAGACAACTGCTCTAGTCAATAGGGAACAATTAAATAATTGTACATTTTTTAATAAGTGAAGTAAACTAATCAGATTTATTTTTCAAAAGGATTCTTTTGTAAGCTACATTTTTATTACAGTTAACTTCTTTACCAGGAATAAAGCTATCATTTTCATTTTAATTCAGAATATTTCTTAATTTGTTTTTTTCTTTGACTATCTTAGATTTATCAAATATAATGTTGCCTGACAGTTGTCCCATATTGAAACCACAAAAATAATCAATATTACAGAAAATAATCATACAAAAAATAATAGTGTTAGTAACTTGATGAGATCTTGTTGAACCAAAATAATCTAGTGTAATTTTTGTTTTTGCTTGGAGGAAACGGTAAAACCATTCAACAGAGCAAGTCTAATCCTTGTGATAAAAGGGGTAAAGTAATTAAATGGCAAAATCCCTGATCTACTACTGCCAAAGGGATAATAAGAGGGGTAACACAGAATAGGTCATGATTAACACAATGGATAAAATGAATTTTTAAAATTTAAATCAGGAATCCCTCCTGTCAGAGAATGCGGAATGTATTTCAGAATTAATAAAGTAAAACAAAGACAACAGGAAAAACTCATCAGGCTGAAAGGACAGTTGCAAGACCAAGGAAACAGAAAAATTCATTATGGTTTTAACACAACAGGGGATAGTTTCTAGTAAATAATGGAAGAAAAATATTCCTGCAGAAAATATTCTGCACGTCTGTTGGGGAAGGTTTGTTCACAAAGGAAAAAATCAAGCGTTCACATTTTAATAGTTTTTTAAATTTAAACAAAGGAAGTAACCAAATCTTAGCAAAGATGACCTACAGAAAGAGTACAGTAGAAGTTTAACAAAACCAGAGAAAAGTGTAACCGAAACAGGATGAGCATAGAGTATCCTCTTGGCCATCAAGCGGGGTGTTTAAAACATTAGGTATTTTCATTGATGACCCATCTTGCACTCAGACCTTAATATCACTGCTATTTCATCTCCTGCTCAAACCTCTGTGGTATCACATCATCTCTTGACATCAGTGTAACTGAAAATTGTTTCAAGAATTATGATCATCTACTCCCATTCTTCTTGCTCATTTGCTCAGTATCCCTCTGCAATAATCTATCACATTTAGAACTCAGATCAATAGACTCTAATAAATTGTATTATCAATTACTTATCTCCATAGTAGACTGGATTCTTAGATTCATTATTACAATCACACTTTTGCACAAATACTCAATATCTTGCCAAAAAATAGCAAATTACCAAAGTTTTATTAAATAACCATGTGTATCACTGCCACAGTACCACAGTCAGTTATTTTATGCTAAATTGTGTGGAATAGAGGAGGAATATTGTTCAGATGTAGAAAAGAACAGTGAATAATTTTAGGCAGCTTCCTCGAGGCAGTGTGGCTTGATCTGAAATTTCATAATATATAGGAATTAGATAGATGATAAGGCATTTGCAGGGGGAATGCTCTGATAAGAAAAAAATGGGATAACTAAAATATGAGTTTAGCTGTAATGGATAAGAACAAGAGATTAAGATTAGGGAAAAAGTCTAAGAATAGTCTATAGAGTCCATCTTTGCATACACCAGTTGCAAAATTTATAGCAGAGACCATTAGGCAACCTATTTTATAGGATGAATTCTTAGTCAAAGAATAACATTTTTCATGGGTAGTGAGAGTACTGGTTTTTCAACAAAAATATCACTAAAATTATGTAAACTTGATTATATTTAATCACTTATGCATTAATTTATATATCTATGTGAAAATTATAAATTTAATTAAGTTACATACTTAGTATTTGATTAAGCCTCTTTATGTAATGTCTTACCCAATCATTTTTATGGCTCCAATATATTTAGTATGACATGGTAAACAAGATTAAACACACAAAAGCTACTTGCTGAGCTCAATCAGCATTTTCCCCACTATCTGAATTTACTACTGACTTTCATTTACAACTTGGTATACATTGAAATCTAAATGTATTTATTAAAGACAATTAATTATCTTATGTTAATTAATTTCCCCATACTTTGATCTATTATAGCCACCTAATGCATTCATAACTTCTATATGATATTTCAGGAGCTAAAAAAAATAATTGCAAACATTGGGGAAAAATTCAAGATTTTCACAGCTACATATGAGAAAAAAAATCCTTCCTTAATAGTGGACAAAGAATAGTTGTACTTCAGAAATATAAGACATATATCAAGAAATGGTAGAAATGTTTTCCTTCTAACATTCAAAAACTGAGAGCATGCTGACAGAACACAATGAGAAAACCAATTAATGTATGGCAGCCTTAATTAGTAAAAAATATTTTTAAGAGTTTAATCAGAATATTTACTGCAAACGTGTATGTTTTACATCATATAGGGGGTAGGAAGTAAAGATGAGTCCACTTCTGAACCAACAGCCATAGATTGGGTCCTAGAAAACCTAAAATTCCACTATTTTAGATAATATCTCTGAGGACTAGCTATTGACTGGGACCTGAGAAGAGAGGAGGCAGAAAAAGAGAAAAAATAAACCTGTGATAACACCCATCCTTTGTCTAGCCAAGTAGTTCATTAATGGTGAATACTAAGGCAATGTCTATATATGCACATGTGGTATAATCTATTATTAATTTGTTCTGAATAAACATGTATTAACCTAAATAGTCAAATATGTGAAAAGGTGCAATTTGCCATGTTCCTATAATGTGCATTGATAGTATCAGATTCATTGAAACTGTTGTGAAGAGACAAGTGTGCCACAGCTTGGACCAAGGGTTACAGCTCACTTACAAACATATGGGCTTAAATATATGAGTCATACACACACACACACACACACACACACACACACACACATAACCTTTTTAGTGCTAGCAATGAACACTACCAAGATTACAGGGAAATCAGAAATATAAAAGCAAGGCTTTAAAATGTGAACATTCCCAAAGAATCCAAAATCAATTGAGTAGAAGCATGCAATATCTTCCCTGACATGAAAAACAAACCAAGGCCTCTATCCAAAAGAGATGACAGTTTTTCTAACATAATTAAGGCAGTAAAACCCATGATTCTAATGGGTAAAATCTTACTGTATAACATTTTCAAAGTCAAAATGCAGACAAATCTTTAGAAAATGACTTCTGTTAGACTTTGTTCTTTAAGAGTTAATGCTGAAAAGAAAAAATAAAACATTGATTTTGGGAAACATAGTTTTGATAAAATGTGTTTATTAACCAAAAAATCTATAATAATTCTCATACATTTTATATATAAAGCCAATGAAAATTTATTATTAAATATGTAAGAAGAATATGTAGTTCTAATTATATATTTTCCAGTGTTATCATATGTAAAGTAGACATAGATATGAAAATAGACCAAAGATACAGATATACAGGTTTATAAACACCTATATATAGTATAGATAATCAAACTATAAGAATAAAATAGAACTTAACACTGAAAAGGCCTATTAAAAACAAAAAATATATGGGAAGTGAATGTCAAAAATGCATAAATATAGATCTTTTGGGATAGGTGATATTTGTGACTGAGGAAAAAATAAGAAAAACAATAGTGAAAATATTTCTTGAAATATTTAAATATTATTATATTTAATATATTATTAACAATATTCCGTTACTATAAATCCACATTAAATTAACATAATCTCAAATTGAGAGAACATACCAAATTCCTCATCTTAAATAATAGAAGATGAAATAGCATATCTTTCGTGTCTTTATTCACTGAAGAAAAAGCTAAGACTATAACTGACATAAGACCACACATGTTACATATGCCGGCCAATGCTTTAAATTCCCTTTTATGAGCTGCAGTATAATGCAGTGGCTAAGAATGCAAAATCTGGAGGCAGAGCAGCCGAGTACAGACCTGCTCCAATGTTTGCTAGTGTATGACCTTGTTTTAAAACTCTGGGCTTTAAAACTCCAGGCCAGCATGGCTTAGTCGCCTGGAATGCCATCCTGTAACTGAAAGTTTGAAGGTTTGATTCCTGGCCAGGGCACATACCTGGGTTGCAATGGGAATTTCCCCATCCAGGCATGTATGCAAGCCAATCAGTGCTTTTCTCTCACACTGATGTTTCCCTCTCTCTCCCTTCCCCTCTCCCTCCCTCTCTAAAAGTTTCTCTAAAAGTAATGGGGGGGGGGGAATGAAACTTTAAATATTTTGGGCTTTAGTTTCTCATCTGTAAAAGAGGGGATTATAATATTCCCACCTGTAGGGTCATGGTGATGATTCAATTAGTTTAAAAAAAAAAGATTTTAGAACAGTGTCAGCACGTAGAAACATTGTATGTGTTTGATGTTATTATTTTTGATAAAAGAAACAAAGGATATCAGATTCTGTGCTACTTAACAACAGAAAAATTTGAACAAACAAGCTATTAAAAGTCAAAATAAGAGCTTGGGAAAATAGGGGAAAAAAGAAAAATATATAAATATTAGTATCTAAGGAAATTATAAGCATGTGGACAAATGGAAATAATAAGGTCAGTGAAAGTCACAGAGTAATATTTATAATAAGAATTTATAGATCAATACTCTGTATATTTAAATATCTGTCTATTTTTAAAACACTTGGAAATTCAAAAAGGAATTAAAAAGTACATAAATGTATTGGGAGATTTAAGCACAGAACTACTGGTCTCTGAGCATAAAAAGTTAATTGAGTAAAAATAAAGATATAGAATATTTGAGTAATTTAGTAAGGCTAAACTGTATTTATCTAATGTTGATATTTATGTTTTACTACAAATCTATATCTTTTCTGTCTAAATGCCTGAAAAAATGTCACCAGAAAGGATTACAATATAATTATCTCAACAAAAATAAATATTATGCTCAAATTATAATAATTCAAAAGGATTAATTTCAAAGTGACTATTTAAAAAAGGTACCAGTGAGGTCCATGAACCCATAAGGATGCCAGGGCTAGAGGTGGCTGGCACAAGAGAAATGTAGAAAGATGTTATAAACCTATTCTGTAACTGAGTAGAGATAGTTGCACAGAGAGGAGCATTGAAGGACCGAGTCAGGCATAATCAGCTCCACAGGAAGAGACGCAGAGAAATAAACACCCTACTTTTAGTGTTCTCTTTCCTTCCATTCTCTTGCTGTGGCTTCCCAATGGACAAAACCAAGTAGAAATCAGAGCACAGAGAAATTCGCAGATGTAATTCTATACAGGTCAGACATTTGTGGCAGAAAGCAGAAGGGAGAGGTTAAGGATGAATCTGAAAAGATGAACAGGAGATACCTGGCAGAGAAGCTACAAAAAGGGAAAAAATAAAAAATAAATTACAAAAACTAGAAAAGGTTCAGGACACATTCACTCTGACATCAATAAAATAAAATCTGAAGTTTTAATAACAAAATTTTAAATTAAGAAATGTACCCACCGTAAACAATTTCTTTGTTCACCATTCTTTTTTGAAGCTCCTTATTTCCTCATTTTTTCCCAAATAGTATTAGTTTCTTTAATATTGTTTTTAAGAAAGACTTTAATGTTAAGTTTTTCTTTACATGTGAAAGGCAACTGCAAACGAAGTTAATCCAAACAACAAATATTAACATGTTTTTATATCTAAATAAGTGGTGATTATAAAAATACCAATTTGGGGAATTAAAAATATAAAAATTTTGAAATAATATAGAGGATGGAATTAGGGAGCTCAGCATTAAAGCATTCTAAAATATTCATAGCATTTGAAAGACTAAAGGTACTGATTACCTCATTGTCTAGTATGAACCTTTAAAAATTAATGGTAACTAAATAATATTAAAATATCTAAGCCAACAGATTGGAAGAGAGAATAAAAAAAAATACTTGGTCAATCAAATAGAAGGTGAGATAACAAAATAATGTTATGTTTAGAATCTTATTGATATGCTTGAAAGTTTTTAATTTATTCATGGCATTAGAGTCTAAATGCATGTTATTGAATGGAAGTCTAAAAGTGTGAAATTAATCAGCTTCTGAATTATATCTTAAGAAAAGATGAAGATGATAAAAAGTATTATCTGAGGAAATTCAGAGTAACAGTTCCCAGGTTATAGGACAGGAAGGGACTTCATAGTGAAAAAGAAACTGAGCCAAAGATAGTACTTATGGTGAGCTGACTACCAAGAAAGAGCTGAGTTTTCAATTTGTGCACATGCCCGGGGGCCTTCAGAGCTGACTGCACATCGTTGCTACTCACAGAGCAGTACTGAAAGTCTTCTGCCATAACTAGGAATGCCCTAAGCCAGAGAATATCCTGATCTCAGGTCTTCACAGATAACCTAAGTATCCATTTGAGATTTTACGGCAAAGCCCTATCCCTCTTGATTATTTTATTTGTTTACAGTCTCCTTATCGGTACCAACCTGCCTTTCCCCGTATCTTAAAAAATAGGTTTTACATTGGGTTAATAGCAAATAACATGAAACTATGTCATTTCAATATGTTTCTTTTTCATACAAAATATAATCATCATTCAAATAAAGATTTTTTTTTAAGTAAGTACATTAAAATATTAAAATGTATTCAGTAAGTTGAATAGAGAGCAGAAAACAATATAGGAAAGAAGAAAAATGCATTATAAATTAAATTATAGAAGTAAGTAAATAGAACTATCACCAATTATTACTGTCTGTTGGTATTCTAATTCTCTAGATTTCCAAAATTGATATTGCCATAACAGTGAAAATGAAAAAAATGACAAAAATCATATAGATTACTTCAAAGAAATAATCATTAACCGACAGTCTTTAGTTAGAAAACCAAATGAGTCATGGTAAGTATTCTAACCCCAGCTTTATAATTGCACACTCCTGTCTGAAATAGCTTTAGTGGGCATGTGTTTTGCCCCTTATTTGCAAATAGAAAGTTAAATGGTCATTGTTATTGAAAACTTAGGCAAGGCTACTCTGTTGAATCAATAACTGGATTAGTGTTTAAGTTGTGTGTGTTTAATGAATCAACAACTTATCTTTGCTTAAATGCCATATAATTGAATGATTGATTTGCCATACACATGCTGTTTTGACTACCTTTTTTATTTCTACTTTCTATTTGCTTTTGAGCACTAAAGGCATGTTCAAGGCACAATAGTCTCCAAAGACAAATTTAGATGCCACCTTCCTATGGAAGTATCATGAGAGGCTGTGTCAGTAACAATTCTAGACTCCCGACAACTTTATGGCATAACATAGACAATAGAGATTTAAAAAACTGGTATAACTATATATTTTGTGAGTTAGAATGGTTCCAGAGAACTGAGTCACTAAAATTACAGTTGAATTGGTTTATTGTTGTTATATCTAGTGAGGGACTCAGTAAAAATCAATCATTCAAAACAGAAATACTCTACTTACTTTACTGAAGAAAAAATAGCCTGACTGAATATTATGGTAAGTGTACTTTGTTGATATTTTTCTATATATATTTTTCCTTTTTAATTATTAGTGGTCTATTTGGATTAAAAATGTGTCATTAAAAGGTCATGCATGTCAATGTGCAATTTTATATCAAAATATAAAATGATACATGTTGATATATTTCCTTTTTTCTATTTTCTAATTCTTTATTTTAGTTTTTTTTTAAATTAACTTATGAAAGAGATAGATTTAGTAATATAAATCCTGAATAACTCCTGGTGGATTTTTATTGAACTCATTTTTTATCATTTATGCATTCAGATTAGGGTGCAGTATTTAATAAATTATTTTTATGCCTACAACTCAAAAATCTATAATTTGCTTCTGGTTTTCAGTTCACGGTGATTCATTATACAGTTACTTGACTGCCTTACCTAAAAGATATCCAACTATTGACTTTTCAGTGCTTATTTTTCTTAAGAATCTCTACTATCTCCAAGGGAATTGTACACAATATACTTTCTTTTTGGAGTGATGTATGTGTTCTTCGGTAGTTAAACTTTCACCCAGTTCTTAATACAACTAAAGACAGAGCTCATTAATCACACCACAAAGCACAGAACTATAGTTAAACCTCTGTAGTTTCAAGGTAGTAAGTAGGATGTTGTCTTTTACGTCCAAAGAGATTTACTTAACTGGTCATTATACAACTATCTCCATTAACTTAACATTTGTTAACTATCTATCACTGTGCACTTCAAAATAAATAGTTAATTCTTTTGCAGTTATATATGCATTAGAAGAATACATAGAAATATAGTGGCTAAAATATTCAATAGCCTAAAAACTTTTATAAAGATGCCAGTTTATTTTCAAAATACTTAAAAAGATTTCATTTACCAATTTTTAAGATATTAAACTTGAAGAAAGACTTGATTAACCTCCGAAAAACCTAAAGTATTTCAATATAATAATCCATCCTTAAATATATAATTTGAGTATATCAGTGTGTATATACATTTGATATATTATAAAAAGCTATTAATTATGTTTTCGGAGGTTTTTTTTATTCTACTAATAAACATATTTGCTTTATTGGCAAAGATCCTCATTCTCCCTCTGGTCTGAATCCATCCCGTCCCCCACTATCCCTCTCCAACAGTGTAAGTCAGCCTGATGGTCAGACATCTCCACAGTGCCACGCATCCACCTTGCCCCATGCATTCCTCTCACCTGTCTTCAGATCATTTCTACTATGCCTCTAAAATCTTATTTATCAAAATCCCTGATATTTTTCCTCATTGTTTTAAGAATTTTCTCCTTTCATCAAAAGTCAATCCATCCTCATCCAGTGACTCAAACATCCCCCCAACTCTCCTACCTGTGAGATAATAAAAAAGATAGAATTGGTTTCTGACCCCAGTTCCTGGCATAGAGCTCCAAAAACCCTTGAAATTTCTTAAGTGATGACAGATTTAGGAGCATTTTTGTTCTACTGAGGAGATTCCTAGATTACAACCCTCATAACCCACACAAGATTTGGAGAGCTTGTAGGCTGAACACAGCCACGCAGAGAGAGTGACATACCCCAACTCCGCAGGGACAGAAGCTCCTGCACTTGGGATCCTCCTTCGTATCATTTCACCTGGTTAATCATCTGTATCCTTAATCATATTCTTTAATATATTGATAAATGTAAGTAACTGCTTTTCTGAGTTTTGTGAGCTGCTGTAGTAAATTAATCAAACCAAAAAAAAAAAAGAGTTTGTTGGACCCTCTGGTCTACATAGCTAGCTGGTCAGAAGCACAAGTAATAACCTGGGGTTTTGACTAGCATCTGAAGTGTATGTGGGGAGTGGGGGAGGGAAATCACGTGGGATTGAGCCCTTAACCTACGGGATTTGAAACTATCTCCAGGTGGACAATGTCAGAATTAAATTGTATAACACCCAGCTAGTGTTGCTGAAAATTGCTTGTTGCAGGGACAAAGAAAAAATTAAACAAAACCTACACGCACATTAGGCAACCAAAAGTGTCAAAAGTTGTCTTCTGTGTGAATGGTAAAGGAGACACACAGGAAAGTAAACATAGAAAGGGAAAAAAAAAGTTTTTTTCTATACACTACCTCAATCTATTATAATCTCTGCTCTCTTTCTACTTGTTCCCAACTACATCTTTCCTTTCAGCATTCATGTGTGTTATAGTATGTCCTACTTGAAATATAAAATATTTGTGTCCCTTCCACTTCTGCCGGTCTGTTTCTACACACAGCCAACATCAATTCCTCAAATGTCACTAATTTTTCATTTCCCATTTAGCTTCAGCTCATTTTAACTAGGATTGCAAGATTTAGCAACAAAACAAAATAAAAAGTAGATATATTTGAAGTTAAATCAGATAAATAAGTTTCAATATGAATACATTCCAAATATTATATGTATTTTAATCTGGCAAACCCAATTTCCCAAATATTTCTCTTCCATCAGTGAACCAAAACTGTTCTAGGTTTGAGCAGAAATACCTTTGTTCTAATCCAATGTCCCTACAAACAGAGAAAACCTCTTTATTGACCTGGAACAGACTGAGAATGCCAGGTAACTAACACTTTCTGGGAGTAGCCATCCTCAATGATATGGGTTTTGGTGTAAAAATATCCCAGTCCTGGCTGGTGTGTCTTGGTTGGAGCATCAGACCATAGAGCAAAGGGTCGTGGCTTCGATTCCCAATTAGGGCACACACCCAGGTTATGGGTTCGATTCTTGGTCTGGGTGCTTATGAGAAGGCAACAAACTGATGTTTCTCTCTCACATTGATGTTTCTCTCTCTCTCTCTCTCTCTCTCCTTCTTTCTCTCTTCCGCTCTCATTCTCCTTTCTACTCTCACTAAAAGCAATGGAAAAAAAAATGTCCTCAGGTGATGATAATTTTTTTTATTCAGTTCTGTGTTCCTTCCAAGATTAATTCTGAAGTGTGCAATTTATAATACTTAATTTCCAAGAGTTGCACAATGGGGTGGCTGGCTTAAATAATGAATGCACCCTGTGTTGGCTACTTTCTCTTCCCTGCGTCATTCTCCCACCCCACCCCCACCCCCGCCAGTGTTCCCGTCTCTTCCCAGGTAAACTACTAGCACTTGAATCCTTGCCTGAGAGCCAGTTAGTCATTTTATGGAAAAAACCAAAGACAAAGCTCAAGTCTTCGCCTTTTTCACTTTTCAATCTATAATCTGTTTTTGATGATCTCTTCCCTTCCATGGCTTTACTGACTTCCTATACAAAAGTTAATCTTTACAAAATTTTATCTTCAGATCTGACCATTCCTTTCGCAGGCTTATAAAACTAGTAGTACTTGACTTCCATTTGGGTTACTCTAAAACATCTCAGAATTAATGTGCTCATTTTTTTTCAGTTATTTATGTTCTCTTTTAAATCTTTCTATTTTCAATAAATGGTTTCTCTGCCTACACAGTTATTTATGCAGGAGTCTTAGAAGGGACACTCTAAACTTCCATTTACATTGCTTATACAGCTAATCTGTTACCAAGCTCTGCAGACTGTCTCCAAAGTATATGTTTTACAGTTCCATAGCTTCCTCATCATTCCTGTTACCTCAGCCCACATTCCAATAATCTCTCTACATTGTAAAATTGCAGTATCTTCCAACCAGTCTTCTTCCTTCCATTCTTGACCTCTTCTAATACATTTTCTTTTTTTTTAATTTAAAATCATTTAATTTTTTTTTCAATTAGAGTTGATATAGAAAATTATATCAGTTTCAGGTGTACACCACAGTGAGTAGACATCATATAACTAAAGTGATCATCCTGATAAGTCTCATACCCATTTGGCATCATATATAGTTATTAGAATATTATTAATTATATTCCCTATGCTGTACTTTACATCCCCATGACTATTCTGTAACAACAAATTTTTACTTAACCCCTTCACCTTCTCATCCATCCTCACCACCCTGCTCTCATCTGGCAACCTGGCAACTGTGGAAATGTTCTCTGTATCTATAAGTCTGTTTCTGTTCTGCTTGTTCATTTAATTTGTTTTTTTAGATTCAGTTGTTGATACAAGTATATTCATTGCCATTTTACTGTTCATAGTTTTTATCTTTTTCTTTCTTTCTTCTTATTAAAGAAGATCAGTTAACATTTCATGTAATACTGGTTTGGTGACGATGAACTCCTTTAGCTTTTTCTTGTCCGGAAAGCTCTGTATCTGTCCTTCAATTCTTAATGATAGCTTTGCTGGGTAGAGTAATCTTGGATATAGATTCTTGATTTCCTGTTTTCTTTCTTTCTCTATTTTTTAATTTTTTTTAATTTTTATTGCGTTTATTGAGGTGACACTGGTTAACAAAATTGTATGGGTTTCAGGTGCACAGTTCCACAAATTATTACCTCTACGCGGTGCTGTGCATTCACCACCCCAAGTCAAGTCTCTGTTTGTCACCATTTATTTCTCCTATACCCTCTTCCACCTCCCTCTACCCCTCCCTCTCTCCGGTATGATCTCCACGCTGTTGTCCATGTCCGTGAGTTTTCTCTCTTTCTTTTTTTTTTAAATTTTTGCTCAATCCCTCCACCCCTACCCAGATCTCTTCTCTGAAAACTGTCAGCCTGTCTGTCATTATTTTGCTGACTATTTGTATTATTCATTAGGTTCTGCATATGAGTGAAGTCATATGGTACTTGTCTTTTCCTGACTGGTCTACTTAACTCAGTATAAGGCTTTTCAGGTCCATCCATGATGTTGCAAAGGATAACATTTCCATTGTGAAAAAATATGACCACTTTTTTTATCCACTCATCTGCTGATGGATTCTTGAAATCTTGACTAGTATAAATAACACTCCCATGAACATATGGGTGCATATATTCTTCTGAATTATTGTTTTGGGTTTCTTCAGATAAGACCCAGAAGTGGGATATTTTTCCTGATGTATTTTATCAGGAAAAAGAAATAAAAGAAAAAATAAACAAATGGGACTACATCAAACTAAAAAGTTTTTGCCCAGCAAAGTAAACTGTCAGCAAAATATATATGTTTGCTTTTCATCACTTTGAATATTTTGTGCCAATCCCTTCTGGCCTACAAAGTTTCTGTTGAGAAATTAGCTGACAGCTTTATAGTAACACCCTTGTACATAACTAACTGCTTTCCCTTGTTGCTTTTAAGATTCTCTCTTTGTCTTTAACTTTTGCCATTTTAATTTTGATATGTCTTGGTGTGGAACTGTTTGGTTCACTTTGTTTAGGACTCTCTGTACTTCTTCAAATTGTATGTTTATTTCTTTCACCAAGTTTTTTAGGATTCTTTTTTTTCTTTTTTGATGTTCTGATTTGGTGTTTTTTGCTTCTTTATATTCCAAATTGCTGGTTTAATTCTCAGCTTCATCTGCTCTACTGTTTTACGCCCTGTAAATTACACTTCATTACAGCTAGTGTATCCTTCGTTACTAACTGGTTATTATTTATGGTTTCCATGTCTTTTTTATGCTGTTGAAATTCTCACTAAGTTCATTGAGCATCCTTATAGCCAGTGTTTTTAGCTCTTCACGTAGCAGATTGCTTGTCTCCATTTTGTTTAGTTCTTTTTCTGAAGTTTTCTTCTGTTCTTTCATTTGAAACAAGTTTCTTTGCCTCCACATTTTGGTAGCCTCCCTGTATCTGTTTCACATATTAGGTAGAGTTGCTGCATCTCTTGGGCTTGGTCAAGTGGCCTTATGTAGTAGATGTTCTGTAGGATCCAGTGGCACAGCCTCCCTGATCAACCACTTACTCCCCTCTTGTATTTGAATCTTGATTGCTGTGGATATGTCAATGGAGGGTATTTACCTCCTAGGCTGGTCAGCTGCAACCACTGGCCTTGACCATCAACTACTGTGGAGGATCAACTGTGCAGGGGCCCATCCCACAGAATAGGACTTACTTCAGAGGGGTTCTGGTATCTGCTGAGTCTGCCCCTTGGGTGCATCGCTTATGTGGGTGGTGCTTTGACATGGTCTGAAGCTGTCAACTGTGTGCTGGTTCTGGGGTCTCCTGGGAGGTTAGGACCAAGGTCAGCCTGTGTTCTTCTCAGGGCTACCCAGCATGGGTTTCAAAGCAATCTGCAAATGCTTCTGCTGCTTCTGTTGGGCTTGGAGGTGCCTGGAATAGGCCAAGCTGTGAACCAAGTCCAGCTGCCAAAATTGCCAGTCTGTGGCCACTTAGAGAGGTATGGGGTACAACAAGGCCAGATGCTGCTTATTTGAGAGATTTTAGGAAAGTCTGCCCTAGCCAATGGAGCTCAGTGGATTGAGTGCTGGCCTGAGAACCAAAGAGTTGCCAGTTCGATTCCCAGTCAGGGCACATGCCTGGGTTGCAGGTCAGGTCCCCAGTAGGGGACGTGTGAAAGGCAACCACCCATTGATGTTTCTCTCCCTCTCTTCCCCCCACCCTTACCCTCTCTAAAAATAAATTAATAAAATCTTTAAAATAGAGAGAATTTAGGAAAGTATGAAGCATAAATTAAGACAAGCCATTTGTATGGAAGAGCCACCGAAACAGTTTGGATGGGCTTGCAATTTGTGTAGGGCAGGGTTTCAGGGAATTGCCAGGGTGGGGTGAACAGTGTTAACCATGTTGAAGCAGACTCAGATATGGTACCTGCCTGCATGTTCTGTGTGTGTGTGTGGGCAGGGGTGGGGGGGTGTCTCTGAAAAGAGACAATGGCCTCTGCCAGCATTTTTGTCTGGCAGAAAGCTTCCCACTAGCTCTTGCCTTGATGACAGGTAATTCAGTTCCTCCCCATATGTCTCTGGTGCCTTTTGAGCTGCTGCCTCAGTGCTGGAACTCAGAGGAAGTGAGTCTGAGTAAGTCTATGTGTGGGGATTTTAAGAGAGATCGCCTGGGACTCCCAAGACCTCCAACTCCCTCAGCCACAATCACTGCCAGTTTTTATAATTGAAAGTTATGGGGACTTCTCTTCCTGACAATGAAAACCAGAGCTTGGAAACCTGGTTTGGGGTGTGGGGCTGGGACCCTTCACTCCTGGGGACCTCCACAGTCAAGATATCCCTCCCAAATTTTATCTACCACATGTAGGTGTGGGATTAGTCTGTTCCACATCTCCATCCTTCCAACCAGTCTCAATGTGGCTTCTTCTTTAAATCCCTACTTGTTGGACTTCCATTCAGCTAGATTTCAGATGGTCCTGAGTGACGTTTGTTCTCCTCTTAGCTGTGATTGTGATATGATTGTGGGAGGATGAGAGTACAGAATTTACATATGTTGCCATTTTGACTGGAAGTCTTCCAATCCATTTTCCACAGAAAAAATGATATCTTAAAAAATAAATTAGGTTTTGTACCACCCTGCTTTTAAGACTTCATTGCCTTCCTATTTTCATTGTGTTCCAGGCATCATGCTAGCATTTTCATGTTTCTCATTTTATCTTCACAAACATCATCATAACTATTTTAAAGATCTAGAAAATGAGTCCCAGAGATACTAAAAAATATTAAATGACTCACATAAATCTAATAAGACTTATATATGTCAGAGCTGGAATTAAAATCTGCATTTGTCTGCATAATCTGTCTCTTTTCAGTAATATTCTAAAAGTTTCATTGAAAAATATTTTAATTTCATTTTGGTGTTATGACAATAGAAACTGATCTAAAGATGTTAGAATCTATTAAATTTAAGGGAATTTTGGTAAAGTATCCCATGATTTGCTTCATCAAATACTATCTTCAGCAAGTAAAATTACTGAAAGACAGTGTTCCCATCTTTTTAATAGTGACAACATTAAGAAATAAGATGTTATTGCTTTTGCATTAAATATATAACAATTTTAGATTAATATCATCATATAAGCAGATATTTATAGCAACATAGAAAACATTCCCACATTGGGAAAAACAAAATTATCACAGCTTAGTGCTACACTTATACTTGTGGGACCTAAAGCCAGCTAAGTTCCAGTTTATCTCCACACTTAACTAACTGTGGGGCATTTTGTAAGTTTACATTTGTTTAAGCATCAGTATAATATGGGTGGTAGCAATATCTACCTAATGAGTGAAAATCTGAAGCAAAAATAAGTTAATACATGCAGAATGTTTAAAATGGTTCTTAGTACCTAATAAGAACATAAAACATATTAGCATTGGTTATCAGTCACTGAAAACTCATTATTAAAGTTTATCAGTTGTTAAATTTATTCAAGTATTATTAGTCACCACACATAATAGGTATTTTAAATCTATTAAAATGGGGAAGATGGACACTAAGATAATAAGTGAATGAATAAATAGGGCAAGTTCAGATGGTGACAATTGACATGAATAAAATAAAACAAGAAATTATTTATAATGTATTAGGTTTAGAGGTTACAATATATATTAAATGGACTAGCAAAGTTGACATTGGAGCTGAGTTCTCAATATTAAGCCATACAATTTTGGGGAAATCAATTTATGGGAACAATTAAAACTTATTTTTAATTACTTTTAATCAGTAAGTGATACATGGAAAGAGGGCCTTGGTCTAAAACTCAGTGTATTCTCAGCTTGTTGTTCTCAGAGGTTGCACTACTGGGTTTGGTAACGGGTATTTGTCTCCCTGAAAGCCCAATACAGGATGATCATGCTTCCTTCAACGAGACTTTTATTTCTTGGTAGATAGGGTTAATAAGGAGAATCAACATAGAGACATTTAGAAAAGAACAGAAGGAAGAAAAAATAGCCAGGTATCGGGGTGTATGTTTCAGATATTCTTTTATAATAAATACTTTAACACATATTTTCATTTAGTCTTTTCACAAAAACGCCGGCTATATAGTACATTATCCCCATTTTTTTTTTTTTTCAAAAGTGGCTCAAAAGGTTTGCTACATGCCTAAAGTATCATAGATGCAAGAGCTTGGATTTGAAGTCTACCTGACTCCAGTCTCAATGCCTAGTGGCTAACACTCTCACAAACTAAATACTTATTTGTCCCCTGTGCTGTTGCTATTGGTTGTGATGGTGATGATGTTATTGTTTTTTAAGTATTTGCTTTCCATTGATTCTAAATTAATTTTAATTGAAGTAAAGTATATTTCTATAATTTGACTTGGGCCTTTCAACTTTACTGAGGAATATGCAAATATTGGTATTCACTATTTTACTATACTTAAAAATATTTAGTGTTATCATTACAGTTATTTTCACTTAATGTTAAAAAAGAACAGGCATCTTGCTCTAAATGAAAAAGAAATTTAAATTTAATCATAAAATTCAAGTTGATAATCACTCCCACCTGTATTTTGTTCTGAATGACTTTAAGATGAAAAATAGTTTGGGTAAATTTACTTTATTTAAAAATTCAAATTACCTAAATACTTTGTATTTCATTTAAACCACCTGGATCACTGGATTTCTGGTGGAGTAGACTAACGCGACAAGATGTTTTATCATGGTGTAGTCGGAGCCTTCACACCATCCTTGTGGCCGTTTTTCCCAAGGGGAGGAGGAGCAAGCATACATTTATGTGGTGTCAAAAACAAACTCTAATTTGACTGCATGAAGAGTTTATTTTGAATCCTTTATTATTATTCCCAGTCTGAAATCATTTTTATCAAAGAAACTTAAATGGATAAAATATTTACCTTAGAAAAATTTTATGACTTCTCTTTTTCTCTCATTGCCTCCAAAATAAATGGAAAGGGATTGGTGTGAGCTAGACATTCTTTCAATTCACAGGCCAGGCACTAAATCAGTTCTAAAATTGCTGTTTCTACTAAGTTTTTTTAAAGCAAGTAGCAGACTAAACATGTTTATACACTTCAAATTATATCTGAAAATATGTAACAAACAAATAAGAGGTAAATAAATGTGTTAAAAACTTAAAGATATTAACAAACAAACAAACAAACAAATAAAACCTGAATATATAGAGCACATATGCTGAGATTCTATTAATAACAAAAACTGTAAATGGTCTGGGGGAGACTGCAGTGCTTTCTCAGTAAGCAATGAGCAAAAATAATTTCTGAAAGGAAAAAGGGCTATTCATCTCAAGAAAAGTTTAATTAAATTTTTAAAAAAGGAAGCCATCAAGAAGTAAAATTTTATAACACATGTATTAGGAAAATACTTTTGAAAAATATAAATTTCTTTCCATTTCATATATCAGTGAATAACTCATTTTTTCATTACAATTTGATAACATTTCAAAATGAGTCAAAAGAAAATATAAAGTGTTCGTTGAAAGTGTAAAGAGGTCATAAACTTAAACCATGAAATATTTGGATATTTTGTTCTTTAAGTTCTGCTTGCATAGGTAGGTTTGACATAATTAATCTCTTCTTAAAGAATGAAAATATTCATTTTCAGAAATTCTCATATGTCCAGTGAAGAGTTATACTATATTGACTTTCCACTTCTTCAACTGTTCTTGTCTCCAAATTCAGAGACTTGGAAACAAATCACTTAGACATTCTTGTTTTAAAATATAGAAAGAGATGGTGCCCGCCTAACACTGAAGGCTAACCCATCTCCCAGTCCTCTGACTCCCACTCTTGTTTACGTGCTCCGAGACTTTGCTCTTGCTAATAATCCTTCTCTCTGCATCATCCAAAACATTTTCTCACCAATAGTTTCTTATCTTCTGCTTATAAATGTGCTTTAAAAGTTTATGTTTCATATAAAATATAAAATTTTTATATTAAAATATAATTTTTAAAATGTTTTATATATAAAAAAGCACTTATTTCTTGATTCTACGTCTCCCTCTAGCTAAACATCAAACTTAAATGCCTTGCTATCCTTCTGAGACCACTTCTAAGTATCACTATTCTCTTGCTTTCTCCCTATCTTATTTCTCTAAATTTCCCTTTCCTGGATGCAGTCTGGTAACATATCCGAAGCCCCTTTGCCAAGATCATTAACAATTCTGTTTACTGGTTCCAAAGACAAGGTTTTAGTGACTACCTTGACCCTTTTTCAGCTTAACTGCTAAAAGAATGTTCACGTTGTTTTCAACAAGCCAGTCAATCACCCATTTAGGAGCTGGATGATAAGGAAGATGAAATCAATCAGTCCTCTGTTTTCTCCTGCAATGAATTCTTTGACATAGCAGTGAAAATGGAAAAGGTAGGGTCTAATGTGATTTTCATTGTTCCTTGACCAATTAGGTATGTGATTGCATTTTTTTAAATTTTATTTTTAGACAGAGGGGAAGGGAGGGAGAAATAGAGGAAGAGAAACATAAATTTGTGGTTGCTTCTCACGTGCCCCCTATTGAGGACCTGGCTGGCAACCTAGGCATGTGCCCTGACTAGGGAATTGAACCAGCAGTCCTTCGGTTTGCAGACCAACTCTCAATCCACTGAGCTATACAAACCAGGGCTGATTGCATTTTATATTCACATCATTATTTATATTATTAGACATTTACCAAATACTATACGATGTAAGCATTTAAAATGTAAAATATATAGGTTAGAAAGAAATCAACAGATTAAAGGGACTGGTAGCAGCACCTAAGAAATGAAGGACTATTAGTCTTAAAATTAATTTTTCTTTTCATTTCTTCTTCACCCAATTCATATTCTTGTAAGATCCACTAGTGCTAAATTCAAAAATACTTCAAGGAAAAAACTAGACATTAATAGATTTATTATGGTGATCACTTTGTAAGATATATAAACATCTAATCATTATGTTATGCACCTGAAACTAATATTGTCGGTCAAATGTAATAGAAAAAAAAAAGCCACACATTATATAGTTCCATTTATGTGAATTTTTAAAACCATGAAAATAGAAAGTAGATTAGAGGTGGAGAGGAGAAACATGGGGGCGATAGCCAAAGGGTACAGGGCATCTTTTGGAATGATAAAACGTTCAGGAATTAGATAATAGATGGTGATAGTTACACAACTTTGTGAGCACACTAAAGCCCACTGAACTGTACATTTTAAAAGGATGAATTTATGGTATGTGAATTATATCTAAATAAAATTGTTTTTAAAAAGAGAGAGAGAATCTGAAAGGGTATTATAGTGTGTAAATTGTTTGACACCTTACATACAAAATATGATATCCTTAGTCCCATGAACATGAAAAAAATAATGTTTCATGTAAGTAGAAGTAAACCCCTATCCATGTAATGATCTAGTAACACCATTCAAACAGAACTAAAAAATAATTTGAAAATAATCGCTGAATTGTTATATATATATATATTCCATGTAAATGCAGAAATTTAGATTTCACCAATCAAAGTAGATGATGCTAAACTCTGAAACAAGCCTCTGATCATAACTTAGGTCTGATCTATTTTAAGACAAAACTACTACATGCTGCTATTTATTTCCAGGTGCAATAAAATCCATTTAATTTAAAGACTGATTAAAGTAGAGAAACTTCATGACGAGTTGCAAACTGATGCTCTACCAATCAAACTAGGATCTGACACAGACTGCCAAATATGGAAGAGAAGACTCAGTAGGAGAAAAATAAATGTCAGCAATGATATTAAGCCCTTATATATGTGGCTTGTTACTGTTGTGAGTCATGAAATTTAAGTATGTAACTTAACATTTTGAACCCCAAGACATATTAAACCTATAGCTGATGTTTCTAAGGTAAATTAACTTATCAAAATGACCACTTAATAATCTGCTCATATTTTGTTTATGTGTATGTTCCAGAGGATCATGATCATACAGAAATTAATTTAAGGATAAATTAGAGAAGTCATCACTTATACTCTTTATGCTCAAATATAATTAACTTCCAATTCAAATTGAGCTTTAATATAATGTATGACACTACTCAACTTTTTAACATTTAATTTAAAATGTTTGTTTGTTTTGTTTCTGCCTTAGAGACATATTATGAGTTGATGAGGGTTTGACTTATTCTCTACTTGGACAAATTCAAATGATTTTTCTAAAATTATTTAAATGCTCAAAGACCACAATTCTAGAAAAGTTAGAAATGTCTCTTTGAAAGTAAATTTTCTCTATTTTAAGATTTTTGAACCTAAAACCTAAAAATAAATAGTTTATGTATTTCAAAATTTTATTTTGTGATGGTCAAGCTTAACCTTAGAATTCTAGGTAATGGGTATCATTGATTGGACCAAAGAATGTATTTTAAAGCTAAAAATCTAGATTAAAGTCCAGGACCTGTATCTTTCCATGAGAAATTTACTCACTTTCCTGACACTTAGTTTTTTGTGTCCAATAGTTACACCACCTATCACATAGTGTTGTTTTTATATTAAAAATAACATAGAAAATAAGTGTAGATACACATAATAGGGATTCAGAAAATACTGGTTTCCTTTATATTAGTGATTACATAAGTAAAATTTAATCACAAATTTATGTTTTTATTCATAAATCACAATAAGTGTTATGTATATAATTATGCAAAATCAGAGGTAGTGCAGACTTTCCAAACACTGTTAATAGAAAATATTCCGATGATGATTTGAGCTTTCTGTGGCGCATTGCTTAACGTGAAAAATTTTTCTTTAATAGGCTTGAATATATCGCCATCAAAATCAATAAGACCTAAAGGCCTTTAGATATTAAAATTTTAGGTAGACTAAAAATGTCTTTAAGAAGACTAAAAAATCAAATACATTGGATTTTTAAATTTGCCACTTAAAAAAAAATGTTATCATCTTTTAATGCTATGTACTAAGATTATTATTTCTTCTCTTTGGCAATGACCAGCACCCTAGTTTTAGGTGAATATCACTTGGTCTATCACTATAGCTCCTTAGGTCACCTCTTTACCTTGAATTTGTGAAATCCATCACTTCTACAGTTATCAGAATCTCTAATAAAATGCAAACATGACCATTTCATATCTCCATCTGTGGTTCCTCTTTGCTGTATGGTAAATTCCCAAGTTCCTTATTACAACACACAATTTCTCCATTATCTAGAACCTTTTTTCAATCATATATGCTGCCATTGCTTACCTCACATTTAAAATTCCAGCAAAGGAAATGTTTAATATTTTCCCTGAACACATCATGTGACTTTCATCACTGTTCCTTTGATCATTGTAGTGAGTTCTATCCAAAGTCTCCTTCCTCCAACACCACGTGGTGTGAATAAATTCTATATATGTCAATAAACTTAATTATGCTATGACCACCTCCAGGAAGGTTTCTTGGTATCTCCCCCATAGACAGGGCAACAGACCTCAAATATAAAGGAATGATGGGCAAATTTTAACTGTAAAGAACATCATAAACCTAAATATCATAAACAAAGAGCCTAAGTGAGACATATATTAGTAATATGCATCTGTATGAATACAACAGGTGAAAGATTAATATAAAAAATATACAGTTCCTTAAAATAATAAGAAAACATTAATTTAACTAATAATGAGTAGGAAAAACATATACAAGTAATTGAGAAAAGAAGAATTCAAATAATTAACATGGGCATGAGTGCATGGTTAATGCTTTTTATCAAGAAATCACAAATCAAAGAAAAACCCCAATACTGCTTTTTACACATTACCTTTGCAAAAAGTTAGAAATGATCGATAATATCTAATGTGGTTGAAAATTTGGGAAAACAGGCAACAAGCTTTGATATACTAAGCCTTTATGAAGGTCAATTAAAATACACACATACCTTGACATGGCAATTCCCCTCCTAAAAAGTTCTCCTACAAAAATTCTAACACCCACATACATAAAGACACATGTACAAAAGTATTTATTATGTTTTTTTAAGTAACAGCCAAACATTTAATCACCTTTATGCCATTTATTTTTATATAGAGAAATGAATTATATTGGGTACTTACTTTGAAATACTATGCAATTATTGGAAACAAAATTAGGTTATTTTATGTATTTGCAAAATATGTTGTGTAAAGATCATGTTGCCAGACATTAAGTATAGTATAATATGATTATGTTAAAATACATTTTTAAAATTTTTAATATAAGTAAAACAAGAAGCATGGGAGAGTTGGTTAAAACACATTCTATAATACTGTCTATGTTTAATTCCCAGTTCAACCACTTACTGATTGTATGAGTCTGGAACAGTTGCCTAACCTCTTTTTGGTTCAATTTCCTCATCAGTAAAATGGATAAAAATATATTTTAATAAGTGATAAAAATCTTGAAAGAGATACATGGACATATGATTACTGGTTACTTCTGAGCAACAAAGTGGGAATACAGGGGTTTCACTTAGGATTTTTAATTATTATTCCATATATTTTCATGTATTTTGAAAGAGTTTACATTAGGCATATTAGTTTTACTATTACCATCATTTTTTTTAATGTGAAGTGCACCAGACCTACAGTGTGAACAAGTTCTTCCTATTAGCCATGGAAACATAACACACACACACACACACACACACACACACACACACACACAATTAATTCAATTGTTATACGGAGGACCCATGTCAAGAATAACAACATACATGCTATGTATTGGTTTTTATGAATGTGAAGCTGTATGTAGAGTAAGTGAACTTATCCCCACATCTTTTATCTAAGATAAGGAATTTAAGTTTGAAACTAAATACTTTAGGAAGATATCAGTTTGCACAAGTGCTGCTCACCTACATTGAGAAAACTGGGCAGTAAAATCTTGATTACAGTCATCAGTTCAAATTAACTTCATCAAGGTATATGTCTGAATCAATATAGTTACTTGTTTTAAAGACTTAAAGTTTTAAAATAAAGGATTGATAGTGGTTTTATAGCCTATTCCATTTGGGACAGGAAAAAAACTACTTTCAGATTGAAAATAATCTCATAAAAATCTTCTACAGTTCAAAGTCATTGATTCTAAAAGCTTTCCTGAGTTCTAATTGCTGGCATTTCCCTGGCTAACTGCTTCCTGCTCATTCTTTCTGGTCATTAATGCAGGACCAGCTACTTTAAAATTAAGTGTAGTTAGAAATGACTAAAAAAATATTGTAATACTACATAAATACATCTTACATGTGATATAAAAGGAGAACTTTAACATATTTTTGATATTAAAATATTATGAAAAGTCCAGGGATGGAATCCTGAAAATCACTGGTTAGCTGAGTTCTGACCATAGTCAATTTTAATATCTAACCATTAGATTATAACTGGCTAAAATAATTTCATAGTAAGCTTATGATAGTTATTAAATAAATGAATAAATAGGTGAAAGAAGAAATAAAGTAAAAGAAATCTTTCGTGGATCATTCACTGCTGTTTACTCTGATTGGATAGTGAAAATTTTACCTCTGCTGCAGCAACTTCTAAATCTGAAACTGGCTATTCTCTCCCAGAGACTAATAGAATTTTGACTTCCAGTCAGACTGAAGAAAGGTAACTTTGCACTTTCTATGACCTGAACACACTCTCAGGCACCCAGGGAGGAATTAAAGTCAACGAAATATTTAACAGCCATGGGAGCACCTAATAGTCCACTTTGATTGGCCTCATGAGAAATACAAATGTCCCTTATGTCTTTATGGTGATTGTTCTTATCTATCAAGTGACTGGATTTGGCGTTTCCCATGCTTTGATTGATCTAATCTGCCAAATGATGGAACTATGTCATTTTCATTTCCTCTAAAAGGGTGTTCTGTTTTTCTCTTTTCTTTTTTGGGGGCTGATTTACAACCTTTCTTCTATTATTCCCTCTGGAGCTCTCTTTCCATATTTCTACCACTTTTTGTGTTAAACAGTTTAACTAAATTTCAGGAGGCTCTCCCCATCATTAACTTTAACCCCGCCTTCCTATTTTTAAATTAACAATGCCCAACTATCAAGGGAGTTTTACAACCATCAACCCATTTCTTTCTTTTCATGATTATATAAATACAGTTATTGTATTCCCAGTGAGAACATTATTAGAAAACATTTTCTCTGAAATTAAAACAAAACTATTTGGACTAAATTTCTCTCATTAAAAATGTTTCAATTTTTTAAAATTGATTTGAACATTAAGCGAAGCCGAATGGAGTTGCACATACTATTCTCAATATGTAATTTCAATTCCCAATATTTTCAAATTATATCTAATCAATACATGTAACAAAACCTTCTTCAGCTTATAATGCTAAGTATATTATTTTTATTTTTGGTTTTATAATTATTTTCTCCATGCCTTGAAATAATACTACAAGTTGAATATTCCTAGATATATTTGGTATTTTCACACATTATTGTCATTATGTGCTTAACAGTGACATTGACTTTATACCAAGTAACCTTTTATTAATGATTCTAACATATGCTCAAAGATGTTTTATGTGAGATGTTATCATTTAATATTTTAAAATACTTATTGCATTTTTTAATTTATTGTCAGTGTTTCAAAGGGAAAGTCACTATGAGGATTGTGACTGGCCATATGTCCTTGCCAGTAACTCAATGACCAAAGAAATGACAAATGAACCCCAGGACAGGAGGGCGGGGAGCCATTCATTGAACACTGTGTGTGGAGTTGTATAGTACTAGATGCAGCAGACGTCAGGGTGAGTGAAGAACAGCCTCTGCCCTCAGACCCAGTCAGGAGCCAACGGGAAAGGCAGAACATAGAGGACAAACAGTAATTCAGGCATATGCCAATGCAAACTGTGAAAGAAGATAAAGTTCTTTGAATTGAGGTAGAAAACAAATGACAATTGAGGACAAGGAAAATATTCACCAACTGTTCCATTAATATAAAATCACATGTTCAAGATGCTACAAAAGGGACACATTGCTAGAAATATATAAAAAATTCTCCTGCTCTCATGCAGTTCACATTCTGATGAGTGACATTTAATCTGCAAGCACTCAAAAAATAAAAAGAAAGTAGAAGAGGCAGAGAAACATATTTCAAGCATAATAAAGAGTAGGAAAAACCCCTGGGCTTATGAAATGATTAGAAGTACTCAGAACCAGGTATGCATATACCTTACAAAGGAAAGACTGGGAGTAGAAAATTAGCGTTGCAATACAGGATGATAACAGATCATGAAGAAACTGAAATTTGCTCCTAAGGATTTTTATTTTAATTGCTTAATCAGTTAGTTGTCATATTTTTTTTTTTAGTAGAGGTATTGACAGATCTGTGTATACAAAAATAACCAAGGTAATGGAGAAGAAGAGGGATTACCAATGCAGACAGGAAGACCAACGATAGTGTCTATAAAAATAGCAACATGTTATATATGGTCCAATAGAGACATGTTCTCATGGTTGGAGTTTTAGATGTCAAATAGGTAACTGTATAGAATAACTGACAGCAAAAAAAAAAATGTTACAAGATGGTTCAAGCTTAGGTGGTAGGGCTTGATGATCATACAATTTCCCATGACTGAAATGTATAATAGAATGCAGTAAAGTTTTCTAGCCAAGTTTTGTGGTAGACAATTTGGATTTTAAAAACTTGTGAGTCATATCAGTTGAGATATCGAATAAGAAAATAGAAAATAATGTTGAGAAATAAAGATGCATATTTGCATGGCATTAATGTGTGTTTACAATTGAAACACTGGGATTGGATGAGATTGTCCAGAAGTAGAGAACTCAGAAAAGAGGGAGTTGACAAAATTAAAGCCTACTGAGCAATTAAAACTGAGGGACAAGAAGTGAAAAGGAGATTCTAAAGGGTCCTGTTAAAGAGTAAGCAGGAAAATGGCTAATGTGGTCCAGAGAAAAAGGAGAATTAATAATAACATATAATAAAACAATCAAATACTTTTGGAACCACCAATGATCTTTACAAAATCAGTCAATATAGTAGTAGGAGAAACAGTCATACTACCGAAGAGTGAAGAGTGAATGGGAAATAATGGCATAGAAGCAACAAATGAAATACTTTAAATAGTATTTATATTGAGTTTATGATATATAAGGCCCTGCTTTAAATAATTCACATACTTTTATAAATTTAATACTCAACAAAAGAAATTAAGCAGTTTTTCCATAGAAACAAAGCCAAGAATAATAGAACCAGTATTTGAACTTGGGCAATTAGCTCCAAAATCTTTGTTCTTAACAACTACAAATTACTTGTCAGTGTCTATATTCTTTTGCATTATGTTTACATAGGTGGAGTCAATTTTGTCACAATCATAAATTTGTTCTGGTCTTGTGATTTGTTTTAATCAATAGAATGTGGCAGAAGCCATGTTGCTTGAGTTCTAAAGCCTAGCCTTCAATAGTCCTTGCAGCTTCCATTTTTACCCTCTGAAAAATACTGTGCTGAGACACCAGTATGGATGCTAGTTTAGCCTACTGACCCCATGGGACGGAACTGGTGTGTCCCAGTGAAAAATTAGCACAAATTTCCAGACATGTGAATATAGTAACCCAATTAAAAATACAGATGAATGCAACCACATGACTGAGCCCAGAAGAAACCAGAAGAGGAAACATCCCGGTAACTCATGAAAGAATTGACAGATAATTGTTGATTTAAGTGACTAAATGTTGAGATGGTTTCCTATGCAACAATAAATTATTAATACAGTAATTGGTACCTCAAATTGGGTTATTGCCATAACAAAAATCTAAAACATGCGGCATTAGTTTTGGAACTAGGTAGTGCAAAGGACTATAAAATCAGTAAGAGAGTGTTCACGTGTTCCGGGAGAACAATGAAGAAATTGCTATTGAAAGCTTGAGAAAGGATGACCTGAATTATGTAGTGGAGAAATGATTGGTAAAAAGATCATCTGAGAAACTTGGAAGTTAAAAAATATATCCTTAATAAACTTGTGAATCTGGTCAAGAATATTTCCAGACAGAGTATCAAAACTGTCAATTGGCTTCTTATAGCTTCATATAAGGTAAGAGAAGGTAGAGATAAACTGAAGCTCAAGGAGCAAGAAAAATCTCCAGGAATTATATGACAGTGTATATTATGGGTTACAAAATAAACTTTTTCCTCTTCTCCAGCATCTCCACACACAAAAATATTTTTTTAAAAATAAAAATTGTCCTCATGGTAAATATGAAATATAGGGTGTTAAGATCTCAGAAGATTAGTTGCTTCTAGTAGACTCTCTCAGCAGGGGGAAAGAAGCTCTTCTGAAACCATATGGGCATTATCCTTTAAAAGTTTCATGTATTTCTCAAATAGAGGCCTTTCTCAAAATAAATTATAGATTTATCTTTTAGATCATGGAAGAAATATCAATCAGGTTATAGGCAGCCAGAAAATTTTAAGAGAAACAAAAACACTACTGGTTTGAACTAAAAGGGACAGTGTCATTAAAATGAATAGAGGCCTCAGGGGAAATTACACAGCTGCAAATGGGGGTCATTTTTTATTAAGAGAGAGAGAGGGAACAAGAGAAGAAAAGAAAGTCAGTCAACCTCTGAGGGCAGAACAACAGCCCCAAGGTCTTGAGCCCAGAGGGCAGAGCTAATAACTGAGGAGAAAGATAGTTTAGGAAGCCACTCCCAGGAAATGGAAATGGATTATCATGTACCATTTCCTGTTCCTGGAGTAGAAGGAAGTGGTGACATGAGCCCAAATGGAACACAGAATCACATGCTTTCCATAGATCACTGACTGCTATGTTTCTTCTTAGCCTTGCTTTTGAAAATGGAAATGTCTATTTTAGTTATCCCAGTATTATTTCACCATTAAATGCTGGGGAGTGGAAAGTGGTAGATAAATTATCTCTTTATTTCACAGATCTCTGGATTAAGAGAGTTTACACCTCAGAAGCCTCACCTATGCCATGAAATCAAAATCTTCAATCCTGATATCATGACTTGACGTGACTTGGGTAGGGGTGGATGTGTGGAAGGGTGAGTTTTGCATATAAGAATTGTGTAAATAACTGTATCCAGAAGACAGACTATAAAAAAACTAAAGGGTGCCGCAAATATTTTGCAGTTTATCCTATGAAGGACCATTTCCCCATTCCTTGAATCTAAGCTCTTCCAACAGCATTAATCAATATAATGTACTAGAAGTAACAAATTCTACATCTAGGCCTCAGAGGCCTTTCTAATCTCACATTTCCCACTTAGAATGCTACCCTGACACCCACCCCTCTTCCAATGAAAAAAGCAGGTTTAGCCTGCTATCAGAGGATAAGCCACATGGAGGATAACCCAAGTGTCCTGCATGGGCTATGAGGAAATCTTGGACTACCCAGCCTAGCCAACCCTTTTGTTAAGTGTAGCCCCATTGGCAGGCTGGGAGAAATGAACAAAGAGAACCTCCCAGCCAACCCACGGAATCCTAAGAAATAATTATCGTTTTAGCCCAGTAAATTTGGAACATTTTTAAATGTAGATTATATAACTGATAAACATATTACTTCTCACTACTGTACCCTACCTTTTAAAGGTATCTGTCTGCAAAAGGTAAGAATGAAGGTTTTAGTTTAAATGATTGGTTGAATCAATGGATGTGTGTTTCTGTATGTGAATATTTTAAAATATGGAAATCTGGGATGCATTTGGCAGATAGAACAGAGTATAACAAGGTATGACTAAGCATTAGTGGGACTGAAGAGGACCTAACTATGTAGCAGAGGTTAAAAAAGGAAGAGGTTACCATAACCAACTATGTGCCCACAGATTTGTGAAATTTTAACATAAATGAGAAATTTCCTATAAATTCCTAGATCAAAAGTCATAAAAATCTCAAATTACATAATTATTAATTATATCATCTTTTAGAATACCCCAAACAAATAAAACAAGCTCATATGGATTTATAGGAATATTTGGTATCAAAAATTAAAAATTTCAACTTGAACCTCATTCTTTCAGAAAATAAAATGAAGGAACCCTGCTCGAAAGATTTTATGAGACTAGTGTTCACAGTAAAAACTCAGACAAGAGGATTAGAAAAATTAAAAAAAAAAATTGACCAGTCTTACTTAGGGGCATAGATAAAATTTCTTAAAATAGTAAAATCCTGAATAATTATATTAACAAAATAATGACATAGTAGCAAAATTATGACATACAAGTGAATGTTTGGTTATTTTTTAAAATGTATAAAATTTGAAAACTACACATTATCAGTTTAAAGGAAAAAAAATGTTCTCAACAGGATAAAAACAGCAAAGCAGAGTTTTACATAAATTTATTCAACACCCTGATTGGTCCTTATGTGAAATAGTCAGGGGGCCATTCCCTACTTTTCCTTTTTGTTACCAGTTCCCTTTATTATGGCTGTGGAAGTAAAACCATCACATAGTGGAGGCTGCATCCTTTTGTACATTAGCCTAACCTCACGAGATATTGTGAGCCACAAGTGAGGTTCTGATATTCCCTACCACCATTCCCTTTGCTCAGTTGCTTAGGTGTGATGAGGTACATAATAGGGAAAGATCACTGAATATCATGGAATGAGCTTACTGCCCTTCTTCTCTTGCTATATATTGAGTTCCTTAGTTAGAAAAAAATATTATATACAACGTTGAAACAATAAAGTTTTCTAATTTTTCATGAGTTGTTTCTTGCAGAAGCAAGAAGGAAACCAAATTCATATCCAGTATAAGTATCTATTCTACTGAAGACAAATTCTCTCTGCTATCAAATAGAAACCGTCTAATATCATTGACTTATCACCAAGTGACCAAACATTGTTCTCTGCCCCTGGAAGACAGGACGTTCAGCAATGACTGTAGCCAACTCAAATATGAGGTAAGGAGGAGGGGCAGTTAACTCTGGGGAGCTAGGGATTACTTGTTTAAAAACACATTGAAAGCATCTCTTTGGCTACTTCCTTAAAAAGTCCAATAAACAAGCTCAAGGTTGAGAGTAAAAAAGCATGACACCAACAGAATAAATATTTTTTACATCTGATCATTGAGTGTCTCCTTATGCACATTGTTAATGTTAGAAATAAACATTTTAACTCCTTAGGCTTCTTCCTTATGATTCATTTACATAATCCTGGGCATGCCTAACCTGGTGACTTGATAGGTAAGATAATATCCAGAAGGTAGATAATAATGAAATAAGTATGTGGCTGTGTAGTTCACTGGATATTCAAAAGTATAATGGAAGTCACATTTTTTGTATGAAAATCAGGAAAGGCTTAGCTGAACTGAAACCTGAAGAACAGAGAATCCATATTATAGAGAGATTTTGGAAAAATTATTTTAGGCAGGTAGAAAAGCTGGTGTGCATATCCTGACTTAAGAGTATTTGGTGAATAGCAGGGTAGCCTATTTGACCATGGAGCCAAGAGATCAAAGGTCAAAGCTGTAGAATAGGAGACCAAATTGTATTATAAGGGCTTTATATTATATTTTAATTAGATGAGAACTCCCTAGAGGTTTTGATCAAAGAAGGGCTCTAATTGGAACACTTAAAAATGGAGCCATCCTGGCTGCTATGTTGATAATAAGGAGATAAGGACAGAATTAAGGAGACCTGTCAGAAGACCATCTCAGTAATCCATGCAAAAGACAATAAGGGAATGGACCAATGTATTATCATAGTAGAGGTGATGAGAGGTGGTCATATCCTGGGAAATTTTATATTTTTACCTGATGGATTATATGTGGGTTGTGAGAGAAGAACCAAGGATGACATCAAGATTATGTCATCCATGATGTCATATAAGCAATGGAAATTTGGAGTTATTTACTGAGATAGAAAAAATCGTGAGTAGAGTAGTATCTTAGTTTGTTTCTGCTGCTATAACAGAATACCATCAGCTGGGTGGGTAATAAAAAGTAGAAATTTATCCCTTACAATTTTGGAAACCAAAAGTTCAAGACCAGGGGCCAGCAGATTCTGGTAAAAGAAATCTTCCTGGCTGATAAATGACCTTCTTTTTGCTGTGTCTTTACATGGAAAAAGGGGAAAGGAGCTCTTTGAGGCCTCTTTTATAATGACAATAATCCCATTCATGGTGTAATCAACTCCCAAAGGTCCCACCTCCAAATGCTAGTACATTGTGAATTAGGATTCAACATAGGAATTTTCAGGAGCACACACAGTCCACAGAAAGCAGAATGCATGTTCAGATTCAGGTGTATTAAAATTATAACATAATGTGGATTAAACAATTAGATATACAAGTCTAATATGCAAGTCTGCAGTTCAGGGAAGTGGTCTAGAGATAACATTTTGTGAATCATCTCATGGTTGTATTTTTTACAACCATGAGACTGGATGAAATAATCTCCTCCAAGTGTGTAGGCAGAATATTTTTAAGGACTAAGCCCTGCGGTCCCCCCAATATTTGCAAAGAGCAACAGAAAATTGAGAAGAAGACAGCAAAGGAGGTTGAGAATGACTGGCTCAGGAAGATAACTAAGAGAAGGCAGTGTTCAGGTCCAAGGACTTACTAAGAAGGTGCTAAGGAATGAGTGATCAATTGTGTCAGATGTTGCCATTATGTAAAAACAAGATAAGGACTTAAAATTACCCCTGACATAGCATGGAATAAACCTGGAAAAGAACTGCTCATATGGAGCATTGAAAGTAAAATGCATATGAGTAGAAGCATGGAAACAGTGAGAATAGATGCCAGAAAGCTAATTTTCCATTTCAGCAAAAGGAAAGATAGTGATAACTGAAAGTCCCTTGAACTTAGAAAACTTACTTCTTAATATTTGTCAAATGTACTTCTGAGAATGGCTGTGTCTTTACTGAGCTGTGGGCTCAGTGGGTGCTTTGACTCAACCATTCATGAGAGTCTTTTGAGAGTCATTTGACTTTGTTCATCAAGAGTAGGATAATTTATAGTCGATTTTTCATTTCCTCTCATCTGTAGAATCAAAATGTTTTTGGCATGCATGATTCTAGGAATCCACCAGGGCATCGGGCACCAGTTTTCTTGTGGGAAACTTGAACTATCAGCAGCTTGAGGAACCTGCCAGCTGTAACGGGTATGTGTTTTAGTTGCAGAGCTGAAGGCAGTTGGAGAAGAGATCTTGAGCTCATCATTCTTTCAAGGATGCTAAGGGTAGTGAACCAGCCATTACTCTCATATTATTTCTTCTAAGATTTACAGTAATCAAAGACATTTTTACTACTTACTGTACAATTTATATTCACTTGTCTTTTAAAAACAGATTGGATATATTGCACACAAAATATATCACATTATTTTAAAGACATCCACATTTGTGAATTTAGTCAATGTGGAAGCTGAATTTTTTTCTTAGCTTTTATCTAGCGTTATCAACTTTATCTGCCACTAACGTTCTACTTAGATTCCTTAACAGCCCCACAGATCCTCTCCCTGGCTGTTTGCCTCCTTTATTGATCTCTCTTTTCCAAAGCCATAGGCAGTACCAAGCACAATTTAAGGTCTTTATTTGTCTCTTGAGTCAAACAATTTAAAATCCATCTGATGATATTATCTCTTCAGCCCATAAACTTCATGGTAGGCCTCAATAACACAACTTTATGTTCTCAAAGCAAAATCTCATTCTAATTTCTTTGTCTCTATTGTAATATAAGACCCTGCCTTAGTTGCCCACTGTGTTTGTTCTGTTAATTTCAGATTAGTTAAACAGTGGCATATAAGCATTCATTGGTTTTAATTACCCATATGACACATTCCTATGCATTTTTGCACAAATATACATTAAATATGATCACAGCTATCTTCCTGTTCTGTGGTGGGTCATGGTTAAGGTTGTCTGAGGTACTGTTTCTTCACATTTAGTGATAGCCTCAGGGTTATTCATTTGTCATCATTCAGAATTCAGCTCTAATTTTCTAGTTGTTTTCTAACTGCATGAATATTTTTCTAGACTTTCTTTTATGCTTGTGATTCTAAAATAAAATGTTTAATAATGAAGCTAATGTGTTATCAAATATCATCTTTATGTATCCTCTCACATACAGATGCTGCTAAGATTTTAATAAAGTTTTCTCCAGGAGTTAATTTTATTTTTATCACAAATAGCATAAAGGAGTCTCAAAATTTCCTGGGCTATGGCTAAAGACCCTTTTAGACTTGAAATTCCATTGTACACCAGACAGTAGGTCATATACTGTGCAAGAAACTGGTGATTAAGTAGCGAACAAGATAGACACAGGTTCTCTTCTCATAGACGGTTAATCAGGGAGGCAACCAAGAGAATCTGTGGAGTGAATGAGAGCAGAGGTACAGGATGTCGGCCAATTTCTTACCCTAGAAAATTTCTCCATCTTTCATTCCATTGCCTCTCATGACTCCAAGGAAGGATGCTATTCAACTGAGATTCATATTCTCTGCATCTGAGAGCCACATGTTAAAGCAACGAGACCTAGAATAGATAGATATTTCCTGAGCAGTAGGTGTGGAGAGCAAGAGCTTGTGAAAGAGCAGTAAAGACAAGCCATATATAACTCTGCCAATTTCAGGATTATTCTCAGCATTAGAACTATTGGGATTATATTATTAGAATCCAAGAAAGGTACTTTAGCATTCCATGCCATAAGATCTACATCTTTCACCTGTTTTCCTGAGATTATTTTAAACCTTTATGCCAATTTTTGTCCCTGAGACATGTGCTTGCATTAAAAGGAGTTCGTTTGAAATATTCTCTAGTAAATCTACTTATTTTAATTTGTTGTGAAGAGTAAATGTAAATATACTCCTACCACTATCACTATCCTGCATCTAAAAGAGTTTGTAGAGGAAATGAATAGACAAAATTTTAAATACTACTACCTCCATGCTTGATTGAGAAGATTTTATGCCAGACCAAGAAGGAGTGGTTCATGAAGGCAGATAAACCTGCAGAAGCAAGATAAGGGATGGTTCAAAAATGAATAATATCAAAGGTGCAATCAGATGAACAATATGCATAGAAAACTCCTAGAATAAATATTTAGTTTAATTCATAGAAAGCACCCAGAGCACAACATTCAGGAGTTCAGGGAGAAGAAAGAACAACAGGCTCTGGCTTTCAAAGACAAGAGTTCTACCATGGTACCAAAATAGTGGTTCTGCCTTAGAGGACATGGCCGAAACCCACAAATCGAAATACAGGTTTGGCCTAATAAGACAGATAATAAATGGTTTAAAAGTAAACATCAGTGAAACTGAACCAATGAGCTAAAGCCCTAGAATATGTATTGTAATTTCTATGACAGAGTGGGGTTGGGGTGGGGGAAGATTTACAACAGGGAAGTGCTGATGTGATCTCAGTTTGTGAAAATCAGGGAACTGGAGAGGAGATTTAAGGTAAGGAAAACCGAGGGACACCTTTAATGAATTCCAGTAAACAGTCTTCAGGCAAGGTTTTAATCATTTTTTGTTACACTCTTGCCTGAATGGCTGTCAGTCCATGGTGTTGACAGAAAATTTCTTCCCATTTTCAAGTGACCAGAGCTACGTCACAGCACCAATAAATTTAATTGCATAAGAAAGACTTTATTGGAAGAACAGTCTCAAGTCCATTTTTTAAGTATAAGAGTAGACAACAGTGTGGTGATAGCTGAGAGAAAGGGGAAATGATAATGGGGAAATGATAATGGGGAAAATTACAATAAAGATTAAATTAAAAATATAAAAAATAAATATGCAAACAAATATATGACTTTTACCAAAGGCCACTGATTGAAAGAACTGGCTTAGCTCTGGCTTGAGAATCATCTATTTTGATTTTGAAGCTCTCCAGTGTAACTTGGGCACTCTTCTCAGGTGACAATAACAAAGGTGTGTATGTGAGCATAACATTAGGGATAGCATTTAAATGAAGATGCTCAGGCCCACCAGTTCCAGGTCCAGATAGCTTAATAAAAGATATAGCTGCAGAACCCAGATTCACATCTTTTTGGCAGCATGGACCCTAGGATAGTTTTAAGACTTGGTGATACATTTTTAGCTCATTTTGCCTTTTCTGGTGACTCTTGAGGCTTCATATCACTAGCAGAGTGTTCTGTTGCTGAAAAAGCTGAATGTGATTTTTATTCCAGATATTTAACAGAAAGCTCTGAATCAGAACTCTTAAACATTGAATGCTGCATTGGTCTCAGAGGTGTTTTGGGAACACTTTTTGATCCAAGCCACCTGGTAACATCACCTTGATCTTCATTGAACAACTGCTCCATTTCTTTGCTTTTATACCCAGAGTGTTTCCTATTAATTGTAACACTTCATGACCTTCATGTTTTGGTGTTAGAAAATATCCCATAAAGAGGTTTCTCATTTGGATTTCATCAACTTTTCCTTCGTAGTTACTTAGTAAGTTCATCAGTTTCTTTTGTACATCATCCAGTACTTCCTGTGGGACCTCATTTTGTTTTTTGAATTCTTCAATTTGTTTTTCCTTCAGGTCCAAGCCAGCATTCACTTTGTCCAGATATCCCTGTAACACCAGTTTTCCTCTTAGGCTACAATTCTGCCCTCTCCATCCATTCAACTAGTATCAACTTTAGGTTAGCTAGTACATGTTCCCAAGAGACAGAAATCTGTAATGAACTTCCATCTTTCTCCTTGGTGACACACTCAGTTGTCCCTGCAGTGACACTACTTGCAAACTGGCTCAATGGCTTGCCTTTTTCATTGCATTAAAAGATGAATGTAGCTTCTTCTCCAATTCTGTGACTTCCCTTCTTAGTTTAGCTGGTCTGTCTTCCACAGTCTAAGCTTCTGGAAAAAGAGAATCTGGTTCTGAAGAATGATTAAACCACCTCTCCAGCTCCTGCTTTAAGTGTAATTCTTTGTCACCTGAATGTTGAGCCTCCTTTTCTAAGGCACAGTTTTCCATTGTTTCTGTCCCTCATGACTTCAATACGCTTCTGTTGAAATATAACTGTCCTTTCCAGCATTGATGTAATGGCATTTAAAAGCTGATTTTAATTCCCCAGTTTTGCCCTGTTCCTTTGTGTTCAATAGTTGCTCTAAAGCAAGAGCCTTCTTCATCATTGCAACGTATTCAAATTCTTTCTCTTTCTTCATCTTAGAAAGTCACATATTTCTCTCTTTTAGTGTTTGATTTTCTGTTTCCTTTTCCCTAGATATTTCTACTATTTTTAACATTTTCCTATTGTAGTGTACACATGTCCACTTCAAAATTCAATATTCTCTCCTTCAGGTTGGTTACTGCCTGCCTCACAAGCTCATTTTCACTCAATTTCATTAGTGAAATTTTCACTTAAATAAAGTAAATCATCAATTTTTGCTCTGATTGAGTTCTTTTTCCTTAAATAAGTTTTGTAAAACATCTTGTTTCCCCTTTAGCTGCTTAATTTCTGAATCATTTCACATTGTTTTCCTCTAGTTCAAAAGTGGCAGCAATAGAATCAGCCATTCTCTGATTATCTTTCTGGAGGGTTAATTGTTGCTTCTTTCTCCTGTGCCGATTTTCTCAGCTTTTGTACCTCTTCTTGGAGCAATTTAGAAGACTCACTCAGTTTATCAGATTTAATTACTTTCAGAGAGTCTGCGGATTCTGAAGTAATTGATCCCATGGAGGGCTGTGGTGAAACAGGGTCAAACTTATCTAAAAGATCATACTTAGCATTGTAAAGCTGCCCTGTGCTGAGCTGAATTTGTGCTAATTCCTTGAAAGCTCTGTTTCATTTTAATATGCTCCTTAAGCTCAAAGTTCTCCTCTGGATGTTTAAATTTGATTTTTATGACTGATTTAGCTAATCTACTACTAAATCTTTTATTTTATCCTCAAGTTTCTGTTTGGTTAAATACAAATCATTAGCAGTCAATTCGCATGGAATTAACTTTTCTTTCTGCATGTCTGACTCTTCAGTGATGTTCATTTTATCATCTTCAAGTTGACAAACTCTCTTTTTTCATCATCTCAAGCTTGTTTTAGTTTACTGATGATGCTGTCTTTTTCATTTTGTTGTTTTGATTGCTGATCTTTCATGAAAACCATGTGCTTTACAGATTCTTGTTTCTGTTGAGTCAACTCTCTTAACTTAGTTGCTATCTGATTGAGTTTTTTCTCCTTGGTCTTCAAGTCACATCTTAAGTAATTTCCCTTTGAATTCGAATTCATGTCTATCACAGCTATACTTTTAATTCCTTCACACTCATTGTTCAATTTCAAAAGTGATAAAGCTCTTCTCTTCTTGACTTAATGAAGAATTTTCTTTTTCTAAAACTTGAGCTCATTCTTTAAGTTTCAGGTTATCATCAATGAGATCGTTGTCCTGGTTTAAGCTGCTCAGTCTCATTATTTCATTTTCAGTATTAGACGGCACTTGTTGCCCTCTGAACACGTCCCCCTGCCCAATGTGCTCTGTGGAAGAACTCTGTCAATTGCTGTCACAGGGCTACTTGGCTTCCTAACATCCAGCTTCAGTTCACATTCTTCAATTGCTTCTTTCTTTTCTTCACTTACCTGGCCTTGTTCTTTCCTCAAACTGCCTCTCTCATTTTCTGAAGAAGATAATTTTTTATTGATGTATTTAATTCTAACCTCAAGTTCTTTAACCTTCCTGGTGGGCTCTCTTTTCCAAGTTGTAGAACTTGATTTTTTTTTTTGTAGAATAGATTTTTTTTGTAGAATAGATTTTTGCATTGGTTACTCTGATTCCTGAGCAACCTGCTGTAACAGATTTTCCAGTTCCTTAATTTTTTCTTCATATTCACTTATTTTATCTTGATGCCTGGGGCTTATTTCTCCCCATTTCTCTTTATCGGCATTCTGCAATACAGCCATTTGAAGCTGATGGTCATTCATTTCCCTATTTTGCTTCTGTTGAAATTTTTTATGGTATTTCACAGTTTGTAGATTTCATTGTGATCAGTGTTTGCTATGGAAGTCTGAGCAAAATGCTACCAATGGCTGCCCTGGTTGGTGTGGCTCAGTGGATTGAGTACCCGCCTGCAAACTGAAGGAGCTCTGGTTTGATTCCCAATCAGGGCACAAGCCTGGGTTATGGGCCAGGTCCCCAGTAGGGGGCACATAAGAGACAACCACACATTGATGTTTCTCTCCATCTTTCTCCCTCCTTTCCCCTCTCTCTAAAAATAAATAAACAAAATCTAAAAAAAAAAAAAAAGAAAGAAAAAAAAAAGTGCTTCCAATGGCTAACTTCAGCCTTAAGTCTTCGAACTTTGATAGTCGGTTTATTTTCAATTGTGATGAAATCAGGTCAGCAAAGTTGATGTCATCTCTGTTACAAGACGAAGTGTGACGGTTGATGTCATAACCAAATAAAGGCACTGCAGGCATTGATGGCACAGACCAGCCCCAGAATTTACTGACTGAGAGACTGACTGCAGCTTCAGCATCTTATTCTTTAGTACTATCTTCCTTTCAGAGGTAAAAATTCCAAGTCTCTCGGTTGTGGTTGGTGCTGGTTAGCAGCAATTTGGGGCTTTATTTGAATCTCTGATGTTTCTTACTGCTGGTCTGCAACACTGCAAAAAGTTTTAAGTCTCTCATTCTCTAACTTTAAGGTCATTTGAGTAACTTCAACTTCTTTTCTCTTAGAGTCAGGCGACTCTTCATCCCTTTTAGATCCTTTCAAGTTGGAGGTGTGGCTAGTGAAAGAAACCATGCTGCCTTTCACTTGGCCCAGGGAATCGGCTAAGCCCAGAGCCCAGGCCAGCAAACCAGGAGGCCATGGCTGCTAGTCATAAGACTGACCTGGTTCATTCTGCCAAAAGCTGGCCCAAAGTGTCCAGCACCATGGGACAATCCTGCCAGGTGTGGCAGAATTGCTCTGTGGATGGAGCTAAGAATCAAATCGCAATGATGCCATTGCTAGGAACCCTCAGAGTGGCAGGCTTTGGGGGAGCGAGGACACCTAAGTACTGAGGCCTGGCCTAGGCCTAACAAGGGACACTTCTCCAGTGACAAGGCCACCACAGACCTCCTCTGTACTTTCTGTCTTAGTAACTGCCCCCATGCCATGCCTCCTAGACACTGCTACCATGATGGCTACTCAAAAGTGCCACCTCCAAACATTGTCCCCTGTGCATGGGCCATGCTGGGGGCTCCCTACCCCTCCGCAGAGGAGTCCAGTACCTCCTCCAGCTGCTCTCCTGGGTGTTCTGGCTGCAAGAGGCAGGTCCTCAACTCTGCTCTTGTCCTTCCTGAACTCAGGCAGGAGTCACGGAGGTGGCCTCCAATCTACCTGCTGGGCTCCCCAGACAGTTCCTTCAGTTTGGCCCCTGAGGAAGAGGCTGGGGTAACTGTTGCAGCAGCTATTTGATCCTGGCTATCACCAAAGCCTTAAGTGGCAAGACAGCCCCTCAAGTCTATTTTTAAAACTTTAGAAATCTGTATATGATTTCAGTAAGTATTAATCTTTAACTCAATAATACAATTTCTCCCATGAGTTATAAAGGGTTTGAATAAACCAACAGTTATTTGAAATAAGACATCTCTTTTTCTCTTCTTAGATCCCTTAAGCAGTTCCTTCTTTGGTCCTTCCTAAGCTGACATTCTCATTATTCATTTTTGGACACTTATTTATCCATTTTTCCCCAACTCCCTGTTTATAGATCTTACCAAGTTTTATAGTCTAGAGTGGTTTGAATATAATGACTGATTATACACCCATTCTTGGAAAAAATGCTGGGTATGCCAGTCACAGTTCTGTTTATCCCTCAAGGAGAAATATTTGATCTTATCATTTTCTGAAATTTATCTCTTTTTAATTTACAAATGATTACAAAGAGCTATGCTCTTACTTCAGGGATTTGATGATGTCTCTACTTTGGAGTAGAGATCTATTCTTTGATTATCTGTTTTCCCATCAATAAACACTCTACTTTTACTAAAATAAATATGACACATTAGCACAAGATTGATATAACTCATTTAGTAAGTTCAATGAAACTGCAATTTGCCTTCTACTGTTAGTTATTTCCTTCTGTGTTTTTAAAACCTGTTTCCTAAGAACAGAAAAGAATGAAAATAACACTTGAAACAAAAAACAACATTTGAATCATCTAGTTTGATTTTTATATATTTAAGTATTAACTCTTTGTTATCTTAATTGTTAGCTTTATGTACTTATAAAAATTACCTCTATATATTTTGAAACGTTCTTCTGCTCTAAGATTTTCTCTTTTGAGATGTTATAATATTTAATTTTTAAATGATAATTTTAAATTTACCTTTCATATAAGTAAAAATGTTAATGTTTTAAAATAGTATTAACATAAAAGGGAATTTTCGCTGATCCATGAAGGGCTTGCACATTCTCTTAAGTGTGTTGGACTATCACAAGAAGTTGAGTTCTCAGAAGAATCCTAAGATTAGATTGTTAATTGCTATGTATTTAAACTGCCTCAAGGGTTAATCTAATTAATCCATTATGTAAAAATAGCTTGTCTTTCAAATGGAATACAGTCATAGGCTGATTAAGGAGAGGGATACATTCTGAGAAATGCCTCATTAGGCACTTCCGTCACTGTGTGAACAACAAAGGGCGTACCTGCACAGAGTTGGTACAGCCTACTACTACACATGTAGGCTGTAAGGTACAGTCTATCGATCCCAGGCTACAAGTCTGCTACTGTACAAAACAATGTGAGATTACATCAAGCACAAAGGAAAATGATGAAACCAAGAGAAACGGTGAAGAGGAGATGTATGACGCCGCGGCAAGCCTAACGCGACATACCGTTTTACAGCTATCGGAGCCGAGCTGTTCCGCTCGGGCAGGTTTCGGTGGTGGGATGCCCAAATGGAGGAAAGAAAAAGGAGCAGACATAAGAGCTGCAGCAGCAGCGCTTTATTGAAGCAGCATCCACAAGCACACATCAGCAGCTTTATTGCTGGTGCACGCACTTATTGCTGGTTCCAGGGGTTTTATATAAATTTAGGCAATAGTGGGATCACACCAGGACTTAGGTCACTGGGGACTACAGCGCATGGGCATCATAGCTCCGGAGTGCCTGCCGGGAGCAACCTTCAAAATACCGCTGGGTTGCTTGCCCAGAATGACCTTAGGGCACATGGAGGCCCAGGCTGTCTGCCCTGCACAGACCCCAGAAAGACCGCCACAACAGCAATTTTTTTTTTTTTTTGGAAGTAGAAAGAACACACTCTAAAGCAATGATAAATGTATAGTATAGTAAATACACAAACCAGTAACATAGTCATTTATTATCATTAGCTAATATTATGTACTTTATATAATTATATGTACTATACTTTTATAAAACTGACAGCACAGTAGGTTTGTTTACACCAGCATCAGCACAAACATGTGGGTAATGCACTGTACCACAATGTTACAAGGGCCAAGAAGTCACTAGGCAATAGAAATTTTTAGTGTCATCATAATCTCATGGAGCCACCTTCATATATGGAGTCCATCCTTGGCTGAAACATCATTATGTGGTACATTACTATATGTATACAACTTAAGGCTGCTTTTTGAGATATTTCTGAATTTTACTTCAATGATTTTCAGTTCTAGAGTTCTACCATGTCCAAATGCCATCAGTAGAAATGTCCATTCTTTTGAACATGAAAAGAGATAATTTTTATAATAAACATAATAAAAATAGGTGTTCTGAAGCTAGCCAAAGCAGCTTTCCAGAGTCAATGGTTTGTATTTTCTTTGAAGTCTTCATTCTGTAATATCATATTGGTAGGTTGGAACTCGACACAGTGACAGTATTTACACCAGAGATCTACAAATGCTGCCAAGAATGGCTTGTGGTTTTGGAGAGCAAGTTGTTAAATATTTACCAGCATTATTGATAATAGCTCAAAACTGAATTATATAAAATAAAAATGCTTAATGAAGATGGTAAAACTTCCCTTCAAATCTCAACACCTAGGAATTATCTATGTTCATATTTTAGTGCACATAACCTTCTACAAAAATTATAGTAAAATTTTCTGTGTTAAAAAATATTTGCAAACTCAAGAAATAAATTGATTCAGGCAAGGGGCAGAGCCCAGTAGTCAGAATTCTAGTATGACCTCTAAGATACCTCCTCCATGATGTGTACACCCTCCATAAGCCTCTCCCCTTAATTTGGTCAGTATCTGTGACATCATTCCCATGATTAGGTTAATATTCAGTTGAGATGGGGTTAATCAAAAAGGAGATTATCATGGAGGAGCTAAGCTAATTAGATGAGCATTTTTAAAGAAGGAGAAATTTCAGAGAGGAGCTCACTTGTTGGCTGGAAGAGAACAGTAATGTTGTGAAGTATCTATGGAGGGAACTACTTAGCACAGACTTGCTAGCAGACTGTAGGGTTCAGAGTAACTCCCTCCCAAGGCAACAATCCTAAAAAAATACAACAAAAAGACCTCAGTTCTCAGTTCTACAATCACAAGGAGCTGGTTCTACCAATAACGTAAATACTCTTGGAAGAGGACACCAAGTTCCAGGTAAAATCTTAATCTTGGTCAATATCTTTATTTCAGTCTATGGGGCACAGCAGAAAGCTCAGCTACACTGTGTCAACACAAACTGTGAGGCAATAAATGGGTGTTGAGTTAAGCTACTAAATTTGTGATGATTTGTTACTCAGCAATAGAAAAAAGTATACCTTAGAAAGAATGGTAATCAATTGGGACTGAATGAATGAAAGAGAGTCCAACCACAGAGCTTTTAAGGATGAGTCTTCAAATTCCCCTGGAGGAAGGGTAAAGGGTTCCAATACCTAGGACTGGATATATAGACAGGTTTTCCAATAAGGCCTCCTAGAAAGCTTTGATGTTAAATGGAAAGCAGCACAATCTCTTAACATTTGGATTCTCAGGACTGAAACTAAATAGAATAGAGACAGAGTAGACCTCAACCTGATGAGGTTCAGCTCTCTTTGTTGGTGAGGTCTTGGGGTTAGTTTCAGGGGTGCTGGGAAAAACCCATCCAAGAACTCCCAACTAAACATCTTTCACTAGGGGTCTTGAATTCGAACTTGGAAGAGAGGCATCTGAGTAAGCACAATTACTTATCTGAAAAGAACTTGCTGGCCTGGGACAGGAACTGACCAAACTGGACTATGAAATATTGAAATCAATATTTACACCGTGAAGCATGAGCTTGCAAGAAATGAAGGTAACTGTAAAAAAGTCAATTGAAGGCTGATGGAACATCATCCTTTTATTTTTTTTCAGGACCCAAAATTCCTTAGGCTTATTACATGGTCTGTTGGAAGGCAAAAAGAGTAAATCCTGAAGAACGATGCTGATAGGTTTTTCTTCTAGTCTATTGGATGGATTTAATTTAATTTTATTTTATTAAAAATTACAGTTTTTCCCATTTTCCCCCATTACTCTCCTCTGCTCTACCTACCCCCCACCTTCTGCTTTCAATCACACCCCCCATTGTCTTTGTCCATGGGCCCTCTACATATGTTCCTTGACTTGACCCTTCCCCTTCTTTCCCCTGTTAACTCACTCCCTCTTCCCTTCTGGTCACTGTCAATTTGTCTTTATTTCCAAGTCTCTGGTTCTATTTTGCTCACTTGTTTATTTTGTTGATTCCATTCCACTTATAGGTGAGATCATATGGTATTATGCTAAGTGAAATAAGCCAGGTGGTAAAAGACAAATACCACATGATCTCGCTTGCCTCTGGATGCGTTTAGTTTTAAATACCCAACTAATATGACCTCTAGTTTCATGGAGCAATGTTTAACTGTTTACGAATTTATAATTTTGTATCTTGCTTTGTTTACTTAAAATTCCTTCCATAGCCAAGTTAATGTATATAAATACTTCTTTTGAAGTACTTTCTAAAACTAGATGTTTTTTGGACAAAATGTAGAAGCATTTCAAACTTTAATTATGACTGGCCAAATTGCTTTTAGGAATTATGGTATCAAAATTATACAACATATCAATAATGCACATTTCATAGTATTATCACCAGAACTGAGTATTTTATAAACTTTATCATAAGATATGCAAAATAAGTCACTCTATGTTTGAATTGGCTTTTCTTTGATGATTTGATATAATAAATGCATTTAATATTAATTCATTTTTTAAGAAATCTAGTGAAGCATTTATGTTTTCCTTTTATTAATTAATTTTAAGATTTTTTCAAGGTATTAAACATTTTCATAAAGTCATTTTCAGCCTTTATGAAGTCATCATTAAACAAAACAAAAACAAATTAATAAATTTGGCAATATTTTCCTGAACAAGACCTTTTATTCCTGCTAAATTTTAAATTATGAATATCATAAAATAAAATTACATCTATAAAACCTTGTGACCAATTATATGTTGTAAAAAGCAAAATATGTTTAAGTGTATGAATGTACTTATAATTAATGGAGAGGGAGAGAGAGGGAGGCAAAGAGACAGGAGAGAGACATGCTAAGGTTTTTTTTTTTACTATTTATAAGACAGCAGCAGGAATATTTTAAAATAAATGAATAAATGAATTTGAAGGAACAACCAAGCAATAGATAACATAATCTGAAATTTTGAGTAATCTTTAGTCAATGCAAATCTACTTGATATCATTAAGTCTTGTGCATGTAGAGCCTGGCAAAGGCCTCTGCCCCATCACTGCACCCTGAGATGGGAGAGTCAGGCCTGCCAGCTCTGTAAGAAGAGCAGAGGGAGGATCCTTCACATCAGGGGTGAGTCAGCAATATCAAAGATTTCACTCAAACCAAGACAGAGGATAATCGTTAGTGGTTCTAATCAGTGAGTCAGAGAAAGGATTTGAAATATTCTTTTTATTGAATTAACCTTCATCAGATTTCATATATGATATTTTTCCAATGTATCTACAAGTGTGTTAATTGAAATAAATAATGTAGGAAACATGCATGTGACCTTGATAATTTGAGTGGAATAAATAAAATAAAAAGCTGGGTGATATCAAGGAAGACTAAAACAGGGCATAGCAAATAAAGCTGGATACTATTACATTGATTCTGGCCCATATTGGAGATGGAAACTTTTGTGAAACCCTGGTTTCTTATTTCCTACTAAAAAATAACAGTAACTCTCTAAGGAGTAAAGAATGGTTTATTGCATTATAAAGCTATCAGTTAACCTTACCAAAAAATGGTCCTAGACAAAGTATTGTGATTTATAGTCCCTCCAAGATGCCAACACACACACCAATTGTTTATTAATCATTTCTACCCCAAGGAAGGAACATGGGAAGGTGCAAGGTATACCATTCAGACTGGCTTATCTGGAGGAGGTAGAAAATTATATGTAACCTGGAAGTATCTTATGCTAGAGAAGCAAAAAATAGAATCATAGAAATAAGAGTGAGTAACCTAATGTCTCTCAGCCTTCCCCTAATGTTGTAACAGAACATAAGTTTTCATTCTTATCAATCAGCTTTGATTTTCCACTGGTTAATAGATTTCTAAATTTGTGTTGCCTCCCAAGTATAGAATTGAACTATTTATAAAAATACAATCTGAATCATTAACAGAAAGTGTTCGCAATAGGGAATTGGAGAGAGTATATAGCTTACATTAAATCCCAGATAGAAATAAGATTTTTTTTCTAAAACCAGCATGTCCAGAATACAAATAGTATGATAGTATAAACCTAAATGGAGAACTCTTTGAATAATGTTGAATACATGTCTCCTTTAATTGCAAACCACCTATTCTATACTGAACCATTCTTGAGGGCAATGGACATTTGAAAGAGGCTAAAGTAGTGTGGTACCTTTATTAGTATTTGTAAGTATTCATTTACAGACTGCTTTTTCCCCCTCATGCTTGGAGTACACTTTCCATCTCATTCATATTGGGCTTATTTAATGACACGTTTTGACCAATGGAATGTAAGCGAATTTGGCACACATTTCAACTGAGCAGAAGTTTTAAGTGTGACCGTAGGTTTTCTCTTGCTAATTCTCACAGACAAAAGAATGGGCACGACTGAAAGAGCATCCTCTTTTTTCAGACTTGGGTCTTACAATGTAAGATTTGTGAACAGTCAAGTTGCAGGAATCCGAGTCACGGCAGCTACCGATAATCGGCTATCACCAACACGCCTAGAGATAAGGATCAAATGCCTGTTAATGTAAAACTCTGAGAGTTTGGGCTGTGTTTTTAGCAGCAGGGCTGACAAATACAAGTAGAAATTTAAACACCTGTTAAATAAATGAATAGATATCTCTTTTAAAAGTATAATTTAGTGATATAAAAAAATAAATATGCATTATTATTTTTTAAGATATTGTATTTAGTCCTAATACTACTTTCTTTACATAAATCCTAAATAATGGTTCTTCCAATAATAATTATGAGCAGAATTTTAATTCTAAGGAAATAAGAATGCTATTTAAAGGGTGGCCAATTTCCCAAAGATATTGTAGTTCAGTCATGAATAGTAACGAAAAATGTACCATTTACAGAGAGAAATTATTCAGATGTTTCTTCATTACAAAATTAATGAAAGAGGAATAAATGCTAGAATAATATTAGCCTTATTTCCAATATTTATCAACTACATGACTTCCAATTAACTTTGAAACTCAATGTGAATAAATGTCCTTTAGGAGAGTGATGAGCATATGCAGATTAATATTAACAATGACTGTTCATTAGTTCACAATTTTATTCAAGTCACCTCCTGGCTGACTGTAGAAACTTAAAGCAAGTTTTCTGAATTTAAAAGTATAAATACTAACCCAGAATGCCTACATTCAAATTATATCATGATTTTTAGATTAAAAATGTTTAAATAGCATGCTATTAAGGAAATCTAATAAAAATTCAATATAAATTATAAGAACATGTACAATTTTGCATTAATACACAAAAGGACTCAGATTTTGTTTCCAGTTTTATTTTTTGCATGAATTATGTATTGGTAGTTTATTTTCTATGCATGAGAACTGAGAAAGAGATACCAGTCCACTTGTGTATCATAACTGTACTTTAAGAAGAAAAAATTTCATAGAAAATATTGTGAAAGATTCAGGGGCAAGCATTAGCTTTATACTTGTATGATTGTGTTTATCTCTTTTTTCTACATTTACTGCTAAAATGATATGCAATACTATTATTTTATAAATACTAATTTTCAATTTGTTCAGTTAAGATGATGCTATACATGCTGGAATTAGCTTCTTATTTTCAAGAAAGGTTTTGAGACCCTTGATTCATTTATTTTCAAATTCCACATGTTTCTAGGAGTCATTATCTTTAACCATAAGATTACAACATTTTAAATGTCATTAAAATGCATCTTACCTGATTTGTAGAGACAGTAAGTACTCAAAGACATTATCCATGTAATCCTATTAAAGCAGAGTTTGCAAAGAAACGTTTAGCATGCTCTTGAATCTTTGAAGCTCATGATGGTTATAAGCCATGCTATAGCTCTGTTGTTAAATTTTCCCAAAGCAGTTAAAGCTAATGGCAGTAACAAATGAAATGCTGTAAATCCAGGAAAGCATCAAGCCTGCTTAATTCCTGAAGCATAAATTTTAATCATTGAAATAGAATTTTTTTTTCAGTTTCCTTAGCTAATCTCACTTCCTTTTGTCTTTCCCCAAGATAATTTGATGTTTTGTTAAGAATGAAATCAATTACAGTACAACTGCAATTTATAAGGGATTTAGTCCTAGTAAGATGAGAAAAAGTTTTTTCACTCTGTTTCACAAGGAAAAGACTCTCTTTCCTCTCTCTGTCTCTCTGTCTGTCTCTCTCTCTTTCTCTCTCTCCAGATTTTTCTTCATATTTTCATTGAGGGATTTTTGGCAAATCAAGTACGTTGAATTGAAATTAAGGAGTTATTTCCTGAATGTTTTTTTCTTCCCTTGTTTGGAAGCTAAAAAACTGCTTTACATAATTTACACAATTTAACTGGAGTTCATGTATGGATTAAACAGATTCATTTTGCCCGATACAACACTTGAATCATCTCTGTCGGGATTCTCTGGGATATTTATCAAAAATGTGGACTCCTAGGCTCTACTAAAATTCAGTCAATAAGAATATTCACAAAACATGTACCTGAACTTGTTTTTGTCTTTTTTTTAAAAATTGAATTCATTGGGAGTAACACTGGTTTGCTATACCATACTGGTTTCAAGTATACAGCTCAATAAAACATCATCTGCATATTGTATCATGCACTCATCGTCTCAAGCAAGTTTTCTTTCCACCCACAGTCCCCTCTTTGACCACCTCCACCTACTCCCACTCCCCTTTCTGGTTATCACCACATTGTAGTCTGTGTTTATGTGTTACATGTATATGTTTTTTGCTTCACCCCTTCCACCCCCCTCATCTAGTCTCCAAACCTCCACCCCCGGTAATAGCTGTCAGTCCATTCCATGTGTCCATGCCTTTGTTTCTATTTTGTTTATCAGTTTATTTTTTCCTTTAGATTCCACACATATGAGGCTTATCCAGAAAGTATCCAGCTGTGTGCTATGAAATATAGAGGTATTTATTGAAGAAAATACAAGAAACATTGTACATAGGACAATGATACCTCAGTTCCCTTCAAAGTAGGCACTGTGGGACCTCACACAGTTCTCCCAATTGCCATCAGCTATCCCATTGTATTTTCCTGAACCTCATCAACAGTCTGAGCTCTCTTCCCTTTCAAAGGTGATTTTAGCTTGGGGAAAAGCCAGAAGTCACAGAGCACCAAATCTGGGCTGTATGGGGGACTGAGTCACCTGGATGATTTGATGTTTCTCCGAAAAACTCTGCAGAAGATGTGATGCATGAGAGGATGTGTTGTCTTGATGAAGCTGCTAATCACCAGTTGTCCATAGTTGCATCTCCTGAATCATCTGAATAATTTCCATGGAGAAATGTTCAAGCTTAATGCAAAATTTGATGATCATTCATTGTTCTACTTGCTCAGTCATTTTGAATGTGATGACCACACAGGACACACACTCACTCAGAGGTGTCTCCACCCCAACTGACTAGTGGAGTGAAGTTGTCATTGTTCACACATGCTCATTTCAGCCCACTCTCCTTGAGAGAGTCTGTCAGATTACATAGATGTTGTGAAAACCATTCTCTTTATATTAACAATGGCTGGACATTTCTTGGACAGACCTTGTAAGTAAGATTATATGGTATTTGTCTTTCTCTGGCTGTCTTATTTCACTCAGCATGATAATCTCCAGGTCCATCCATGCTACTGCAAAAGGTATGTGTTCATTTTTTTTTAAAAGGCTATTACAATCAAAACAATCTGGTACTGACTTAAGAACAGGTACATAGATGAATGGAACGGAACAGAGAGCCCAGAAATAAACCTATACCATTATGGACAATTAATATTGACAAAGGAGACAAGAGCCTACAGTGGGGTAAAGACAGTCTTTTCAATAAATGGAGTTGAGAAAACTTAACAGGTACATGCAAATTTAACTAGGCCACCAACTTACACTATACACAGGAATAAACTCAAAGTGGATAAAAGACATATGTAAGTCAAAATATATCTAAATATGGGGACTAGTCAAAGAACAGGTATGAATGACCCATGGACATGGACAACAGTGTGCGAACTGACTGTGGGAATGGGGGTTGGGATGGGTGGAGGAGGGCAAAGGGGAAAAATTGGGACAACTGTAATAGGATAACAATAAAAAATTTTAAAAAGAATTGAAAAAATAAAAATAATGAATCTATTTATAATTATAATTATTAAAATCTAATGACAAAGTGAAAAAAATAGATATTTAACAAGGCCCTGAAGTAACTATGAATTTTGAGAGCCATTGTTATAAATGAAGAAAGAGAAGAATATATAGAATTACTGACAATTTTTAACCCTTTCTCCTTTTCATTTGGCTTTTCTTTTCTCTTCTGAACTTGAATTGCAACAACTATATCTTCAGAATTGAGCTTCACCTTTCATCAACAAAATTACAGCACTGCTAGATAAACCTAAAGTAAATTAAATTTATGCCTTAAGGCATTAAGCCTTCTTTTTATTTTAATAAATTTGTTAGGTTTGTTATTTTTCTAAATAGAAAATTATTTTGTCTTTTTTTATACATTAACATACTTTTACTTACAGGATATCATATTTTAGTGATTGGAAAAAAATCTCTATACTGGCCTTTGAAGAATTTAAGGCCTTCCTTCTTAGAGAATGAATATAATTTAGTGAGAGTTTAATTGAGATATCTGAATTAGTCAATATCTGGAAAGATAAATATATTTGTCCAAAAATAAACTTGTTTCATATTTTAAAGAAAACTATATTCAAGTCAGAGTACCATAAAAGAAAAAGTACAGGCAATAGAACAGTAATAAAATAATGGGTGTTAGAAAACAATTTCCTAGCACAGAAATGGGCAAAATCTTCAAACAACCTCACATTTTAGTGCAGTAATAAATGACTCACACACACATGCACAGCACAATTCAAGTTAAACTGATGTTCATTTAATGCAGTACACACACACTAGATTAAAATAATTCATATTTCCTAAATTTCTATCTAAAGTACAATAAATGAAAAGCTTATGTGCTGATAAATCTGGTTCAATACAGAGAATAAACCCAAGAAAACTACTAAATTAGGTAAACATGCGCTACAGCATATATTGTATTAATCTTGATGCACACATATGCGTGTGTGTGTACATAAAATAAGCTACTTTTCTTAAGAAAAATTCCTAGAACTGACTTTTCAATGACTAAGAAAAATAACAGAAATTTCACTGCTGAAAAATTATCATTTCATTTTAATTCTCAATTATGGTAAACAACAGTAATAGACCTTACCAAGACCACTCTTTATCTCCATAGCTGTTTGTTTTATTTTGGTGGGGGCGGGGGGTTGGTAATCATTTATACCTGTACTATCACTGAAAAATTGTCATTATATGTTTATAAATAGTTAAGTGACAGTGAGCTCTTTTCTTAATCTACTACTAATTAGGTATATGGAATTAACATAAAAAAACCTGTGCATTAGCATCTTTACTCTTAAAATAAAGGTGTTTATCTCTTTTTATCTCTAAGTTTCCTTCCAACTTAAAAATTATATAATTCTATGGGACAGTTTGTGCCATGACTGAAACAGCACCAACTGTCAAGAATTCCTTCCTTACATTAAGAATAAGATTGATCAGTCACAATTCTCATTCTTTCTGGAACAGTGCTCAATAGGATATTTTTCAGACATAAGTGAGAGGAATTTGTGTCAAACTGATTTTAGCAAAAAGGGAATTTGCTGCCTCACAAAACTGACATGGCTCAAGCCAGGCACTCAAATGATATAATTAGTTATCTCTTTCTCCACTTAGTTTATTTTCCTTTGCATTGTTTTGTTTTGAGAAAGATGTCTCTAAATGATGATAATGATGTCAAGCAGTAGTTCCAACCAAAGTGCTTAGTGGTTTATGGATCCCAACAAAAAGATACCACCCCCTTTCCAAATCTTTCTGGACAAGTCTGGGAATCAAGTCTCATTCACTTGTACCCATTTTTCATTAGTCATTTTGGTTGTGAGATGAGGGGATAAAACTTATTAAAAATGTACTTACTAGTAATGCCTAGGTAGAACATGTTCCCCGGCAGGTAGGAGTTACAATAAATCCCAATTAAAACAGAGGAGCAGTATGAAAACTCAAAGGAAAAAAATGGTATACTTTTATCAGAAAAACAGGAACTGGATGCTGAGTAGGTAAAAAAAAAGATGCCCAATGTATTCTCTCAAACACTTAATAATAACTACCTTGTTGTATCATGATTTTGCTATTAGACTTACTTAAGCAAGTACTCCTTAAGCGTTTTAGTCTCAGGACTCTATAAACTCCTAAAATTATGAGAACCTTCGATAATTATTGTGTATATGTTATATTTATTGATATTTACTATATAAAATATTAAAACATCTCTTAAAATTCTTTATTAATTCCTATAAAAGAACAACAATAAACCTATTACCAATTAATGTAAGTAGTGTACTTTTAATTAAAAATAACTATATATTCCAAAAATTAAATTCATGAAAATAATGATATTGTTTTCAAATTTCTTTAATGTCTCCAGATGGCTGGACACTTATATCATTTCATCCCTCAGTCTGTGTTTTGATGAAAATCCAAACTTTCAGAGACTTCTGGCCATGATGGAGGCATAGGTAAATACACTTTGTCTCCTCGCATAATCAAAAGAAGGACAATAGCAAATCTAAAAGAAAAAATAACCAGAACTGCCAGAAAATTGAACTGTATGGAAGTCCAACAACCAAGGAGTTAAAGAAGAAATCTTCAGGCAGACTGGTAGGAGGGATGGAGATGGGCAGCCGGGACAAAGGGGACATGCAGCAAGCCTGCAACTGGTGGACTGGGTGGGCCCACATTCAAGTGCAGATAAGCCAGGAGGAACACCTGGGGAGTAAGAGACACCCTGCAACCCAGGATTCCAGTGAGGGGAAAAAAAGCCTAAAAACCTCTACCAGTAAAAACCTGTGGGGTTTGTGGCAGCAGGAGAGACTGCCAGTCTCACAGAAAAATTTGCTTGAGAGACCCATAGGGTCCTAGAATGTACACAAACCCACCCACTTAGGAATCAGTGCCAGATGGTCCCAATTTGCTTGTGGGCAGCAGGGGAAGTGACTGACAGCTGGCCAAGAGCCAAGCAAGCCGCATTTTTCTCTCCCTGATCCCTCCCTCACATACAGCACCACAAGGCAGTGAGGTGGGTTGCCCTGCCCTGGTGAATACCTAAGGCTCCACCCCTCACAACATAATAGGCACTCCAAGAAAAAAAAAAAGACCCAAATGAAAGAACAGATCAAAGCTCCAAAAATAGAACTAAGCAATAACAGATAGCCAACCTAACAGATGCACAGTTCAAAACACTGGTAATCAGGATACTCACAGAAATGGTTGAATATAGTCACAAAATGGAGGAAAAAGTGAAGGCTATGCAAAGTGAAATAAAGAAAAATATACAGGAAACCAACAGTGAAGAGAAGAAAACTGGGACTCAAATCAATGATTTGGAACAGAAGGAAGAAATAAACATTCAACCAGAACAGAATGAAGAAACAAGAATTCAAAAAAATAACGAGAAGCTGAGGAACCTCCAGGACAGCTTTAAATGCTCTGACATCCAAATCATAGGGGTACCAGAAGGAGAAGAGGAAGAGCAAGACATTGAAAACTTATGTAAACAAATAATGAAGGAGAATTTCCCCAATCTGGCAAAGGAAATAGACTTCCAGAAGGCCAGGAAGCTCAGAGAGTCCCAAAGAAGTTGAACCCTAGGAAGCACACACCAAGGCACATCATAATTACATTACCCAAGATGAAAGGTAAGGAGAGAATCTTAAAAGCAGCAAGAGAAAAGGAGACAGTTACCTACAAAGGAGTTCCCATAAGACTATCAACTGCTTTCTCAAAAGAAACCTTACAGGCAAGGAGGGGCTGGAAAGTATTCAAAGTCTTGAAAGGCAAGGACCTACATCCAAGATTACTCTATCCAGCAAAGCTATCATTTAGAATGGAAGGGTAGATAAAGTGCTTCCCAGATAAGGTCAAGTTAAAGGAATTCATCATCACCAAGCCCTTATTATATGAAATGTTAAAGGGATTTATCTAAGAAAAAGAAGATCAAAACTATGAACAGTAAAATGACAACACTCACAACTATCAACAACTGAACCTAAAAAACAAAAACAAAAACAAACTAAGCAAACAACTAGAACAGGAACAGAATCACAGAAATGGAGATCACATGGAGGGTTATTGGTGGCGAGAAGGAGGGTGGAGAATTGGGATAAAGGCACAGGTAATAAGAAGCATAAATGTTAGGCACAAAATAGGGGGAGGTTAAGGATATTATAGGAAATGGAGAAGCCAAAGAACTTATATGTGAGATCAATGAACATGAACTAAGGGAGGGTGGGATCCTGGTGGGAGGGAGGGTGCAGGGCAGAGTTTTATTCCTTCATGGAATAAAGGGGAGAGAAAAAATGGGACAACTCTAGCAGCATAATCAATAATATATATTAAAAAAAAGAAAATCCAGACTTGCAAAAAAATGTAGCTGAAAAGAGTGTATTTAACAACTTTCACAAGTAATTGATTATATTAATCTTTGATACTACACCCAAAATTGACAATTATTTTCATAAAGGTCACAACATTGAATCCAAAACTGTACCGATTATTTTTTTATCCTGTTCCATTAAAATCTACAGTTCCTTTACTTCAAATGGACCTTTTCCTCATGCATAATTTTGAACTTTTGAAAAATCATGAAATGTTCATTGTAAAATATTGGTTCACTTTGGTATGCAGCAGAAATGCTTTCTGTGTGCTTTTCATTTCATTGCACAGAATAGAAAGGAGGCATGCACTCACTGGTTGATATTTAATACAAATCATAATATTTTTGCTTCAAAACAAAAAATTCTTAAATGAAACTCATTTTTTTTTTCTTTGCGTGCCAGGCAGCGAAGGATGCAATGACAATTAGTATAGTTTTGTCTTTCTGTTCTGATTCAGGTCAAAACTTCGGGAATTTTATCCACTATTGCTTTTGCACCATAACTGAAAATGTAAATACAGCAAAAAGGCAAATAATTTCTTGCATTATTATGAAAATTCCTTACTTTTGATCCCCTGAATGAATCTTGGGAACCCTAATTAATCCAAAGACTACACTTTAAAACCAAACCGCTGCCTTGAAATTGCTGCCTCATTTTTCTCTCTCTCTTTCTCTCTCTCTCTCTCTCTTTTTTTTTTTTTTGGTTTTCATATCAAGTGTTTTATCATGCCCTCCAAGATATACAAAAATTTGTAAGCATCTGTGCTAACATGGGACAATGTATGTGAAACTGATACACTACTTAGCCCCTGGCAAGTATAATAACATATTATTACTATTAATGATATGGTATCTTGAAAAAACAGTTTCTCTGGTGTGGTTTGACGACTAGAGTTGAGGAAGAAAAACATTGTTTTTCTATTAATGTTGTCAAAATTCTAGCACTTTACTTGCACTAAATTCTATCAGCTATTTCACAATCTTGACATATTTAATGTGTCATTAACAAAAGATTAGGGCTTTCTTGTGTGTGTTTATGAAATTCTAGATATCCATCAGTCTAAATCCCTAGAGTTAATTTTTCCTGAGCATTCAAAATTTTATTTCACTCAGTAATTGGAAAACAGTTGTTTGCTTGTGACTGAAACCCTGGCTTGTTAACCCACCATATTTCCAGTCTTGGGAGGAGCAGAGGCCAGAGCTTGTACATGTCAGTTCCGTGTTCTCCACCAGAGAACACCAGGCTGTTGAAACTCCAGTCTAATCTAACCTCTTATTTTTAATGCACAGGTAACACTGACACACGTTCTTTCATATAACCACAGAGTAAAAACGTGGAGAATTTAAAGACAGTCTATGGTTTGTGTTAAGTGCCTCAGGATCAATGAGATTTGGGGATCTCTCCATCATATTTTCAGTCCTTCAGTTTTCATGGTTTTGTTCTTTGCCATCGATCAGGTTATTTTTATAGTTCACCAAGTCTCTAACTTTTGAGAAGCTTTCAAAACGTTTTTTATACTTTATACATATAATTCATCTAAAAAATTACATGCACTATTTTTATATTTCTGTCACTATGTCCTATCGAAAACCCTAACTATGGAACTACTCAACCCAGTAAACAATAAATCCTGTCCTACCCACTGATTCTCTGGCACACCCTTGGTCAAAACTAAACTTCAAGAGAATACACTGTTCTGGGTCACATGACATCTGACTATTTTGAAGCACATACATGATTTACATTTATGCACTATCCTAAAATAATGTTGATACAACCTGTAACTATATTCTATCATAGGTTTTCAGAAATATAAGTAATCTTGTGAAACAAAAATCTAAATAAAATTAGAATAGAAAATATCATAGTTTTACCACTTAAACTGATGTTCAAGGAGATCCACATTAAAACAATTAATTTTGAAAAGCATGCTTAACGGACTATGAGTAGTGCGTGCCCTAGAAAGGGGGAACAAGAATAACAGTACACTGCAGAAACCTAACAATCGCTACGCCAGCCAGGCGATCAGGTTTATATCCTCATCGATAATGTACATTGACAGTATAGCCCTCGTGTATACTTTGGGTAGGACGTTATGAGAATGTCTACTTTCCTTCGTGGTCTTCCTCCCAAAAAACTCACAGCCACAGTCTAATCTTTAGAAAAATATCAGATATATCCCAATTGAGGGCTATTCTACAAAATACCTAAGCAGTACTCCTCAGAACTGTCAGGGTCATCAAAACAAGAAAAAGTTGAGAAAGGGGCAAAGTGGAAAGGAGTTGACATACTAACTAAATGTAACATGGAATCCTAGAAAAAAGAGGGCAACATAAAAAAAGATATCAGGTAAAAACTATGAAAAATTTCAATTCAGTATGGATTTTAGTTAGCAAAAAATTATTGGTTTATTAACATGTGTGATAACAAATGACTATATTAAAGTAAGGTGGTAATAAATAAGAGAAACTGAATGTAGGTTATATAGGAAAATTGTATTATCTTTGTAAATTAATTTTTTAAATAAATCTAAAGCTACTCTAAAAATATTTTTAAGGTTTAAAAAAAAAACAACATGGCTAACAGTTAAGGAAGACAGAGAAACCATTTATTTCAAGTTCAGGGAAAACTCAATAAAGTGCATATATGCATTGTTGCAAAAACATTATTTTTAGTCAGAATATTAATAAAATCAAGGCCCAAAGGTTATGACATAAAATCTAGTTATAAAATGATAACATTCTGAAGGATAGTTTCCAAATAATGGTAATGTATCCAAAGTATATAAAAAATGCAACTATAGTTGAAATGTATTTACTGAATTCATTTTAATCAAATCCATAGGCCATCCATTAGGAATACCCTCTGGATGTTGTGCTTTCTATAGAAAGAAAGACACAAAATACTTGTAATAGTGCTCCATTGACAGATTGATTGACCTTTTCACAGACAATAGACCTGAGAGCTGGTCTTTTTTATGTCTAATAATCATATGACATTACAGGCAAGATGTGTGAAAGATAACTAACTTTTTTTAAATGGGAAATTGAATACTTAATCTTCAATAGGCGTTAATTCTGTTAACACTTTTTGTTTCAGAAAGCAAAAGTATTTGATCATTAGATTCTTTAAAAAATACAATATTAAAAGAAAAGGAGTTTCCCTACGTCAACCTGCAGAACATGTTAAATAATAACAGGAATAAAGAAAATTAAATAAATTCTGTGAGTTCCTTTATAATCAGTAAAGTTACCAAGGTATTATCATTGTCATTATTTTTACTTTCCTTTATACCTAGATTATAATTGAGAGAAGAAGTTTTTAACATCAAGGATCACTCATATTGTCTCTAGGTTCACTCAGGAGCCTGTTAACTAAATAACATAAATATGTAAAATGGTTATGTTTGTGCCTTTTTAGGGAAATAAGTACTTTAATTTTGACATTTAATGAAATTGTCATATTTAAAGGGTATTTTATCAATGGCTTACATTAATCTATTGAGGGCTTTTTCCTTATGAGAAGCAGGAACATGTGGAGTAGTCATTCCTTTGGGGTTTGTACTCCCCCAATATGATTGCACAGAAGAAAAAAAGAGGAGAATCAATAATTTAGAGCATATTAATATCTGATTTATGACCAGTAAATAACTGGAAAACACAGCATAAAAGAAGGCAATTAATTTAAGGCAAAATAAATCAACGTTTCAAATAAAAACAAAAGCTCTCTTCAGCTTTAGCATATGGAAGGAAATATCTTGATTACTAAAGTGTATTTGTAATTATCTTTTAACACTAATCTTTGTAGGGTTTGCAAATGCAGCTATTCTTTCAGTACTAATTCTTTAAGTAAATACTCCAATATGTAATAACAGAACTATTTAAAACTGAGACCAATAAAGAATGAATCCTGCTTACTCATATTAAGGTATAATAAAATTACATAAATTAAGGTAAGTGATGTTAAAAGCTGTAACAACAGATAAAGTACCAAGTCTCAGTGGATTATCTTTTAGAAGTTTCTTTCTCATTCTCATAAAGTGCAATCTTGCTTCCTGGTTGGTAGATGGAATATTTTGCAGTCATTTACAGTCCCTGGCTCTACATTCTTTTAAGCTCGTGTTCAGAGGCATTCCCTTCAGCTGCATATGAAAAACAAAACTATATAACCACATGTGGAAAAGTTATATGGCCCAGGCCTAAACATGGTACACATCATTTTTACTCAGATTACATTGGCTAGAATGCAGTCACATGATCATACCTAACTTCAAGGAAGGCTGGGATATTTAGTGTAGCTGTTTATCCAAGAAAGTGAGGACTCAGATATTCTCATATTTGCAATATAAATAAATAAATAAATAATTGAGGCAAAATAAAGAAATAATTGAAGTCAACTATTCCACTCTTACCATCTATGCCCTTGCAGTGCAATTGTGTAGATTTTTTCATTAAGATGTGAATATATGTCCCAACTCATAAATCTTTATTGGCCAGCAGAATGTGGTAGAAGTGATAGCATGCCAGTTCTGAGCCCATTCCTCAAAATGTCTGACATGTTTCTGCTTTCCTTTTCAGAAACCTGCCAAGTTACCATGAAAGGAAGCCCAGGCTGGCCTGCTGGATGCTGAAAGAACTTATAGAATAGAACCAAGGTACACAAGTCAACAGCCCAGCAGCCTGCTAACCTCCAGAAACAGAGCTTCCTAACTAATTTAGCAGATGGCAGCAGGTGCATGAAGAAGTCCAAAAACCACCAGAAAAACACCCCATTTGAGACCAATCTAAACTGTAGACTAACTGGCAAAATCACTAGCTAAGCATGAATATTAACTTACAAACAAACATATGTATAAAGTTATTTCGTTGAAACATTCATAAAGGTGTATAACACTTATTTATAGGATACAAGAAGAAATATCTTTTTACAGTGAATGAAATTGATTCTTATTTTCAACCTGAATAATTTCCCCTTCACAATCTTGGTAGATATGGCCAACCAATCAAGGAAAAAAATCTTTGCACCAATATAGCTTTGTTCTGCAAAGAAAAGAATTTATTTATCATTTTCATTCTTCATTATTCTTTATATGTCCATTATGTCAATATATGTCATATATGTCTATATATGACAAATATATTGCCTTCTATTAATCTTTTAAAACAAAAAGGCATTGAAAAGTAAGCTGCTTAAAACAACATTAATTAAAAAAAGAGCAAGTTGCAAACAAAACTGAGCTCCCTGGCTCCTAGTTAAGTGTGTTAGCATTTATTCTTATCTTGGAAGTTTGACTTTGTCCATTTTTCCCTTACACATCTATTTGGAAGTATCCATTACTAGCTCCTTTAGAATAATATTAACATTGTATTGTGATAACCTGTGCCTTTCCATTGAAAGGATTATAAAAGAGAATGCCAGATTTTGACAGGTTTAAAGGCTACATGACTTTGGTAATGTTCTGCTTTGTTCTCACATCTTTCACTCTGGCCCAGATTCCAGGACACACAGACTAACTCAGAAGTTCAACGTCTGACCACCGATTGGAAATGCATGTGATCCCTGTGGTGGTCTATGATTCCCTCTGGACCATTCATTGCTCAGAGAAAGCTAATGTCCTTTGACTGGAGAGGTATAGCATTTCTTCCTTCACTGTGACTTTTTATGGAAGTGGGGAGGAAGTTGATTGTTTTCAAAATGAAATTCAGATTAAAAACTTAATACATAAAATTTCTGAATAAATCATAGTGAAAGGTTAATAGTTCTTTAGTGTACATATTTCATAAGATAGACAATGGCAGATTCCTCTTTTTAAGTTTTTTTCCATCAAATTGCTCTTTATTATTTTTTAATTTACATTTGAATTCACATGAACACATCAAAATCCTTTATTTTTTTTCTATAAACAGATGTATAAATGCTAAGTTTTGTATGAGGAACCTTTAAAAAATTGTATTATGTTATATTCAGCAGAGATAGAAGGAGATGGATGGGAAGGAGGTAATAACCATAGCAGAAGTCAAAAATCAATGTTAGTTTCCCTAAATCATTGTTTTTGCAATAAGTCAATGGAGACTTAAGATAAGGAAGACAGATATTACCATTAATAAATATATACCCTTAAATATTACCATTAATAAATAAATATATTGAAAAATAAGAGCAAAATTAAAAAATACAACATAAACACAAATATAGCAATATTTATACCTGGCTGGTAGAGTCTCTCACTTGAAGACAGCTTACCTTTGTCCCTGTTAAGACGGCCTGAATAAAAAACAGTTCTATTGAAAAAACTAAACTGCATCTAATAAGTCCCAAAAGTAGCATAGAATTCCTGCAAATAGAAAATTAAAACACAAAGACCTGCTAAATAATATTTCCTTAGGGATTGGATCAGTAACAATTCTACCTTATTAATGTAACTTTAAAAGTCAATTTAAGAGTCCCAACATGCAATTTTATTCAATACCCTATATTGTAGAAATAAAACTTATTCCTACTCAGCTACAGTATTAGATGCCATGTGAGATTATGTGACTAAATGTTGGCTTATATTAATAAAATATGGAAATATCATCTTCTTTCCACAATGAATGTTTAAGTTACAGAAAGTTACATTCTCCTAATTTCCTATACACAAACAAAATAATGTTCTCCTCATAATAGCATGTTAACAATCTTTAATAGTATTATTCTGTTATAACATGAAAACATCAACAAAATAACAAAAATGAAAGATCACAAAGGAAAATTTTAGGTGTCATCTATTAAGTGACAGACTTGGGAAAAATTTATCTTTTATTTGTGCAAAACCTGTGCCCTAGTTGTTGAATCAAACTGGATTAGATAAAACAAAGTAGATTCATCAGTCGGCTGGCATGTGGCGCATTCTTATAACATGTATGACTTAGTGCTCTGCCAAGTGCTTGCTGTGTGAGACAGATTCTTGAGATGGTCCAGCTCCCAAGGTCTGTATGATCTTATGAATCACAGAAATCAATAGAACTATTTGATTGCCAAATCATAAAGCATTAACAGTGGGTATTTTGGGAATCTGGAATTTCAGGTAAAGATTTTAGAAACATTTTTTTTCCATTTTGATTCTAACAAAAAGAAAAAAGTATTGGATCAGTCAGAAAACTGATTGAAAGAAAACTAACTACCATACCCAAACATAGTATTTGAGTAGAGTTCAATGGAGAGGCTATTCATAATGGTATGAGCAGGACTGAGGAAAATAAGGAACAATTGAATACTCAAGAGTTAGAGAGGGTGGCATTATCTCTCCCAATGGCAAGGAATGGGAATGACAGTTAACTAGTAATAGGAAAAGTGGGAGCAGTTATAAGAAAGAATTACATATTAGGAGGCTAGGGTCATAAAAAGACAGAGGGACAAGTAGCATGACATTGCCTTCATTCCTGCTGGAACATTTTATTGGTCAAAACCACAGGAAGCTAAAAAACAAGAAAGATTTTAATTGATCTATAGGAGCTCAGGTTCCTAGGATGGACAAAGGTAAAAAGTGGATATAGAGGAGAAAACAGAGAACATGCAAAATAGATACAAATGTGGATTATACAAGCACATTTAGATTAGGAGATCTCCTAATCTGAGATTATATAAAACATCACCTTGAGTATTTTACCATAAACAAAACAAGATAAATGTGAGTCAGATTATTTACCAAAGAAAAAGAAAAATTATATTGCAGGAATCCTAGAAGCTCTTGTATACCCCTTCCTGATCAAGGCCATAACCCTAATCCTACTTTTTAAAATAATTTCTCTGTTATTATTTCAATTTTTACTATCTGTGTATGTATTCTCAAATAAGACAATTTAGCTTTGCTTGCTCTGGAAAAGTTTATGAAGTAATCATATCATCTGTATACATTTGTGTTTGACTTCTTGTGCTCAACATTTCCTTTATAAGATTCATCCATGTTATTGCATGTAGTTATAGTTTAGTCATTTTCATTTTTGTAAATTATTTGATATTCTACAATTTATATGTTTATTTATAGACATTTGAGTTTTTTCTTCCTTTAAGCTATCATGAAAAAAGCCACTCTTAACCTTTTTTGCACATATACATTAATGAATATTTATATTAGTTTCCTAGAGAAATACCCAGAATATAAACCACAGGTTTATACTTCATCAATTGATGTAAATTATTTTCTAAAGAAGTTGAAAATATATATTCCTACTGGGAATGCATGCAAGTTCCCATTATGTCATGTCCAACCCAGTGTGTTATTATTCAATTTAAAATGTTTGTCAATTTGTGGATGTGTAGAGATATCTCATCTTTTAATAAACATAGGTTCCTAATCTTAATATAAAAAGTTTCCTCAATGCATTATATCATAGTTAATTCTTCTTGTATCTGTTTGAGAAGTCTTTCTTTACCCCCAACATCATGAAAATGTTATTCAATATTATATCTAAACACTGTTTGGAATTTGCCTTTCACTATGTCTTTAACCTATCTGTAATTGTATTTTGTGTATGGTATAAAAACAATGTCCAACTTCCTTTTATTTCTCTTTTTATGCACTCAATTGTTTCCTTACTGATCTGTAGTACTACCTCTGTCACATATCAAAATTGGTGCCTGGCTTCTGTGATGAAGGATCCTACCAAGCCAAACAAAAACAAACACAGAAACAAAAAACCTATGAACTATTATTACTCTGTGATATAAATGAGGAAACAAGTTCATAAAGTAAACATCTTTCCAGCACCAAACAACTAATAAATGACACAGTCAGTATTCCAAACCAGGTCTCTCTAATTCCAAAAGCAAAGCTCTTACCACAACACTGATAAGAGATAAGAAATCCTCTCTATTTAGGGCAAGATTTCCACCCAACTTAACTCTTTCTAGATTCTTGTTCTTTCTTGTGTTTAGTGCTATCGTTTTCATCCATTTTGCATTTTCTCATCTGACTTTCTTGGTCTTAATATCTACTTGTAATAATCCAATAATTTGAAAAAAAAATTTTTTTCATACAGAAACTTCCACAATGCCCAAACTTTCTCAAGTTCTTTTTGTTACAGAGCAGAAAGAGTTCATCCACCTGGCAAAAGCAGAACCAAACACTAATCACTGAGAATCGCAGTGGAGAAATATTGGCTATTTTGTTATGAATGGCACCATCCAGGAGAATGAGAAGGTAATGCTCAAAAGCTGGGACTCCTCAATGGTATATAGGTTACAGATTACATAGGACAAAATCACAAGGCACTGGGGGTTAGACATTCAGAGTTGTGTCTGGAGTGCACTGGTTAGTGGTGAGTTAAGTGTAATGAGCCATTTCTTTGGATCTTGAAGACAACTCTGAGGTCTTTTTGGGCTTCCCCCTATAGAGACTATTGGGAAAGTAGCCAGGGGTGGTTCTATCTTAGGCCTCAGGAACGGAAGCATGACTTAGGTCAAGGTGTTACCTTCATCCTGCAAGAGGTGACCATTAGTCAGGTCTGAGCTATTGTCTTCTGCTGCCTTGGGGGTGGCTGATCATTCAGGTTAAGTCTCTGATGGGTACATACATAGAATTATATGATTACTAGAGCTAGGATTTAAAATTAAATTTAACCAAATCATAGGACCCTTGGTTTCACTTTTCTCTAATACTACTCTGGTTTGTTCTACTTTTGATCTAATTCTTTAAAGTCTATATGGCACTTGAAATGATTATATAAGTAGTGAATTTATATTCAATTGTTTTCTACTATCCTCTTCCATTACCTCTATTTTCTATAATTCCATAGACTCCCCAACAGGCCCATTTACCTATTCCTAAATGTCTAAGACAATGTACATCACATAGCAAAGCTTGTCCTCTTGTGCAGTTCATCCAGTTGTACTAGAATAGCTGCCTCAACTTACAAAAATTCTCCTCTGAGGTCATTCTTGTACTGCCTCTATGATCCATACTACGTAGGTGGAAAAATAACTGTTACTCTATTTTCAAATCATATGCTTTAAAGCTAAGCACTTGAGCCAAATGTTTTATATTACCACTAAATGTTATGGTTAGACCAAGGAGTATGCCTAATACCTAATCAATTCTGTGGCTTTGCCTTGAGTTTTTTTTTTCCACTTAATTTTTCAAATTATATTTTATTGCTTATGCTAATATAGTTGTCTCAATTTTCCCTCTTTGCCCCCCTCCACCCAGTGCCCCCCCCACTCCCTCAGGCAGTCCCCACACCATTGTCCATGGCCATGGGTCATACATATGCTTTTCGGTTACTCTATTCCCTATGCTGTACTTTACATCTCCGTGACTATTCTGTAACTAAAAATTTGTACTTCTTAATTCCTTCAGCTTTTTCACTCATTCCCCACCATCTGGCAACAATCAAAATATTCTCAATATCTATGATTCTGTTTCTGTTCTGCTTGTTTGTTTATGTTGTTTTTTAGATTCAGTTGTTGGTAGATATGTATTTAGTGCCATTTTATTGCTTATATTTTTTTTATCTTGTTCTTAGAGAAGGCCCATAAATTTCATATAATACTGGTTTGGGTAGTGATGATCTCCTGTAGACTTTTCTTGTATGAGAAGCTCTTTATCTGTCCTTTGATTCTAAATGATAGCTTTGCCAGATAGAATAATCTTGGTTGTAGGTCCTCGTTTTTCATCACTTTTGATATTTCTAACCAATCTTTTCTAGCCTGAAAAGTTGCTTTTGAGAAATCAGCTGTTGGTCTTATGGAAGCTCACTTGGAGATAACTAAATGCTTGCTACTTTTAAGATTTTCTCTTTGTCTTTAGCCTTTGGCATTTGAATTATGATGTGTTTTGAGGTGGGCCTCTTTGGGTTCATCTTGTTTGGGATTCTCTGCACTTCCTGGACTTGTATGTAGATTTTCTTCACCAATTTAGGGAAGTTTTAAAACAGTGATTTTTCAAATAGGTGTCCAATTTCTTGCTCTTTCTCTTCTCCTGCCAGGACCACTATGACGTAAATGTTGGCATGCTTGAAATTGTCCCAGAGGCTGCTTATAACATCTTTTTTTTTTATTATTGATTTTTCTTCTTGTTCTGATTGGTTGTTTTTTGCTTCCTTATGTTCCAAATCCCAGATCTGATTCTCAGTTTCATCTGCTCTACTATTGGTTCCCTGTAAATTGTTCTATATTTTAAATAGTGTATCCTTCTTTCAATCTGGATTTTTTTTAAGCTGTTGAGGTCTTCACTAAGTTTCTTGAGCAGTCTGATAACCAGTGTTTCGAACTCTGCATCTAGTAGTTTGTTTGTCTCCATTTTGTTTAACTCTTATTATTCCAGAGTTTTGCTTTATCATTTGTTCTATTTGGAATATATTTCTTTCTCTCCTCATTTTGGCAGCTTCCTTGTGTTTGTTTCTATGTATTAGGTAGAGCTGCTATGTCTCCCAGACCTGGTAGAGTGGTCTAATGTAATTAGTGTTCCTTAGGATAGAGATTCAAAGCCTCCAATATTACTCATGGTACACCCACTGTTGTGGGCTGTGTACACCCTCCTTTTGCAGTTTAGCCTACAAACTGCTGTTGGTAGGTCCAAAGTAAGCCACTGCCTGTGTTCTGTCCTGGGTCATACAGCATAAGCTACAAAGTAATCTGCAGATTGCTGCTACATGTGCTGGGCTTTGAGATGCCCAGGGGAGGTCAAGCTGCGAACCAAGTTCAGCCATTGCTAGTGCCAGGCCTGGACAACTTAGTGAGAGGTATATGGCTTGATGAAGCCAGACACTGCTTGCTTAAGAGGATTCAGGAGAACCTGAAGCATGGACCAAGGCAAACTATTCATATGGAAAAGCCACAGGAAACAGATTTGGTAGGCCTGAAAGTTGGATGTGGCAAGGCCTCAGGGTATCACCAGGGTGGGGAATACAGTGTGGACCAGGTTGATGGAGTCTCAGATATGTCGCCCACCTGTTGGCTCTGTGGCTCTCTGTGGGGAGGGCTCACAAAAGGAAGAATGGTCTCTGCCAATACTTCTCTCTGGGAGAAAGCTATCCCCCAGCTCTTGCTCTGATGATGGAAAATTCAGTTCCTCCCTGAATGTCTCGGATGCCTTTCATTTGCTGCCCTGGTACTGGATCTCATGAGGAGTAAGTCCAAGCAAGTCTGTGTGTAGGCCCTTTAAGAGGACCTGCCTGGAATTCCAACAGTTTCTATCATCCACATCCTCAATCCCCATGTATGGAGACATCTTCCTGGCACTGAAACACTGGGCTTGGGGGTCTGGTGTGCAGCTGAGAACCCTTGTTCCTGACATATTCCTCCCAATTTTTATCTGTCACACACAGGTGTGAGACCAGCCTGTTCAGCATCTCTGTCCCTTCTGCCAGTCACAGTGTTGTTTCTCCTTTAATTCCATAGTTGTCGGACTTCCATTAAGCTCAATTTCTGACCATTCTGAATGACGGTTGTTCTATAGTCTAGTTGTAACTTCGATGTGGCTGTGCAAGGAGATGAGCTGTGTTTACCTGAGCTGCCGTTTTGACTGGAAGTGCCCAGAGGTTTTCAGCTCTAACTGGTGGATATATTATCTTTATCTTCTAGTAAAGAAACTCTAAGAACGCAAATGATAGCAATGCATAGTTATGGACTATAATAGATTTTTATCAGCAGAAGAGAGAATGAAGCTAATCTGAAAGAGAAGTAGAAATCTAGCAGAGATAGAGATTCATATCTGTGTATTTCCTAGCTTCAGTTGCTGTGATTCTAGAACTGTCCTGGTTCCTGCCCTTTCACCTTTTCTGTATATTGTAGGAGCCTCCCTATAACCTTAAGCTAGTTTGTGTTAACTTTTAGATACCTGCAGCCAAAAATCCCAATGAACATGCCAATGCTCCCATCTTCTCCGTTTTAATATTCTAGCATCATTATTTGTCATACTTTCCGCCCTCCCTCCTTCCCTTCCTTCGTTCCTTCCTTTGTGTTTCTTTCTTCTTAATTAAAAAAAAATTAGATAATTTATGCTACTAATGTATTTAATTGATTTATTATTTTAAGGTTGATTTGTATTTTAACATAGAGAAGGGACTTAAACACAAAACTCCATGATTTTTTTAGTGTAAAACAAAGACATTCTGGAATCAGACATCCTGGTATTTGAGTCCAGCTTTTCACTTACTGGCTATATCTTCTTGAAAATCGACTTGCCTCTTTGATTTAAAAAAAAATGATTGCAGTAACACATGTCCTGTTTACATTATCAGTTTTGAAATAGGCTGTGAAATCAATTTTAAGACTTCAAATTTCATTAGAAATATTTTTAAATTTCTATATTGTGTTAATCCTATGCTGGATTTCAGATATTAATAAATGATGAGGAACATATTTTATAGACAATAATTTTCTGCTTTTTCTCTAAATGTCACAGTATAAGTGACTAAACCATCTTTCATTTTTCGAAGTTAGTAGTGGGAACAAAAACTGATTTTGGTGCCATTGTTGAACAGCCCAGAAAATCTGAGAACCTACACAGATTGGTACTGGTATTGCATCAAGGTCTGTGCTCTGAATTTATAGGATGAAAACACAGATGTGTGGAATTTGTACAGTATCTTGCAAATTCAATTTTAGTTATCTATTTCAGCCAAGAAATATTTATTTCATTGTATTTAGAAGGAAGATGCATAAATTCTATATACTAAGAAGATAAAATAATTTAACACTAATTATTAACTGCACTAAAATGTGATGCTCCTACAATTAAAAGAAAACTAAATACATATTCAAATAGGAAAGTTGTGATAAGATTTTCAGAGTTCACCTGAGTCTACAATTGTTCAAATGTCTAATTTTACCGCAAGTCACAAGTATGTTCCATTTTGTGAGTGAAAGAGTAGAATGACCTGTCCTGACACTGTCATAACACTAAAGGTTTCATAAGTTGAACTCCCAAAGCCTCTTGTGACTTCATTAGCACTTTTTATTCTCTTCTGTCAAAAACTCAAAGAGGTAATTCATGCCAGTGTGTCATTCCAGGTTATACTCATGACACAGAATTATGCTTTCTTTGTGTTTGCAATAGTGCTTTAGAGTAATATTAGCCTTTGTTTTCCTTTTCTGCTGCATTGATGGTGACCTGGTATTTTTTATTGTTTGGATGTCAGGTGGAAATAAGGCAGGTAAGGACAGAAGAAACGAGATTAGAAAATAAAAACAGCACCGCTTGTTCACAGGAGGTCTATTGTCCAGCCAGGCGCAAGTGAAATCCACCAGCTGCAAGAGAACAAAGAGCTACCACATAGACCCTTAGCAAAGAGCTTTTCTTTCCCCTTAGATTTGCCAGGCAAGCTCTTAAGGTCCATTGTGGGTATATCACCATGCTGATGAAAGCCTTAATAGGTTTAGCCCAAGGGGATATCAATGGTTGTATATGAAAACAGAGACACAGTGTGTGTTTACATCTTTAATTAAATAGGTTTTGAAAATTTCCTTTTGTTAAGTTTCCACAGATCTCAGAGTCAGACGTATTAGAGATGTCAATTTCCTTTCATACATGCTGATCAATCACTTCAACCATTTAACAATTGATACTGACAACAACTGACATAGCAGTTCATATCATTGCAAAAAAAATGGCCCAAAAGAATAAATACATTATGCCACAGCCCAAATATTCACTTTGCTTATGTGAGTGTATGTATAAATAGATAGAAAAAATATACATATAGTGTATATTTTCACCCTATCTACATACATATTTATTATATGTTAATATGGCAAATTATTAAGAATGTTGCATAAAGAAAAGAAATTAAATGAGAAAATGCAATCTTAAAATAAAAATATTTACAGATCATATATTATATAACTCTATACTTGAAGCCTATGTGATCTTGTTGACCAATGTCTCCCCAATAAATTTAATTAAAATAAAATAAAAATAGTTTTTTATATTATAATGGTCATATTGTCAAATAAATATTTTATATGCAAAATGAAATCATGAACTGTACATTTAAATATACTTCATAGAGACTAATATCCGGGCAAATTGAAGAAGAGAGAAAAAATGTGCCTTGAAGTGGGGATCAACACGACACTTTTAAGAACCGGAAAGAATCTTTGTATGTTGGAATGGAGGTCAAGGTGGAGGGAGTGGCAAGAGATGAGGTTAGAAATATTCTTGGAAACCAAAATACTTAGGATGTGGTAAATGTGAAAACTTTTAATTTTATCTGGGAAGCAATGTTATGTAGGATACTAAACTGAAAAGGGTGATATTTTTATTAAAAGACAAATCTGGCTGCAATATGAAAAATGGCCAGGAGAGAGACATAACCGAAGACAGAGAAAGATGTAAAGAAACTTGATCAGAGCTCAGCATTCCTTTGCAGGACTTTTAATGACTTTCTAGTCTGCAGGAGGGACAGGTAACTGCCAAAGATAATTACAAAATTAAGTGTAAGCAAAGTAAAATAAAGTGGATCATATATCTGACAGCTATAATCAAACTAAAAAGGAAAGGATGTTCTGAGAGAAGGTGACAATATCAGAGCTCGTGAATCCAATTTTTAGTCATTGACAAGATATAAATCTATACCTCAGCCTTCAGTTTCAAACCTGGGACCTGAAACTGAAAAGGAACTAAAATGGTCTCTGATCCATATCACCCCCTTGCTTACAGGTAGAACCATCTCTCTAGAATAAACTATTCCCAGTGGGTCTCATGCTTTCTATAGATTAATCAAATATAATCTTAGATCAAACACATAAGATTCTTATTCATATGAATAAAAATCAGTAGAAGATAAAAGAAAATAAAAACAGACTCACAAGGAAATAAGCTATTGGGATACAAATATAAATTATCAAATATTGGAATACAAATATAAAATGTAAAATATTTATGGATAAATGTCTAAGAAATAAATGATAGAATCATAACATGAGCTAACAGATTTATTTTAAGTGATCAAATACATAATTAAGTAAAATATAATTTGAAAACTGAAAAATCCTTAAAATCTCAAGCTGCATGCAGCTATAGGAAGAAAAAAGCAAGTAAGATACATCTAAAGCATCTATCTAATCAGAATATAGCAAAGAGAGACAAGGAAATGGGAGCTCAGAAGGAGGTAAGGGGGACAGAATGGGAAGAGGTAGGATATGTCTGGCCGGAGTCTCAGGAGGAGAAAATAAAGAGAGTAAAGCAGAGATTATATTTACATTTCAAGGAAAATATGTGAAAAATTTTCCAGTTATGATAAAAATATGAAATATCATGACAGAAAGTACAGCAAATAAGAAGCAGAATTTTATGAGGTAGAAGAGCGGGAGAGGGAGATAAGAAATAGAGAGAGATATCAATCCACAACTAGAGGTATTTCAGTTACAACAGACAGAAACACTGCCTACCAGAAGGGTCATTAGTTCAGCCACAGATGTCTTAATACCATCAAGGAAACTAGAGGACAGTGGAAGAATACCTTCTAAGTGCAAAGAGGAGAAAATAGTAAATATTATGAAATTAGACTTATAACTTCCAGATATAGGGCAAAATAATTTTATTTATTTTGGGATGTATGAGCACAGAAGATTTTATCATCAACAAATCCTAACCATGTCAAACTTATGACACATATATTATAAGGAAACATTATCCCAAAAAAAGGTTAGCTGAGTGCAGAAAAGAATAATGAACCAAAGAATAGGTATACAGGTAGACAAATGGATTTGTTTCTTCAAAATACACATTGAATATCTACTATGTACTAGGCAGTTCTAAGCAAATAAGACTAAAAAAAGAAAACCAAAATACACAATTTTGGGTCTTGCATTCCAGTGAAGAGACAGAAGATAAATAATAAACACAGTAAATGCATAACTTATACAGTTTGCATTAAGTAAAACAAATGTTATCCACATAAAATAGCAATAATGTCAAATTTATAAATATAAAATGAATTTAAAATGCTGCGCCAAAATATTTTATGTCAGGAAGGGGTTCAAAGGATTTAAATTTTCTAACATCCTTACATCTTCCAGAGGGTGGAATTAATGTATAACAAACTTTATTTTAGGCTTTGTTAAGTATACATGATAATCTATCAAGTGTAACTGTGAAGAGATTATATTAAGTGTAAAATGGCCAAACCATCAAAGGGAAAATAGAATAAGAAGCTAAAGCAAACAGCCCTGGCTGGTGTGGCTCAGTGGTCTGGGTGTTGTCTCACAAACCCAAAGTTCACTGGTTCAAGTCCTGGTCAGGGCATATGCCCAGGTTGCAGGTCAGGTCCCCTGGTTGGAGGTATGTGAGAGGCAACTGGTCAATGTTTCTCTCATACATGTATGCTTCTTTCCATGTCTTCCTCCCTCTCTTCCCCTTGCTCTAAAAAATAAATAAAAGCTTTAAAAATAAAAAGAAACTATAAGCAAACAAGCAAACAAACAAACAAAAAAGAAGCTATAGCTGAGATCCAAGTGAAAAATATAACTATCTTAATCCAGCTAGTGATAGCCAGGAGGGAGAAAATGGAATAAATTCTAGAAATATTTAGGTAGAAGAAAGATGGGACAGAGCAATGGATTATAATGTGAATGTGGGGGAAGAGAGGAAAGTAAAGAGAAAAATCCAGATTTCTGTGCTGATGTTTGAAGTGGATGGGGTGCCACACTTGTTAAAATGAAATAAACATTTGGAAGAGAAAGTTGCTTTGCATATTCCACTTCATTCTCAATGAGATATTCACATAAATTGCATGCCTTAAATGTACAGATAGCACGCCTGAAATGCACAAAACATATAGAGGTTTGATTTTTGGATCTGGCATCTAAATTCATGAATTTCTTACCTTAATCCTACCAACTGCCCTCATTTTTTTTCTGTTCTGTTCTTATCTATCTGTTTACTTCTATATTTTCCTAACTTTTCCTGTTCATTCTTTTCTAAAAATATTTTATTTATTTTTTAGAGAGAGGTAAAGGGAGGGAGAAGGAGAGGGAGAGAAACATGGATGTGAGAGAGCAACATTGATGGGTTGCTTCTCACACATGCCCTGATGGAGAATGGAACCTGCAACCCAGGCACGTGCCCTGTCTAGGAATCAAACCAGGGAATTTACACTTTGACGGATGACACTCAACCAACTGAGCCACACTGATCAGGGTTTTTCCTGTTTGTTCTTACCTTCTCCTTTCAGCTTCCTTAATATCACCTCAGCAAACCATCAGTTGAAGGGGTTCAATAGCGTGAAGATTCATCATCACTGGGTTTGGTAAAAATGTAAAGTGCAGATGTCTTTAAGATCCAGTAATTGTGCTTCTAAGAAACCATCCTAAAATATTCACACATGTAAGCAAATATGCAGGCATCAAAATGTTTATGTTAGATTGTTTTTATAATTGGTTAAATGCTTTGGGCATATTTCTGAAGGGGAACACTACATAGCTATTTTAAATAATTGAGAAGCAATTTCAGCAATTCAGATTTTATTAGTCACATATCTGCTACCAGTCAATCTAAGTTAGCAAAAAATAAAAATAAAATCTTAAATCTATATTGAAAATTTGTCTTTTATCTCTTTACATTTAGAGATAATGTTTTGTTGTTTTGTTTTTTGGCTTATCAAGTTGAAACACTGGTATGTTTTTCTATCTTGTAAACCCATTTTTGTTTTCATTTGGCCTTAAGGATTTAAACAAAGTGCAAAAAATACATATTCATGAACACACTTTAACTAAACTACTAATGGAAATTATTATAAACTGTTTATAGTTTTATCAATGTGCTGGCTCTATCATTTTATCATATTTAATTCAGCATCTCTAATAAAGTCAGCATCCTGGTTTTCTTCAATTTTACCATTAAAATAAAAAAGAAGCATTTTTGCTACAGTTTTTATGTCTTTTAATTTAGCACAGTTTACTATCAAGAGATAACAAAAGATATAATTTTGTAAAATCAGGAAACACATTATGATCCAAGTGTTTTTTTTTAAATTTTCTTGTTATTCTTATGTTCTATACATTTTATACTCTGCAAATATAAACAAGGTCTATACTTTATTTCCCTGTATTTCACTAAAATATTATAGAATATGCAATTGTGTGATACAGAGGAAAAGCATCCAATGTTACCTGGTCTTTACCACTTGAAATGTACCTCCCGCCCTTTTTTTTCTCCTCTATTCTCCCAGATAGGAGTGCCAGAGAACAGAGTTTACTGACTGATGTCCAAAGACCTTCCTGAATGACAAACAAAATAAAAGCTAAAGCCCAGAGCCAGGGTCTTACACCGGTGGCTCAAGCATATGGTATAAGTTATCCAAACTTATATCCAAATTGCCTGGCCTTTCCTGTTCTCTGTACAAAAGATGCAGTCAGCTGGGAATATAAGCATCCATTCCATTATCAAAGAGAATGCTTACAGTAATAGAAAGACTCTATAGAAAGGAAGCACATGCCTTTAACCTAAAGGGCAATTATCTGAGAGAACTTGGAGTTGCCATATTGAAAAAAGAAGGGATATGGGAATATAAATTTGTCTTCATCATTTTATGCTGATCTAGTAAGAGTCAACCAAAAAACATGGGGATGTGAACTTGGCTTAGGAGAATAAGAAATTTGAAATGAGAAACTTACCTAGCAGAAAAATAAAAAAATATATTAAACTAAATCACCTGGGTTTTAGCTGAGCTTGGAGGAACAAAATATGAAAAGTGTTCAATCAAGACACTAAAACTGTTGGGTAGTTAAGCCTTAACCACAGATGAATTTGCACATAGAATATTGTATAAATTACATTTCTTCACTCTTATGTCCCCAATCCTCTGTTCTCTTACTTAACTTCTACTTCTAGGTAATAAAATTTAATGTCCTTTTAATAGGAACTCTATTGTATTTTTTGGAAGCTATCTAAATATCACTTTATACCAGGATATAAATGAGTAATAATTTAGTGTCTAGTAAGAAAGGAAAAAAATTCAAAACAGAGAGAAGTATGAAATTTAAGAAATAGTGATTTCAATTCCACCATAAATATTTTTAACACTGTTCCTTTTGGCTAGAGGAAGGCTTTCCCTCTGTTCTGCTGTCAGTAAGTCTTTTAAGCCCTCCTTGACACACTTATTGGAATTCAGTATCCCTCACCTCTTTCCTGTTCCTTCAATAGCTCTCACCATAATGAACTTTTTCAAGCCTGCCTCTCCACTCGACTGAAATGTCCATCAGGGCAGTGACTATGTCTCTCATTTTCTTTTCCTCCCTGATCCAGAACATTTCTATAACATAATACTAAGTATTGGTTGAATGATTATTGCTATTTTGTTGCTTTGCCTATGTTTTTCTTAGTGTAGTTTATTAAGATTTGAGTTCCCTACATTTAAAAAAAATTGCTTGATTTGGCTTCGTAAGCTCTAATTTTCTTCCTAATTTGATGCCTTTCTCATCTTGATTGGCTAATTTGAAATATAGCTACTTTAATTTTGTATGGTGTAGTACAAAATGTTCTCATCAAATTAGTAAAGAGGGTGTGGGATTTGAAGACAATAGGAATACATGAGTGACTGCTAAAAGGGGATTCCCAAACATGTACTCAGCAGTAAGGTGACAATGGATGTTTAATGTCATAAATATTAGGATACCTTGAATTCCTTTCCCCTCATTAATTTAGTTACTATTTACTAAAGGTTATTTGAAAGAAAAGGTGATTGGTAAAAACCTGGAAGAATTAAAATATATTTGTTTGAGAATGGACAGAAGCTATAGGGAAAAAATACAAAACAAAACAGGTGTGGTCAACTCGGCAGGAAATCCCAATAACATAAATGATGGGAACCAGGTGTCTTCTGGCCCCAACATTCTTTCCCCTCTACCTTTTCTTCTCATGTCCAAATTGAAAACTCCTTATCAGCATCATGGCTCCACCCTTGGGATCATCCATGCTATATGCTGGAGGCAGGACTTAGTAACTCTGAGTCTATTCCTCAACACTGCTTCTTTCCTTCCTCATCCCAAATTTCCATCCCTGAATTTTCAGTGGTTTTCAGTGACAGCTGAAAATGAATTTGAGGGGTATGAGAAACTCTACAATTGAGCCTTGAAAAAGCAGTCGCCATAACAGCAAGAGTTGTAGACAGAAGGTCTGCTATTCCAGAGAGGAACTTCCATTTAGAAGAATACTACAACAAAGGATTTGAGTCTTATAAAAGCAGCCATGCCTGTAGCCATCTTCCACTGCATTTCTCCAACCCCCATTATTCCTTCCCTCTTCCATTTCACCTAGTGTTTCCATATACCTATTAGTCACAGTTAAATCTGATAACTCTACCACCACCACAACATTGGTATTTATGTAAAGAATTCACATGGCTATCCTACTGCAAGAGAAGAGAGTAGACTATGGTAATACAAGACTAGCTGATGACCTAAATCCTAGGATAACTATCCATTTGATAAATATTCATATAAGGTCATTTGCCTTATCTATGAATAACTGATATTCCAAAATAACCCTGCCACATTTGTTTCTATCTACTTTTATCTGGCTGTCTCTTAGGTCTAAAGATGTTCAGCATTGGTGATTTTCACCTTCTGCTTCACTTGATTGAAGTGGTTCTTTATGCATAATTTGTACTGCTACTGCTTGATTGCTGTATTTACAAGTATATTGCTTTTGTGTTTATATTTAGCTTGAGTCTTGAGGCTGTTATGACTATAGCTTCAGTTTGTGAAAGGTAACCTTCATTATTTATGGAGAATTTATAATACACATGATTTTACACAGGGAATTTTCTCTAATTGTAGCATTTTTTCTTCCTAAAAACAAGAGGGTGTCTTTGATTTCTTGCATGTCGATAGACTAGTTGTTCGGTATATTTGCTTTTGTAGTTGTTTTCTTCAACTCTGTGAGTGCTATCTACCCTCAGAATAATATAGCATGATTCAAAAGCTTTCATTTACATGGACATGTAATTCTTTTGAAAATTCTTTCTCCAAGGGTGCCATCTTTGTTTCCAGAAAACTAATAACAATGTTCTTTTAACAGGGGGGATGTAAACTTTTGAAAATATTTAAAGCATTTGCTCCCATAATTTGAAGTTTCCTCTTCTCTCCAAATGCAGACTTAAGCTTATTTTTCTACCTATTAAAAATATTATTGTTTAGAACAAAATGTAAGTGGTCCTTTATATGAGCTAGTATATCTAATATATATATACTATAATATTTTCAAAACACCAGATGTTGTCTCTAACTATTAGCATACCAATATTATCAACATTTTATATTATAAAAGCAGTACGTCTGTCTGTGCAGATTATATAGAAAATACCAAAAAGAATGGGGGAAACACAGTTTACAACACTCAAAGACAGTTGCTGTTAATTTTTTACATGTTTTCCCAACTGTTTAACACCATGTATATGTGCATATTTGTAAATCCTCAATTACAAGACAAAATTAATTCTATATAGACAATTTTGCATTCTGCATTTCTCAATCAACATTATGCTGTGGGTTTTTCAAACTCCTTTCACATTCTCTGATAACATGATTTTTAATAGTCTGCAATGAATTAGTATTATGAAGATAACATAGTTTATTTAATAAATATCTTACTGCTACATATTTACATTGATTTTCTAACTTTTCATATCAGAGAATATTATATATTATTTGTGTATATATTTTCTTTCGCCTTTGATTTCCTCACTAAAAATATAGTTCTGATTAAGAGGGCATAAACTATTTAAACTCTTTTGATACATATTATTAAATTATTTGCCAAAAAAAATGGAGGTCAATATTGTGTCTTACAATGTTTTAAGTTGCATTTCTGAGTAGTTACTGAAGGTATGCTAGTGCTGGGGAGAAAGAAATTTTTTTCTGCCCTTCTATGTTCTTCTGGCTGGTATGAGAATTAAATTGACATAAAACCAATAGGAGCAAATAGCCAAATCTAATTATGTATGTACATATGGGAGTTCCATAGGAATATAGGGTCTGAGGACAGGTGGGCGATTGAGGACTATATACCAGCTTAAACTAAAAAGATAATAGTGGTTCACAACCTCTAAGGGGAGGGAGGCAATTCACATGGTGATGGAAGAGCAAATGTTTGATTTTTTATAAAAAAGTTTGGTAGGCCATGTACAAATAATGGAACACAGAATGTGCTCTAACCTCCATGCCCTGCCAAGTCTCCCTCATCACACCTAGCCCATATGTTTAGCGGACATCACTGGCGATAGTTCTATTTCCTGGAATAGATCCTCTATTTAAAACCTTTTAGGTAGTAAGGGGACAGGTCAAAGCTTCTTCCGGAGTCTTTCATTTCTTAAAAATAACCAATGTAAAATAATCCATATCCCACAGAGGCATATTTTGGGGATGGCAAACTCTGCTCTCCTTCACACATTATTAGCCAGCTGTATTTAATAATTTTGGAGTTACCATTTTATGGTTTTGTTTTTCTGCAACATTCTTCTTATGTAGTAGACTGTAAGAACTCTTACTTATTAATAATTCAATTCTCAACACATTTTTTTCTTTTAAACTGAGAACGTGGTTTATGTGCTAGGTGCTGAATAACAAAATAGGTAAGGTATCCACTTTCACCAAGCTTACATTTTCGTGGTCAAAGGCAGAAAATATATAATAAACAAATAAGTAAATTAAATTTAGATCATGACAAGAGTATGTAGTAGGGCCAGTGATACTCGAATTAAGGTGCCCGGGAGGCTCATAAGATTTGCTGCTCTCTCACATCATCTTTACTCAGGGCCTGTATATTTTTATATATATATTTTTATACTTCATTTATTATTATTTTTCCTTAAAATTTTTGTAAGAATAGATTTTATTACTATAAAAGTTAATATTTTCATGACTTCCTATGCAAGGCTTGCCTTGATCATGCACAGATTAGTGACTAGTGGTCACCCAAGTTCTGAGGAAGTGCAAGCTGTTTTCTAATGATAGTTCATTACAATTTATATTTGTTAAACGTGTATAAATGACTTGGAGTTCTAGGCTAATTTCAGGAGCAAAGGGTTGGAACACAAAATATGAAACTAGAGCTCAACATGCATCCGATTTAGAAGACATCATAAATAAGAGTCAGAAATGCAAGGCATCACAAAATCAGCAACAGAGTTGTGATATTAATCAGGGTGTTTAGAACGCCCCATGTTCTCAGTTGCTTAGAGTACTTCCAGCATAATTTTGCTTTGCAACCACAAAGTGTTACACATGTTTTGGTGCTGCTCATTGTTTCTGTGGCTCCCTGTGACCCACAGTTCACACCTTGTTTCCTGAAACACCAAAGATGAAAGAACAGTTATTGTAGGCCCAAGTTCAGGGTCAGTTTTCTTTAGGTTATGGGTACAGTTTTCTACCTAACTCCTCCAAAGAACCCCAAACTTGGCATTCTGTATTGGGAAATCATAGGATACTAAAACATATGTGTATGTTTTATAATTTATTTCTAGTGTCCTATAATTTTTTAAATGTTAGAATTTTTTAAAGAAAAAAGGTCACTTTAAAAATTCTCCCTCAACAAATTTCCCATATCTACAGAGCTGAAAGTTGAGGGTAAAGCTTCCACATAACATTACTTTAGCTTCAAAGTGTTCAGTATTAATGATGGCATTCCAATTTTTTAAAATTAAATCATGACTTACAAAGTTCACAGAGATCTAGGTCTCTGTTTCACTATATATTGCTGAGCCTCATATTAAAAAATACTACCTTATTTTTCACAAAAGTAGCCTGAAATTTACACCAGAGTAAAAATGGGATATACCTTTAAAGTTATGAAGAAAGATGCCCATTGAGTATATTTTCTATTGCTAAGACTAACAAAAGAGGTCTGTTCAGAAGGTACCCGGCAATGTACTAGGACAAATAGAGACATTTACTGAAAAAGATACAAAAACCTCCAATGCATAAGAAGAAATTAAAATAACTACTTGAATAATTCAAACTGTAATTAATTCAGAGGCTTATATCCTTAGAAGCATAAGAAACTGCTTTAAACTACTATAGATATTACCCTGAACCTATAATTACAGCAGCACATTTTTGCTTTCTTTTGGGATCAACACAGCATGAAAGAAAGGAGTGGAATAGGAAATACAGTATTCGTTACATTATTCAGAATGACTACCCATATAGTAAACAAACTGATGATCAGAAAGCTGTTCAGATAATAACTTTTCCCATTTATAATTATGTGGCTTTATATTCTTATGAAAGGCAATTGAAAGACTTAGAAATCAAGAGTATTTGGACAAGCACAAATCCTCTTAATAAAATTTTTTAAAAAAAGATATTTGAAAACAAAAAAACCAGAAGAACCTTATAACCAGGATTTTAACCCTTGACTTTACCTTTTTGTTTCATTATAAAAACAACCTTGAAGTTAATCATATCAAAGCCTTCTAACATTCCTACTAGCAAAGGTATTTACATAACATAACAATATAAAGCACCAAAGCTCTATTCCAGGCAAAAACAATATGCAATTCTAATCTTCCTGGCTTTAAAAATAAATCTTAATAAAGGTCAGACACAAGGTTTTCAATATACATTCCACTGCACTATTTTAGAAAAAATGAATAGTAGATAATTCCACACTTGGAGAAGATACTGAGGAATATCTTTAGATACCAACTGATGTAATATAATATAAAAATTTAGCTTATATTCTTCCTAAGAAATTTAATTACCTTTATTAACCTGATTAACTTTTTCAGTATGGATTATTTTTATTTACATACAAGTTGGTGACATACAGAGAAGTTAAGCATTATGTATTTGTATATCTATATGTATATGAATACTAGTATATATATATATACCAAACTTTATATAATAACTATATTATGTGCATATGAAGAGGTCTGTTCAGAAGGTACCCAGCAATGTACTAGGACAAATAGAGACATTTACCGAAAAAGATACAAGATACAAGAAATATTGTACATAGAAGAGTGACACCTCAGTCTCCCCTTCTACGTAGGCAGCTTGGGATCTCACATACTTCTCACTGCCATCAGCAGCCCCACTGTAGTTTCCTGAATCTCACTGACAGTCTGAAATCTATTCCCTTTCAAAGGTGATTTTAGTTTTGGGAAAAGCCAGAAGTCAAAAGGTGTCAAATCTAGGCTGTAGGGGGCTGAGTCACCTGGGTGACTTGTTGTTTCACCAAAACTCTGCATCAGGTGTGATGCATGAGTGGGCACATTGTTGTGATGAAGTGGCCAATTACCAGTTGCCCACAGCTATGGCCTTCTGAATCATCTGAATAGTTTCCATAGAAGAATGTTCAAGCTTAATGCAAAATTTGATGCAGATTTGTTGGTCTACTCGCTGAGTAATTTTGGATGCAATGGCCACACAGTACACATGTTCCCTCAGTGGCGTCTACCCCCTCACTGACTGGTACAGTGACTAGTACAGTCATTGTTCAGGAATACGTGTCCAGTTCACTCTCCTTGGCTGTCAGGTTACATGATGTTGCTAAATTGTTCTCATTATATCAATAATGGCTGGACTTTTTTGGGGCAGACCTCATATATCTACATATTAATATATGACTATATATTTGAATGTATGTAAGGTAATGCAGTATGTGTTTGTATAGTTTGAATCTACAAGAATTGAAATGTAATTAATCAGATTATTAAAACTGGGATGGTTTTACCTGGACTGGAATAGCACAACACTGATATTCTCTCATCTATCTCAGTTAAGTTCTTAAACAAGATGGTGTGCATCACAAGTTTTATCAATATAAATATGAAGCTTCTAGTGTCAAAAGAACAAAAATCCATAAGACATAGAATGTTAGGCATGTGCTTGGACTGTAATACTGAATATTTGGATAAGTGACTACAAAGTCAATGAATCAAAGTCAATTATATATATATCTCCATATACTATAAGAAAACAAATGGAAAGCAAATTCAGGGAAAGTTTTTTTTAAAATTTATAATAGCCTCAAAATCATCATAAAATATTTAAGAATATTTTAACCAAAGTTGTCTAATATCCATATACAGAAAACAATGATACTCTACTAAGATAAATTAATAAAGATTAAATAAATTGAATATCTACATTCATAGAGTAGGATGCTCAATATTTAATATTCTTAAATTGAAAACTATCTCCAATCATAATTCTAGCATATTTTAAACAGCAATTTACAAGCCATGTCTAAAATAAAAATGGAATTGCAAAGATCCTCTAATAGTTAAAGACAATCTTGAAAAAAGCAAATAATAAATTGGAAGATCAGTAATATCTGGCTTACTGTAAAGGCATTAAGAAACTTAAATCTAATGAACAAAAAAAAACTGATGAATGAAATAAAACCAAAGGGATGGATACATGGAACAGACTGACAGATCTCAGAGGGAAGAGAGGTGGTGTGGGCTGATATCAATTTTAAAAAAACAACTTTGACATTTACCTCACACCACAAAGGAAAATTAACTGAAGATGTATCATGCCTTAACATAAACACTTAAACTGTTAAAGCTTCTAGATGAAAACATTGTAGAAATCTCTGTGGCACATTAATAGACAAATATTTTTTTAGTTCACAGAAAGCAATATATTTTTTTTTAAAGTGAAAATAGTTTTAATGGGAAACAGACCTTTTTTTCTCATCAACATCCACAGACAGGAAGTACAAATGGGTAAGCCACATGCTGTGAGAGAACACCTGCAAACATGTATGTAACAAAGAATTTATATCCAAAATATATAAATAATTACTAAAACTAAAAGAAACAAATAATTCTTTTTTTGACTTGACTTGACTAGACAGAAGACTTGAATGGTCCACAAGCACATGCAAAATTACAGAACATCACAATAATAAGGAAAATAAAAATTAAGACTACTGGAATGGCGAATTCTATAAAAATTTAATGACACCAAATTTTCATCAATATATGAACAACTATAACCCTCTCAAACATTGTAGCTTGGAATGTAAGATCTTAAAACCACTTTGGAGAGCTGCTTATTATCACCTCAATTATTTTCAGTTATTCCTAATATTAAACACCTACTGTATGATCCAGCAGCACCACTAAGGGGAAAAAAAAATCTTCCCACCCAAAAATATGCCCAAAATATTTATTTAGGAGAAATTAAAATATATGTCCAAAATGGCTTATATAAGACTATTCAACAGAACTTTATTCAGTAGTCAAATTCTGGAAACAACCTGAAAGTCTATCGGCAAGAAAGTGGTGCTTTCTCAGACAGGTGAAAAATACAGTTAACCACCTCGCACAGTTACATCCTCAGTGTAATAGTAGGTCATAAATGTACATATTTCAAATTGTAACACCTCTTGCTTATTGTCCACCAATTTCCATACTCACCAACAGAACCCGAGTGTATTTTTTCACATGTAGTTATTGCATTTATTATGATGAGTGAAATTTGTGTACTTAGTAGGAAAAAATATACTGAAGACTCTAAGATACATTGAATGGGTTGGAAGTAGCACTTGTTTTAAACTTTTTCCTAATTGCTTATTATATAGACTTTGGTAAGAGAGATAAAATAAAAGTGAACCACTTGACCCTAGCAAAATAATTGCCAGAGTTTCAGTACTTAGGACTGTCCTTTTTAAAAGGTGTGAAGATCCGTCCTTGGGAAAATTGTGCCTCCAGTCCTCTCAGTAATATATTCTAACTATGTGCTTATACATTTCATAATTCTTCCTAACTCAGTGTGTTGCAATTAAATTTATACAAACTGACTGATATCAGTAATTTATGCATTAAAAAAAGATTGAAGTCAATTGCAACTGGTTTGAAATCATTTGTACTTATAATATATTTTTCTTTGTTCTCACATAACCAGCTATTTATTTATTAGGCATGTGTGAATGGTAACTTCTTCAGTTGATTTGTTCGCTCTAATTACGGATAAATAATTTAGCTTACAGACTTTCAAACAGACACAGCCAGTCCTTCTTTTCTGTGTATTCAATTTTTATATAAGCCAACGCTGTAAACTTTACACTGATACCCTTAAAATTTATTTTGTGTTTAAAAGATAGTCTTTTTAGTTCATCAACTAATGAAAGAACATTTCAGACTATTGATAATCTTTCCCTTAAGGGGAATGTATTTACAACTTCAAAATATCACTTCCCTGGAGAGCATTTCAAATATTTACTCACCATGATTCCCCATTTTAAAATGCAGTAGGAGACGTCCAGCTGCCTACATGCAAGTTCTTTAGAATATACTGCTTCTGTCACCTCCAAAAGACACATCCAAATTTGAATGAAACATTCTCTTGAAACAACTTTACTTTTTTTTTTGTCACTAGAACTGCATCTCATAGTCTTCGTGGTATCTTCTACACTTTTCTTTCATTTCCCTCTTTCTGCAATCACTCTGCCATAGAATAATCTGTAATCACATTTAGCATTTCATTTCTATAAACCTTTAACTGCTTTATCCACACTACATAAACTGCCTCTGTACCTGCTATCTCTCTGCCCAAGTCTCATCTTGGATGGCCTTGCTTCATCCACACATTCCCCATGAGGACCTTTCTTGACCATGGTAGTTCACACTGACCCTTTTCTCCTGTCAACTCTGATAGTCCCTTCTATAACAGATAGGTCCTTTGTCACCTACCTCAAAGACACAGTATCATTTGGCTCCTATAACCATTGAATCGTGTGGGTGCAATTTCTTACAATCCACATTTACTTCATTTATTTTCAGAGGTTTTTTGACCACCTGTCTCTTTAGGGAAAGCCAAGGAGGCTATAAGCACCTAGTTCATTTCTAATATATTTATAATATTAGTCTTTCAAGTGAGTAATTCTAAACTTTAAAAAAAGGTGTTTGATACTATGTTTACCTACCATTTTGCTACAAGTAAAGAATACTACTTTCACCACAGCAACTAACCTGTTTGCATTTAGTTTCTAAAAGACTATTCCAAGAAAACACTCTTTTTTTCCTTCTTTTTTACTGAATTTATTGGAGTGACACCAGTTAACAAAATCCTGCAAGTTTCGGGTGCACAATGCTACAATACAACATCTGTACACTGTATTGTGTGTTCACCAGTGCAAGTCAAGTCTTCTTCCATCACCATTTACCCACATTTTTACCTCTCTTTACTCCCTTCACCACCTCTCCCCACTGAAAGCACCTCACTGTGTTATAAGAAAACACTTTTGAGAGACTGAACATACAAATGGATAATTGTCAGGTGTCATGTATGACGGTAGAACTCTGACCCACCACCTCTGCAGGGACCAGTCCAAGGAGCCAAACCACAGCCTCTGCAGTAAGTGACCCAGAATTGTTCATTGACTCTCAGCTTCCCTACATTTTGCCCCTGCTTCTGACTCAGGACACACCAGAGAAAGTCAAATATTCCCCCTGTCAGTCCCATAACCTGTCCTATTTCTCTATAGCCAAACTCTAGCTTCCACTTGCCAATGCCCTCCAACTGGAGCACACTCAAACTCTTTTTTTTCCCCTTCTCAATCTAAAGCATTTGCATTCCCTCACCTGCCTTGTAGTCTCTGCCAAACACAGATCAGAGTGACCAACTCCTTTGCTATAGCAAGCTCTGAATAAATGGTCTTTGCTTTTCTCATTTGAGCGGTCTTTATTTGTACACTCAAATAATTTATTTTTGACCTTCACTTAAGCATAATTGAAATCCTTTGCAAGTGATGGCTACTCCATCTGTATTTACCTCATTTAGAGAACCTTTGAATAATTGAACTTATCAGTGTTTATCCGTTACCAATGTTATGTGCTACCCTATTAGGCTTCTGCTTCCTGTCTGCAGATCATACTGTATGTAGAATGGCTATTTCTATGGATTTCTATAGATCTATGATGTATTCGCAGGCCCTAAGTAGATACATGGAAGAATTATTAAACCTTAATGCAACACTTTTGATTAGGAAGAATGGACTCAGATACACAGGTCACCACCAGGAACTTTAGTATCATCTCATTATCAGTCCTTGTCTTTAAAGGTTTCCAAAATTTTCCAGGAGCCAAGGCCAAGAACCCATGCTTTTTCTTTTTAAATGTTCAATTCTGAAATCACAGAACCACTCCAAGCCTAGGGAAAGCTACAATCAATACCCTTTTCAGTCTGTACTTCCAGTGAACACAATTTAGCAAGGGGACACAAGTAAAGCATTTTCTGATCTGAAAACAATAGGGAACGCAAAGCTATAACGTTGTATCTATGTCTCCGCTGATATCCTGATAGAGCAATTTAATTTTGCAGCCAGCCATGTGTAATTCGAGTGTGACACATTAACAAATGGATGGCTGGTCCATCTTCTTGACTTCCTGTCAGATTGTGGCTCTCTCGGTGCCTTTGGGCACGTCAGAGCGGGGTTCAGCCCATTCAAAGCTGCATCTGAAGGAATTAGGAGACGTAAATGGGGGCTGATGAAGACAGTGGCTATGAGGCAGAAAAATGAATAGTCTCATAAGAAACAATATGCCATGTAGCAACAAATCAAGGGGAAATTGGCATTTTACTTAGTTCCTCAGAACTATGTTAAATATAATATGGTTAATTTAAAATATTGTTGAGTTTATTGAACTTGTTTAACATCTACCAGAATTTAAAAACAGGTAAATCAAATGGAATGTTAAACTGTAATTGGGTTTCTATTGCATGTCTTCTGTAGCACATTGGGCTGCCCTGGGAATATTAGATCTGATGTAATTACCTGAGATTGTCCTAAATGCCTTCCAGAGAGAAGCTGCAGAGTGGAGAGAATGTATCAGTAGGATCGGTTAGTCTGTGCACTGGAATACAAGCTCCCCTCAAAGTAGAAATCCACTTTAACCAGGGTCCCAAGCAGGATGCATATGACTCTTTTTACCAAGACCTGGCCTTCATGTTCTCTCCCAGACTCACCTTTCCTACTTGCAAAAAACAGTAATGAAGCAGGGATTTATTAGGTTGGGAAAGAGGAACCAGAGATGAGGTCCCAGTCTGCAGTAGAATTTACCATTGGTTACATTGATCAAGAATTATTGCTAGTTTCTTAATATTAAAGAGACACCTATTGGCATTAGACTCATGTGTTTATAATTTCTGATTGTTTATAATGTGTACAGTAAACTGAATGTACTTGTCTTATAGGTAGCTAGCATGTCTTTTCTAACAAAATTTAAAAATATAATATTTAGACATTTTAGAACTAGTTCTTCAGGTAAGGCTAAATATATATATTGAAACCAACTACAGCTTAATTTCACTTATTTTTACAAGATTAGCTGGCTAGAACTACATGAAACTAAAGTCCTTATAGAGTTGTGTTTTGGAGAAATTTATTTCCATTTGTATATGCTATAAATGGAAACCAGATCATGCATTAAATTCTTATTGCCAGCACCCTGTTTTGGTCATCAGTGAATATTTGATGCATAGGGTAGTTACCGATATATGACAGACCCTCAGAAAAGATTTAGTTAATGAAATTCATGAAAAGGAATACAAAATAAATAAATATATAAACTGTAGTAAAAATCTTGAAAGATTATATCTGAAAGGGTCTTACATAGAGTTGCTACTTATAACACTCAATAAGGGAATGCATAGATAGATCACATTTCATCATATATGTATAATAGTACATGAACATTTGCAAAAATGGTGAAAGTGGATTCAGGTTTGAAATTTCCCGATGACGTAAAATAATCATATACTTGTTATTACTACTGCACAGTATGCATTGTTATCTGCATAATGAAGAATCTTTTAATAAACTCAAGTAACTAAGAACCTCAAATAAATTAGTCCTCTGAGAGTTAAATTGAACTATTAATTTTAGTTGGAAAAGTTGGCTTATACTAAACATGCCCGACTCGAACAACTTTGAAATTGAAAGGTATAGGTTTTCTCTAATTCAGCAATCAGAGTAGAGACACAAAATAATTTTAAAAATTTAGTTGGGTAAATAAACATTACTATAGGAGTTTTTAAAATACAGACTCCTAGGCCTCTTTCCAGGTGGTACTGAGGGCAGGAGACAGATTTATTTAAAATGTCTGGTGTTTTACTGCAGGTACCTAAACCATCACTTTGAGAAATACTGATCTAAGCAAATTTGTTATATTTATTGAGATAAAACTGTGACCTAGGGAAACTATATTAGCATATCTACAGAGGAAGTAATTAAGGCTTAAATAAAAGATAGCACAGCCTAGTGGTAAATGGAAAAATATATAAAAATGGGTGTGCCCATAGGATTGTCCTATGGAGATATAGGCTCCAAAGGAGTTAGACCAAACTGGTCTTAAGTGTCTCTGGCCCCATTGACAAAAGGTATCCAAATGAACACATTTCCTTCAACTACCTAATTGCCATGTTGTCACTTCCCTTTTGGGGGGAATCTGGTATTTACAAACATTTTTTAAAATTATAAATTGACTTTATGTTCAACTGGGCTGACCTTGCCTACATGAAAATGATGGCTTTATTTCTCGTTGTTAAAGAGTAACTAAAGTGTCATTCTGTTTTCTCTCTTCATCTTATGTGTGTTTTAATTACTCAAAACGTGAACACTCCTGGACATTAAGGAATCCCCACAAGGTGATCTTTAATAAAATCAAACTTAAATATGTTTTGCTTTAATATTAGACAGAATTCCCATCAGAAGAGAAGCTGGCAAACCCCAGAGCTTCATCTTTAGTTCTCAGAGACCCACTGTGCTCTCGAACTACCCCCATTATTTACCGTAATCTTACCACTACAGTCTTAGAGAGCTGACTTTTCTGAACAGGGCCTTTTCTTTCATTGTTTGTACTAGAAGACTTGAGATGATGCTATGAAATTTAAATCAGATTTTGTTTTTAAGTCTCAAGAGTAAAAAAAAAAAAAAAGTGGATCCATAGAGTAACATACAGCTAGTTTATTTCACAATAAAATATAACCAACCAGCCTTCACCTTGTGATGCTCCTCCAATTCTAATTCACATGTGAATCACTTGTGTATCTTGAGATATGAAGGTTCTGAATCACTCAGGTTAGGGCCGACATTCTGCATTTACATAAGGAAGATGTTATTACATCATGAGCCACAATTCTGACCAGCAAGTGTCCAGAATAGCCTGTCTCTTTCTCTTCCTTGTCATCCCTGTCTCTGGCCCTGTTTCCTGTCTCTGTCTTCCTTCCTCCCTACGTTAAAAAGCAGAGTGGGCCCAGAGAGAGGCAGGAGTTTTGTCTCTTGCTCATCCGAGCACTGGCTATAAGTTTTGTAGCCTCCAGCACATCCTTTTCCCCTGATAATTTGCAGCTTGTGCTTAACCATGCAACAGTCCGATGAAATTAGAATGAAGTCTAATAAGCTTAGCATTCAGACAAGCAGGATAGATACACAGTATCAGAGATAGTGTTTTCTTCTATAGGCACTAAAAAGCATGGGTGTTTGGGACATCTAGCTATGTGCTGCTTTCTGAGTTCATTTCTTCTTTTGGTTCTTTATTTTTGGTAAATTATTAAGTTTTCTAATCCAAGTATGATTTGATGAAGTTCCGCTGTAGCTTCATTCACTGTACCACTAACTATGTAGCTTTTCTCCTCAGTGCTTAAGGAAGCTATGTGGTTCACAGTTACCCAAATAAATAGATAAAGTACATTTTCAAACTAAATAATTTTGTTTCATGCTTTTGTGTTTCCAATAAATTTTAAGTTGTTTCAGACCATTTATAGAAAACCTGGAAAAAGATTCTGTGGTTAAAATGTCAAAACTCCCTAATTCACAAAATCTCCTTAAAGAAGCCCATTCTGGTTTTTGGATGGGTCAAAAAGCCAAGAGTACTCCTTCTCCTTCATTGTTTCCCAACCTCAGGCATCAGGTCAAAGCTCAGCCCCCAGCAAACAAAGAGAGACAGACAGGGATGGGATAATTCAAGACAGGCACACCAGGAAATGAAAATAAATGAAAGTCTGATTCTAGTCAATGTTTCAACGAACTTGTTGCTTTATTTTCCAGTCAAGAGGTTTCACACTTGAACAATGAAATGATGAAGCTGACACTTGAGCCTGCATATTCACACCTTGATAGAAATTTGGATTAGTATGTGATAAAGATCATTGTTATCTACCTGAATTTTCTCTCTTATGTAAACTGAAGCCTTGGAAAAGCTTTTGAAAGGGAGAATTGAGAGAAACCTGCCCGAGTATTTCTTTGGAAAAATACCAGCAGAACTGTCCCCTCCTGAGGCTCCCTGAAACAGGCTTCTCATGGAGGGGACACCAGGTCTAAGGGCACACCGGCAGGCAACCTATCCAAGGGGCTCTTCCACATGAGTATACATTTTAGTTCTTGTTTAATTGTTCCTGACAGGTAAGGTGGGGAGCAGGAAAGCCACACTGACTCATTCTGCTATTGAAAACCCTATCTGAGATTATGAGCCAGGACCTCGGGCAGAGGTTACCAGGGGTTACCTGGAAGAATAGGACTCAAAATGCTGTACACGCTTGGCCAGCTCTGCTATTTTGTCATTTTAAAGTAAAGACAGAACTTCTGTCAGAAAACTATGAGATTATGTATGTATCTTGGAGGTGGTGCTGAAAATATAAATCAGGTCTTTTTGTTTTGTTTTGCGTTGTTTTGTTTTAATGTGTGAAATGCACCAGCACATGATTTCAGTAATTACTGCTTGTCTCCTGGGAGTGTAGTGAAAGAATAAGTGAGGGATACAGGACTCTTACACTTCCTATGAAACAAGCAAGGTCAGGTCAGCTGGCCTGTAGAAAGGATCAACTTTTTCCTATACATTTTTATGAAAAAATTTAAAAAGAACTACTCCACCTCATCAGTTAACATTTTTTTCACAGACTTATGAAGTGCTGGGCTTTTTAATAGGTTCTTGAAATAAAGAACAAAACAGTGCATTCATTTTGATTAGAATCTATGAAAAAGGAGAAGCAAATAAGTGGAAAAGCAGACTTTAGGAGACTCGGCTGGAGACTAGGAAGGATTTAGAGCAGAATCTGAAAAAAAATGTAATTGTGTGATTTTTTTTTATGTTTTAAAAATTAATCCATTGGTTTAATTTAGATGGTCATTTCATGTTGAATATCTCAGGAAAAGTTGGAGACAGCTGAACTGAACAAATAAAGCTTTCAGTGGCTCCCGGGATACATATTTTTCTTTAAACGTGGGAAGAGATTCAGAGATTCTCAGAATTGATGATGGAGATCATAAATTTATTATTATAAAGTGCTCAATATTTGATAGATACCCACAAAGTATTTTTGGAAACATGTTATTTGATTATTAACAAAAAACACTAACACCCGCTGATTATACTCATTTTATAAACATGGAAACTGAGACCACAGACACTACGAAGTGATGTTGGGGAGGTGTTCCATCAACTCCAAAATTAGTAGTTGATAAAATTATATAATTATTTCACTCTTAGTCTTGCTTTCTCCCCTTCCTTTGCCCAATACCACCAGTCATCTGTTGTATTCTCTCTTCTTTACTAAATGCTTATCCATATTCTCTTTTTCCAGTTCCACCTGGGCTACCTCCAAAATTATACAAGTGATGCAGTAGATCTGTTATTAACAACCGGGGTTCTATTTACTGCAATTGTATCAAGTTATTATAATATATATAATAAATATATAAATTAATATATTGATATGGGCTAGGTAAATAAAATCAATGAACTAAGTGACATATTCTAATACCTCAATTTTATATTATTTCTCATGTTAAACCTTGTTAATGTTTTCAGAATTTCTATATTTGCTAGAATCTAGAAACAAATGTAGTGTATAAAATATGGGCTACCTGTAGTTCTACTATTACATATAGGGTCCAGATTGAAGGCCTTCCCAGGGATTCTATCATACTAGACAATTAATTGTTAATGAGGATTTTCAAGAGAGAAATTCAAACATCTGGCAATGGGATGATCTTTACAATACCTTTCAACTCTGAGCCATTCCAGTGAAAAATTTCACTATTAGAAGTCATCTTATTTCCATTATATTATTTTATTTTTCATTTTTATTTACTAAGAACTTGGTCTCCATAGTTACACTGTATAAGGTATATGGCATATATTATTTTGAAAATCAAGAAAATCTTTATGTTACATCAAAAAATCAAGAATGATCCTTTTTTGTTTTTCTCTTTTCTTCTAGGATTCAGTTCACAGCTATTTATTTATCATTTAAATGCATTCAACCAAAAAAAAAACCCACATTATCCTGCTGAATATAGGAACCATCAACAATAAAGATGGGGTGATTTTTTTTTTAGTGCTTACTAACATCAGATCTAGATTTATCTACCTTGGAAGACACACCATTTGTCAAAGGTTTGTTTAGCATAGAAAATCCTCTATGGCCAGTTTACTTAAGTTCAGTCATTCTTGTTTCATGTGTCAAACATGGGCCGAGGGGAGGAGAGAATCTTCAATAATCCAATCGCATTCCTCTTTTATTTTAGTGACAGCTTTATAGTGTCTCACAAAATATGATTTTTATAGACACTTATACATTAATTTGGAATAAATTTATTTTCTGTGCTTAAGACATCATATGTGTGTGTGTATATGTACATGTGCTTTGGTGGGGGGAAGAATATTAAAATTTTCTCATGCTATTAAATAGCTTGTGAAATTCCACCCTTTCCATTCAGCAACTCCAGTTCATGAGACCATTTCGCACTGCCTTGCCAAGGAGAGTTTGCATCGCCCTAAACTTTTCCCTGAAATCCGCTGTGTGTATGCTCTTTTACTGCTTCTCACACACACACACACACACACACACAATGCAGTTACCATTTATTCTTCCTTTTTTCTTTTCTTCCCCCCACCCTACACCACCACTTTCCCCAGTCCCACCCATCCCCACCTCCCACCCTCAATCCTTCCTCCGTTTGGTTTTGTTGATGGGTCCTTTATGCATGTTCTTTGGTGACCCTCCCCCTCTTTTTCCCCTGTTATTCACCTCCCTCCTTCCCTCTGGTTACTGTCAGTTTGTTTTTTATTTCAATGTTGCTGGTTCTATTTTGCTTCCTTATTTATTTTGTTGGTTAGGTTCCACTTATAGGTGAGATCATATGGTATCTGTCTTTCACCGCCTGGTTTATTTCACTTAGCATAATGCTCTCCAGTTCCATACATGCTGTTGTGAAGGGTAGGAGCTCTTTCTTTCCGCTGTGTAGTATTCCATTGTGTACATGTGCCATAGTTTTTTGATCCACTCATTTACCATTGGGTGCTTAGGTTGCTTCCAGTTCTTGGCTATTGTAAATTGTGCTGCTATGAACATTGGGGCGCATAGATTCTCTTTTTTCTGACTGACTTATCTATATGCTTCACTTAATTGCATGTTTATGTCATGATAGTACAGCATGTGCTTGGTAAAAAACATGTAAACTAGTAACAAAGACTGCACTAGAATCTCCCTCTTGCTCTCAAACCTAGTCTCATTGATTCCAGAGAAAATTACTTTTTCTTACATTCATGTAGAAATGTGTGTATTTGCATATACATACTTTCAAGATAAATTCCAATAATTTGAATCATTAGATCAAAAGTTTGACTGTTATCGATATAGATACTCACCAGAGGCTTTAGATTTTTTTTTATTACCACCTAAAGAATGCCCATATTCTTTATTAACAGTCTTATTAGGCACTATAATGTTTCTCAATCAGACAAAATTTACTAGTCTTGTGATTTTAATTTGCATTATACAATTATGATTGGGTTAACTTTTATGTGTTTATAAGCTTGCCTATTTTCTTGCTCATGAGCTGTTTGTTCATATTATTTTCTCAGTATTTAATTTGTGCTTTGGCTTTTCTCACTACTTACTCAAAAGGCCTTTATACAACAAGAAAACCAGCCATTTGTGTATTATGTTAATTTTCCCTAGTTTTTCATTTGTGTTTTGATTATATATATATATTTATTTTAATATTTCTAGGTAATAACCTGTGATCCTATGTAGCCTTTTTTTTTCTTCTTAATTACCTGGATTTTGATTCTTACTTTGAAAAGGCTTTCTAAAGCCAAAAAGAAAAGAAAGAAAGAATGAAAGAAAAGAAAACTTTTGATTTACAATGAGTTTAATATACTTTTTAAACATATAAAAGTTAGGTTTTGATATTCTTTTTAAATTCAAGTATAGCTTAAATGATAGAGATTATGTTCATCCTAACCTGTATGTTTTATTTTGTTTGTTCATTTTTGTATTTTCTGTTATTCATTTTGTTTCATTGAATTTTTATCAGAAAATATGTCTCTGTGTTAGACTTTGACTTGGTAGATTTCCTGTGTCCTAATATATAGTCGCAATGTAATCTAAGCCACTTGAAAAGGGTTCATGTTTGATTTTAGGATAAGAAATATATCGCCAGTAAGAACATTTACTACTGTTGAGATTTTGCCTACTTTTCCTTCCATTTGATTAAGTTGTTTAAATTATTAACTTTGCGTCCAAGTTACTTGTTTTCCAAATTTCTGTCTTCTGCTCTGTACATGAGCAGCGATCTGGAGGCTCATAATCAAGGTCTGCAGGTAAAGTGTGTGTCAGCTGGTGTGTATACACATCTGTGTGTCTCTGCGTGTGCCGATTTAGCATTCATGTTTCTTTAGCCTGCCATGGACACTAACTGCAAATCTGATGGCCGCCAACTATTTCTCCATGCCTTTACCACACAGATATTCTGTTCCTTGAAAAACTGTGATGTCAAGCAGTTCACGTCATGCTTCAATCAAATAGTGTCAGCAATTCTTTGTCATCCTCAAGCAGTAAGGGGTGAGGTGGTGTTTTTTGTCTTCAGGAACCCCAGTTTTGGAAAAGTTTCACTCAGCATAATTATATACCCCCCCTCACCCAAACGCACTCTTGATCTAGTCCACATTTCACTGTCTAAAATAGCTTTGCCTCACAGTTCATGGTTTCATCAGTGAGCAGTTTGCCAGTTACTCTGGACATGAAGTTGTCATTGGTTCATTCTTTTATGGTTTTAGGGAATAGCGAGAGCAATGGTTTTATGTCTCCACCTTTATCTGAAGGAGTCAAATATCTTTGCCCTTCCTCTGAGTTTGAAGTAATGCATTATACTTATCTATTTCCAGCCTACTTTCATTCACTTATATATACATGTTTTACCTTTTTTTTTTTCTGGTTCTGAGTTTCTAGAAGAACAGAGATATTGTTCACACTCTATATTTGTACCGAAATCAAACATGTTCACAATCCTAACTGTGAAAGCATACTGTACATTATCTCTTTATAAAGAAAAATATTAGCCAAAATATAAGTCTTTTAGTTTTGGGGCATCTCAAATAGGAAATGAATATATGGAGGTTGAAAGGAGACAGTTAATTGTTTAGATGCAAAAGACAGAGACCTCAAGGACCTTACATATTTAGTCCGCATCAGCAAAGAGAAGAGTGGTACCTGTTTTTTTGCCATGAAAATATGTTCCAGGAAAGAGAGTAAAGTTCTAAGATTCCTCAGTGTGAGACCCCCAGGTTATTATAAATTAGGAATATCCTTGTGGATATATGTTATTTTTGTGTAACCTGCTCATTTAATGAAATGAATATGGATTAAGTAGGCCCATTCAGAGTCTTCAGACTTCTAAAACAAGTGAGATTTTGGCAAAGTAAGTTCTGTTCTTAGGTTGCTAGGAAATAAGGTAAACTCATCGTTAATAAAGACCCTCCTTAATTTGGCCAAAACCTTGTGGTAACTTTCTTGGTCACGCTAGGCACTGTTAGCCTGGACATATGTGCCATATGGCAAATCGATACCTTTGCTTCCAGGAATTAATATAATGAAGGATTCTAAATGGCAATTCAAAAGTCCTATCACCTCCATAAGCTTTTGAAAATGGGGTCTAAGACTTTTATCATTGTATAATTTTTCATAGGCCTTTTATACCACTGTAGATGCTAATGAAATTGAGCTGCAAAAGCATTTTCTAAACTCTCTAAAGGAATATCTACAAATCCCTGGGAGGGTCTTGATTAACTTTAGGGTATGTCAATGTCTGTAAACATTCTTAATTGTTTTTCTTCAATGCAAAGAAATTACTAAAAGAAACCCCTGCCCATTTGGTGTTGATAAGTCACTTGTCCTAAGCATGGCCTGGGGCAAAGAAAGGAGCAATGTCAACTCTGTCTCCATAAGGTTATTTTTCCCAATTAGTTTCAAAATATTTGTACATTGGAGCCTTCTGGACAAAATTTGAAAAGAAAATGATGTACGAAAAGCTAAGAGACGGATGAGATGTGTTTGGTGTGGACTTAAAGACAAGGTGGTCTCCCAGAGACTCAGCTACTGCATTCTTTCTTATCTCTCCATTCCCAGGTTAGCCCCGGGAAAATCCCAATAAAGCCTTACAACTCCATTATAGTGCTATTTAAAACCTACTACCTATTCAACTGGTGCACAGTGTTTCTTTTTTTAAGATTTTATTTATTTATCTTTAGAGAGAAGGGAAAGAGGGAGAAAGAGAGGGAGAAAAATATCAATGTGAGAAACTTCTATTGGTTGCTTCTCATACGTGCCCTGACTGAGGAAAGAACCCACCACCCAAGCATGTGCCCTGACCCATAATAGAAACAGCAAACTTTTGGTTTGTGGGATGATACCCAAGCAACTGAGCCATACCAGTCAGGGCAGTTTTATTATTCCTGATATTAGGGTAGCGTAATAGTGTAAAAGTATTAAATGATGGCCCTTCAAAATATGTCCACATCCTAACCTGTGAAACCTGTAAACCTGAACTTATTTAGAAGAAGGTTCTTTGCAGAAGTAATCAAATTAAGAATCTCAAAATGTTTCAACCTAGAGAATGCAAAAACCTTAAATCCAGTGTTAAGTTTTGTTACAGAAGACATGGCAGAGGAAACACATGCAGGGAAAAAGGAGGAACACATATGGTGAGAGAGTCAGGAATTAGTACAGGTAAGCAGCAACAAGCCAAGAAACGCTTACATCCACTAGAAGCTAGAAGAGGCCAGGAAGGATCCTCCCTAGAATATTTAGAGGGAAGGATTTAGAGCCCTATTGACACCCTGATTTCAGGCCTCTGAACTGCAGAATTGCAAGAGAATAAATTTGTGGCGAGACACCCAGTTTGTTATAGCATCCAAAAGAAACTAATATAGGTGGTTAAATTTATTTTTGTAAGTGAATTTAACAGAGGTTACCAGAATAGTATCTTTATTCACTGCTACAGTGGCCAGTGGATACAAGAGCAGAACAAAATCAGTCTTTCACAATCATTACTAGAGTATTTAACATATTACAGAGCATTAAATGTCACATATTATGGAACACCAGAAAGACTCAGATTCATATTTACACATTCAATAATTTTTGAGAATGTACTGAGGTACTCTTCAAGCAATATGGCAGAAAGCAAACATATAAAGTCTCTAATCTTATAGAATTTTTATTCTAGGACATATCGCTAAATAGAAATTTTTCATAATACTACATTTGAATTATAAAGTAATATTCTTTTAAAAATTCTTTTGACAGATACCATTAGTATGTAGAAAAGAATATCTTTTATAAGCTGATAAGGTAATACCATGTGACTTCATTCCTTGCTATAAAGGACTTTCGAAGGTCTAATCGGCTTATTGTGTAACTCTGCTTCTCATAATGCTCCATGTGTGAGAGATCACTTTATTTATTCCATTGTTTTCTTATAAATTACCATGTCTTCAGAAAACCAAATGAGGGGAAAAAGAATAAAAAGAAGCAGGTGATAATTAAATGCTAGAATAGATGAAAATAAACATTTAATGGTGTGACTAAGTGTAAGGGTATGGAGTTATTAGAAAAATGTTGATTTGAGCGTTTTTCAGGGGGTATTTTAATATTTTCTTTCCTTTTTGTTCATGCCAAGCAACCTCAGGCAGTTGAGACTCAAGAGGTTTCATGGTATGAACTGTTAGGCCATAACTTAGTGAACTAAAACACAGCATATGGCAATTAGTGGCGTGCGGTTTCCTTTAAGCTATTCATTTGGCCAGTGTAACGGGAGCACCTAAATTCCTTCAGCTTATCAGAATTTGGTACAACAGAGAGGGTCCAAGGGAAAGACGGGCATAACTGGAGAAAAGTATCCAAAAAATGCAGCAGTACTCAGATAATAAAGGGTGAGGAGCAAGAATTAGGTACAAGGAACTTTTACCACACAGTGCAAATTAGACACACAGGAGAAAGATCCAGGAACGATATATGATTCAAAGAATTAAAGTCCTCAGGCATCAGAAAGTCTTCAAAAGTTCTTTTGACCCATTACCCTTTCCCACTGCATGTTTTTTCTTTATGAGGTATGAAAGGTGTTCCATGGTTTGTGTTCTTTTGGAGGAGTCGAACAGCTATGAAATTTCCTCCTATATATAAATACTAGAGAATTTCTCCTTTCATTTTTAATAGAATCATATAAAAACTGTATACATAAGAAACTAAAAAGAAGTCCTCAAGACATTGGGACAGACTCCCCAGTAGAATAACTGCCTAAGAGTTATAGTAAATGGTGATCTTTTTTCTGAAAAGTATATTCTTTTCATAAAATCTATCATAGTATCACATTTTCTTTTAATATTTATGTAAAGGTTGGGGTGTATGTAGGCCTTGTTCGGTTATCAATCTAGTCCTGATAATTAGGTTTTTTACTTCAATATTACTGATTAATCTTAATAAAACACATCTATGGCAAACCACATCTGTGCTTTGTAAACATTGATTCTATAATCAAAACTCTAGTAGTTATACAAAATAAATGGAAGACTTTAACTTCATATGTTTTCACTTTTTCTTATTATAAAGTCATGAAAATGATGACAATAAGTATTTGTTGAACTCACAGGGCTAGGCACAGTGCTAGGTGATTTAGATGCTTATTTCCTCTTACACAATGACCTTGCTGGGTAGGTATTATTGCCTTCATTTTATGGAGAAAGTCTCCCTTCCATCATCTGAAGCTGAGAGCTGAGATGATGGACTATGTGTTCAACAGTTCCAGATCTAGTTACTCAAAGGAATTATGAAATCTGCATTTCTCTGATGTAAAATGTTCTGATTTTAAAGTGTTTTTATGTAAACGAAAAAAGCTCTCCAGGTCTGCCTTAAGCTCTCTACTTTTTGAAACTCAAAATCATTTTTCACATAGAACCTTCTATCATTCAAAATTTCTATCCTACCCTATCCCCTTCAAAATAAGACTTTCTGTGTAAAAGAAACTCCTAAGATTATCCATTGTAATGGATTCATCTTGTGGATAAAGAAAGAGTCCCCAAAAGGGAAATGACCCTCCCAAGCTCACACAGTGAAGAGCAAAGATTAAACTAGGAGATAATTCTCCTCTGAACCCACTTGCATCTGTCTGTCATGCTACTAGGTGCCTCAGAACTAAACCAGGTATGGAAGGCATGACACATCACTAACCACTCATTTGTTTTCTATTTTCCTCAGTTAGAGCTAACTATCAGTGCGTAAAACCACTGTTTTAAACTGTACAAATCTATGCACATGTAAAACCTGCTTATCTTACTCTTTTAATTTAGTAATGCAAAATGTGATACCAACACAATGGATAAAATGTGGTGGCAAATATAGCTTGATAAAAAGCTATATACATATATATTGTTTATAACTTGCTGATGGTCTTATTTCATAACCGTAGTCAGAGAAATGAAATTACTTAACATACCTCAAATGAAATAAACGCAGAAAAAATTTATTTATGTTTCGTAGCACTCACAAAGACTTTGCCTATGGTTCTTATTTTATTCCATTTCGTGGTTTCAAAAGCTGACTTGCATACTAATGATACTCTGAAAGCTGTCCTCCGGTGCCTTTTGGGTTTCATTATTCATTATTGATGCAATATTTTTGCTGTTTTACTTTTATTCTCAATGTTTATGATCCACAAAGAGCTGTGCTTTAAAGGCCCATCAATGTAATTATATGATTATATTTATCTACTTTGAAATGACTGTATAGTCATTAGTCTTTTAAAGGTTTAGGGTTTTATGATATCTGCCTTAGATTCTTTCTCATTACTTACTGTACATTTGTAATCTATTCCTTTGAATTCAGTTATAAATCAAAATATTCTAGTGTGGACATGAAGGTGATTTATAATCTCTAGGAAAGATAAATCCTATTTTTTACTGTATTTCAGTGATACATTTTGGGAATGAATTTTTTTAAGTGAAAATAATAATAAAAAGTGATTGAACAGGAAACAATTTTAAATGGAAATGTATAGTTAAAAAGTGATCTATGTGATATATATTCTATAACAAGTATATATGCATATAAGTATGTATTTATATATTTGTATAATAACAAATACTTAATTTTATATATTTGGGATATTAGAAATCACCTCTCTTAGGTCTTTAAATTTTATACTGTAGAGGGTCAAAAAATTAATCACATTTAAATTCAGCTAATTAGATCTCTTTATAAAGATAAGAAATTGAAAACAAATAAACTTCTATTATGTGCTCAGGAAGAAACCATTGTGGTAAAATATAGGACATGACCTCAGGCAACAAGTCATTGGGGAAACAAGTCTACAACACCTACAGTCCTTTCGGCATTACTCTAAGGAAAAATAGAAACTAGTCTTAATTAATTGCTTCCCATGTGACAATTTCATTGCTAAACAAGTTGCTTCTATTATCTCATAGAACGTATAATGTCAAAATGGCACAAGAATTTAGGGGACAAAGAGGAGACTACTTGCTAAGGAGAAATGAGAAAATATGGATTGAAGAGAAAAATGGGCCAGCAGATTTGGACCTGGTATATGAGATAAACTCTACTTAACTTTATGTTCAGGAAAATAAACATGGTAGTTTAGAGGCTTAATCTACCTTTTTGAGATCCATTGCAGTACCTAAGAACCGAAAGCCATAAAATTGTTTTTATAATCAAAGGGATCTCATGGCAGGTTAATGCAAAATGGTGGTGAGGGGAAGAGACAGACTATCAAAAATTTTTTTAAACTTAAATTACTGCTTTGTTTAATTTGATTTATTTTAGGAAAGAAGGATAAGAAATGAAATTTTTTCAAAGTGTAATCATTTTAAAAACATTGAAACAGGTATGTTTCTAATGGTATATGCATGACAGATAGTTGATTATGGGTGGGGCAGGGAACGCAAGGAAAGCAAAAAAATGAAGTGAGTTGCAGCAATGTACAAGTTGTTTTGGTCATAAAAAACTCAAATGCAGATTTCCAATGGTTATTTAGATCAGAGGGAGCATGTGTGTGTGTCTATAATTGTAATGGTGGAAGCTGTGAAGATATTTACAAAAGATAATTTAGGAGGAACAACCATAAAGGTTGAAGAATGCCTTCTTGAATTTGGGATGGGAAAAAAACAACAATCTGGAACATCAACAATGGAATCAAAGTCACAGCCCAAGAAAATGGAGCAGAAAATACATTCCTTTGATTGTTACATTTTCCTACTTTCTTCATACATTTAAACACATACTGATTCATTTAACATTTGCTTAGATAGGGAGTTTTCTTTGAATGAGTCTTTGTGTATTAAGCATTTGTAAACATTTTATAAAGTAGGCAATTTTATTAGGTGCTACTGACTTTAATGGAATTGGAACAATAGTTGTCTGATGTTCCGTTCAAAGTAGGCGCCTCCACATTTCACGGGTACACTCCTTTCTTTCTTCATGTGTAGTATTTATGAACTCATTACACAAAGCATTCTGAAAATCCCTGCTCTGGTTACAAATAGAAAGCAAATTCTTATCTCCATTGGGGACTTCTGCAAATGTTGAATGTTAGAGTTTAGCCTGAATAACATGTCCCATAAATGCGAAGGCGATCGAACTAGGATGTTGGTTCAAAAAATCTTCTCCAATAGGCTTAAAGAATGTATTTCTTTTGCCCAGATTTAGGAGATGTCATGCACTGTCCTTCCCAAAATTCTGTGGATTTTTCTGATGACATGTCCCTTGGTTAAAGGCTTAATTATTTTGGTGTCAAGAGTAGTTCTTCAAAGATTGGCTCTACAGAACTTGAACATTTAAACTTATTTTTACAATTTTATTTTTCTTCCTAGTTAAGTAATCTATTCCTTTTTCTTTCTGCCTGAGTGCTTATGTTTTATTTCCTGAAAGTTAAAAATTTTTAACATATATATACATTACATATACATATGTAACTTAATGTAAATAAGCAGACATCTTTAATTATATAAAGTTTACTTCATGTATGATGATGACTCCTTGTGATCTACATCTTTAAGTGTTTCTTCAGTTCAGCAAAATTTTTTTATTGTATCTCTAAATATTGTTTCTATGCCATATCATTAATTCTTACCTCACTATAATAAAAATATTAGAATATCAAAGCTCAATTATATCCTTCCAAAACTATCACCTTTTCTTTAGACATTATCAATTATTTTCCCTCTTCTATATATGAAAAGAGACTTTTGAAAGCCTCCTCGGCCCTGATTTAATAAGGGTAGCTTTTAATATTTTAAACTCTGTTTAAAACTTTTCATTGTTTCAGTCAGCTTAAATTTTAGCTTTCAATAAGATCTTTTGTGTTTTTATCTTTGGACAGACTCAATGATAGTTAATTTTATATGTTAACTTGATTGGGCCAAAGGACACCCAGAAGCTGGTAAATCATTACTTCTGGGAGGGTTAGCTTGAGGCAGAGGGCAGCATTTGAATTCGACTGAGTAAAGAGATCTGCCCTTCCCAATGTGGTGCACACCATCCAATCTCTGTGAGCCTGAACAGAACACAAAGGTGGGGGAAGGGAAAATTCTCTCTCTCTCTCTCTCTCTCTCTCTCTCTCTCTCTGTCTGTCTCTCTCAGCTGGGATGTCATCTTCTGCCCTTGCTCAGACTTCAGGACATCAGAGTTAGTGGGGCTCAGGTTTCAGAATCAGACATTTATGTTAGCAGACCCGTGGTTTTCAGGCCTTCAGCTTTGGACTGAGTTATACTCCGGGCTTTTCTAGTTCTCTAGCATGCAGAAGGCAGACTGTGGCACTTCTTAGCCTCCATGACCATGTGAGCCAGTTCCCATAATAAATTTCCTGGTTCTGTTTGTCTGGAGAACCCTGACTTAACAAATTTTTCTTTCACTGAGTTCTTGTTTTCATTCATTGCTCTCCCACTCCACTACCAAAATTCGTTTAAAATCTACTATAGTTTATCCTTCTCTGTGCCCTGACCCTGCCACATTTTGTTTCTTTACTTTTGCTGGGGTGTCCTTCGAACCTTCTCCAGAGAGCCGTTTTTTGTTTCGTTTTGTTTTTTTATATTGGTGGAGAGTGTGAGCTCAGGCCAGACCACTGGATTCAGTGTTTTACTCCCCCATTTACTGCCTGTGTGTCCGTAGAAGTTTATTTAATTTTTCTCTGCCTCAGTGTTCCTCCTCTCTATCGAATAACCATCATAATGAAACCAGAAGGGCCGGTGTTCACCTACCAGACCCAACAAGCAGAGACAGAGACTGAATATTTATAGGTGCTTTATTCAGATGGTTGGTGCTCTGAGAAGACAGTGGGTTTGTACCCTAATGGACTGTCTTAAAAACATTTTAAACTGGCTTTTTTTAATAAGGAGAAAAAAAGTGTAGGTAAGGAGTTAAGATTTCAGGGGAAAAGTTAATCAGATAAAAAGCCGTAGCATTCTTCATCTCTGTCCTGGACATGGTCTTTATCAGCGCCCTGGGCAGTGGTTTTTAACCTGTGTCCTGGGCAGTGGGCGTCCCACCCTGGAACACAATGGCTCAGATACCATCTTGATGGCTTGCAGTCCTCCTGAGGCACAAAGGTGGAACTGCTTCTGGTCTCCTGGAGTCAGGGTGGGTCATACTTTCAGTTTCTGAAACAATAGTATTTTACATACATTGATTACTAAACTTATTAGTTATTACCTGAAACAAAAAATTTTCCAACATTTGAGTCCCCCATCAAAAATACTAACTCTCTAAAAGCATCATCATGAAGAGTAAAACAGATAAGGTATTTCAAACAGTGCCAAGTACAAAGTATTCAATAAATATGAATGTTTATTGTTTCAGTTATTAATCTGAAAGGTTGGTTGAAGTAGATTTGCATATATCAGCTCCGTTTTTGCATTGCTAGTCATCTTTTTGTGCTATTTCTGTATCTACTATCACCACAGATTTTTGTTATTTCTCCTTAAGTCATTTATTTGCAAATTAGAGATAGTACTTAGAAAGTCACTTCTCTCCTCTAGTCAATTTTATTAAATTAAGAACTTACAGGGTTGATGTTTCTATCAAATATTTAGTTTTAGCTTATTATTAGTTTGCTAGCAAACTTAACTGCTGGGGGATTAGATTAACAATTGTCTTCATTGGTGCTTGGTTCTTCCAAAGTCATTCTTCTACAGAGATATACATGGCCTTGGGCCAGTCATTTAGCTTCCCCAGACTCTTTTTCTTTCATCACTTATAAAATGGGGATTAAATGACCTTTCTATACCTACCTATCAGGAGTGCTTTACATAAAATTAGATAATAGACTTGAAAGTACAGGGGAAGTAAATGTGCTGCAATAAAGTATGATAATCTGTTGTGAAGAACCCAAAAGGAAAAACAAGTGCATAAAGGCTTTCAAAGCAGATTTTTTGTGTGTGCTAATTGCATTTAAGGATCAATATGCTATCAAATAAAAAGCAAAAATGTCAATTTGAGAATATAAGGGAAAAATCCCCTATTTCTATTATAAAAATGTTTAATACCTAGTATGTTTGGAGCTTTAAAAGTTATAGCTTAAAGTGAAATTTTCATAACTTTAAATTTTTATGTTAGAAAATAATCTTACTCATAGACCAGATTAGAAATTTCTGTGACTTATAGAGGAACAAATTTTAAGAGGAGAAAACCATTATGTAGTGATTCTCCATAATAGAGAAAGACAAGGGAGAGATCTGACAAAAAGCACTTTGCTAGGCCATGAAAGAATTCATTCACAAAGAGAAGAAAGTGTAGAGTTTTTATTCACTCTCCAAGAAATGAGAGGGGCATGGTGTGGAGAGATATACCAGCCTTGAGGGGTGGAGGCTTTGAGCTTTTATTGGATTATAATTGGATTAAAAAAAGGCAGTGGGTCTTGCTGTGTGACCCCTGCGCTGTTGGGGCCACACAACACGAGGCTGAAGTTTGTTCCAATGTTATCTTCTGCTCACGGCTGGTAGGGAGCGGTAAGTTCTGTTCTTGCTTTCCACTAATTTCCAGTCCTGGGGACATAAATTCAGATTAGTAAAATGGCAGTCATGCTTAACAAGGTCATAGACCTGCTAGGCAAATAGTGCCACAATAGCAAATGGACCTGACTTTACCTTTTCACTCTTAAAACAGAAAACTCAGCTCCCAAGATCTATTCTTAGGAAATCATTGGGAGAAGAGAAGCATCGAATTAAAAAAAAAGAAAAGAAAATGTGGCCACACTAAAATCTGGTTTCATGTCACTTCTTTTTTTCTTTTCCTTTTCTACATAGTTAAACAGAAGCTAGAGAAAAGCAGAGTAATTCCAAGGATAAATGTGACCTTTGCCAAAGAGACTGTGCACAGTTAATGGTCTCCTTTTCTAGATCGAGATCAAAGGTTGAATAGAAGAACATAGCAAGAACTTTTAAGACCAAATTCACTGGATATACCAAAGCATACTAGGTTCATGATAGAGGCTCACTTAATGAAAATTAGGGTGAGTTAAATCTACCATAGCCTAGGGGAAAATCAGGGTTAAGTTAAGCAATAAATGATAGTTAAAGAAAAGAAATGGAAACATAATTACATGTAGGTATGTAAAATGTACAGTGTAAAGCTAAATTCTGTAGAATTTAAATATGATATTACTTATTTTTTTATTTTCAGTTGTTTTCTTAAGAGTTCAACTTTTATTAAGTAAACATGGAGATAGGACAATCATTCTTTGATACTTGATTAACCATACCTAGGGAAATTATGGGGGGACCCCCCAAAACCCAAAATTATCCTCTAAAGAGCGGGGCCCCTTCTAGTACAGGCTTTCTCCCCTTAGGTAAGTGTTCTACGAACCCATCTGTATCCAGTGTGCTAGCTGGCATTGTTGTGAGAGGCTGTGTTTGGCTTCAGTGAATTTTTATTAAAGACTCAAGGCATTTGCCCATTTCATGATGGGTGATTTATGAGCACACCTGCCTACACCTCGATGAGTATTCAGCAGTTTTTGATCAAAAAACGGCATGACCTCTGTGCCCCACCCTCCCTTATTCATCCAATCTCACTCTGATGAACTTTATTTTTGTTTTCATGGATGAAAAAAGTCCTCAAAGAGAAATGCTTTGCCAACGTGAAAGAGGTGAAACAAAAGACAGCAGAAGCACTAAAAGCGTTAAAAAAATCAGCAAGTTCAAAAACTGTTTTGAGCAGTGGGAAAAAAGTCCCAATAGATGTATTGCATCAGATGGAGAGCACTTTGAAGGTGACTGAAATTTAAATATGCAAGGAAACCCCATTTTTAATAAATAAATTCCAGTTTTCAGGGATCCCCACTCATATTTCAGTTTTTACTCTAAGGCTACAGAGTTGAATCAAGCCTGTCTGTTGGCTGCCTGTCTGGAATACTGTAGTCATTCTCGTCATGTAAAGGAAGCCCCAGAATGTGGACGCAACGGTCCACAGATGATGTCATTTTTGGTCAAAAACTACCGAACACTCAGAGTGGTGTGGGCAGGTGCATTCATAAGTCACCCATCATGAAATGGGCAAACACTTTGAGTCTTGAAGGATAATCACATGGAGTTTTAAAAATAGTGGACATAAACTAGTTTGTAATTCTAATAATAGAATTCTGAAGTCTTCTTTGAAGATTTTCTTTAGTATATTTGCTTTTTATCTGAGTTTGCTTTTCAAATTTCATTGTCCGTTTCATTAGGACAACTAAGGCTATCTGAAATTGATTTAAAAGAGTTTCTTAGACCCAGTTTTAATTTTTGTTGATATACATAAGATCGTTATTTGCTATAAATAGCAACAAACAAAAAATGACCATAACATAAAATCATGAATCTTGTATGATTTAGATATTTGTGCTTATATCTGTCCTGCAACTCTAGAAATTAACTTTTAGGGAGCAGAGGTCATGATTTACACCTTTCTTTCATGAAAACAAACAATGTTCACTGAACGTTTTATTTACAAAGCAAATGAAACAACTAGTAAAACTGTTCAGATATTATGTATTGAATAAAATATGTTTCAGACACAAAATAAGAGAGATTTCTGGCTTAGCTTTTAATTGCTTAACAAAAACAGAACATATTTTATATATGGCAATTATTAGATTCCTAAAAAAACTGGCATTTTAAAATTTGATACATATAGATATATACTTCTAATCCTTCCGGAGAGTTCAGAAGTGATACAAAATATATGAATAAACACTTTCACCAAAAACCATTTATTTAAAATATTTAGTTTTGATCACATCTATTATTTTTTTAATTGAGATACTTTATGTCACAGGGACAAGTCATTATGAGTCATTGTGATCTGGGGAATTTTCAGGCTGTGCTGCAGTCCGTTCAGAAAGTAGAAAGCAGAAGAAGGGACCACGGTGCAGAGCCAGAACAGAGCTTTCTAAAATTTAAAAAAGTAAAAAAAAAAGTGTCAGGATGAATACTTTGAACCAAATATAACTGAAATTTCCACACATGACAAGTTTACAAAAATGTTTCTGATATTTTCTCCTAATCTGTTATTTCTTCTTGCTAAAACATATTTAATTTTCAATAAGAATTAAAATACATTTAAAATCTTTTTTCCCCCAGAAATCTCTCCGCCTTGAACTCCCTGTTGACAACATCATTGATAACCACTAAGGATAAAAGTTTACTAATTTCAGTCTAACTTTTGGGTTCTTTATGAATATAGATTTGTAATTGAGCCAACTTATGACAAAAAAATAGGTAGCAGGTTTGTGAAGTAAATTAACTGGGAGCCAAATTTAGCCTTCTAAACTCATTTCATTTGCACCTCAGCTTGGACTTAAGCCATTAGCACAGCAGGAAAAAGGAATGGTTATGCACCAGGCCACCAGCACTTCCATGCATAAGATTTTGCAGAATGACAGAAATAATGAATGTAATTAAAACAGCATGTAGCCAACAAAAAATAATTAGTATACAAGTTGGATGGCTCTGGGAGGCCCATGACATGACAAAACATTTTAAAGAATTTTAATAATATCCTAAACTACTTTAGTTTCTGAATAAGAGCTCATATGTTATATTTGATAAATGAAAGTTTTTAATTATTATGTACAAGCTTTATACCTAAAGTGTTCTAGTTTTAATACTTCAGTTTTAAGCTCAGGTTTTTTTCCAACTTACTCTTGGAATGACACCTATGAATTATTTAATTATTATATTCAGGAGGAAGGAGTAATAAAAGTGCTCTATAGTCATAAACTGATGAAAGTTGAGATTTTGATGAGTTGTTACTGATGTAATTTGAAAGCCTATTTTTAAGTAATTCTAAATTCTAATTTATTCATTTGTAATCATATAATCTATTATTTAAAAAAAAAACTTTGTAATGTCAAGAAAGAGACATAGAAATCAAAATTCCCTCAAGGGAGCTTGTTTTGGAAATTAAGTCAAGCACCACTATTAAGAGTGCTAATTCTTTAAAATCATGAAAATATAGTAAATCATGAAACTGTAGCATATTCTGGGAAGCACAAGTCCTTAAAGATAGAAGAGATGCATATATTATTGACAATTCTTTTCACTCCTAAAATTTAAAAAAAATACTAATTTTTAAAAAGATTTATTTATTTGTAAAGACAGGGGAAGAGAGAGAGGAAGAGAGGGAGAGAAACATCAATGTGTGGTTGCCTCTCATGCACTCCCTACCACGGATCTGGCCTGCAACCCAGGCATGTGCCCTGACTGGGAATCAAACCAGCGACCCTTTGGTTCACAAGCCAGTACTCAATCTACTGAGCCACACCAGTCAGGGCTAAAAAACATACCAATTTTTAAAATTACTTTTAAGATATATTTTTACAATGTAGGACATCTTTTATTTTCTAACTTAATTATTAATTCTAAATCCAAAATTTTTTCATCATCTAATATTTTTCCCTATATTTTTCTGGAAGAAATCCTGAAATTACTTTAATCATTTTTTTTCCTGCAAAATTTTTAGAATTCTAAGAAAATATAATTAGATAATAAAGCCATGTAAGTTTTGACTATGAAAACAAGTGACACAGTAGGTAAAATTTGATCTGTTTTTTAAGTATGAATAAATAGAGAAAATACAAGGCAGAGAAAGTTTGTCAGGGGCCTTGAAAAGGAATTAGAAAAGATAAAGGAAAATTCAAGTTTTGGGCCATGGATCTCTAAAATAATAATAATTCTATTGATAGATATATGTATAGGAAATTATATTGGTTGGGAAAAATAATGAAATTAAGGTGTTGAGGTTGAAGTAATTGGGAGGCATTGCAGGTGAAATGTTTAATAGATACTTGACAGTAAGAATGTGCAAAGTAAAGATCTCAGTAAAGGTAGCTGTTGGCTTAAAGGTATTATGTAACCATTTACTCACCTGGCTGAGAGTATATTTCACATGACTAATACTGAATTCTTTTTCAAAGGCAGAATTATGTACAAGGGTATATTTAAAAAGTATTAAATATAAACATAAATTGAGTTACTGTTATTATAGCTCTTACATTTTAAACACTTCTGAACAAAGTAGTAGCATTGCTTTACTTTGTCTATAAGAAATGGGCAATTTTATATTTACAAATGAAATTTAAGATTCCAATGCAGAATATTTACAGTTGATATGAGTAATATTATATCAACTATAATTGTTAAACTATTTTTAAACTTAAAGGGAAGTAAAATCCAAATTTTCTCAAAAACAATTTTGGGAAACAAATTAAGTGTCACAGAAGGTGAGTCCCAAGGAGCATGACACCGATCTGTTCCACTGGTTCTTCCCAAATTGCACATGGAATGTAGCAAGCATGGTGGATTCTGCTCTTTAGAGTGTAAGTTGCATACCATGCTGCCTTTAAACATCAAATGCTATAAAACATATTGTGGAGTCCCTGATCACTAGAAATTCAGTTTTATGACAGAGGTTGTCATATTAAACTGTAATTAAGTACTATAAGCTTGCATTCCAGTCATTTTATTTATTTATTTATTTGTTTATTTGTTTGTTTGTTTATTTATTTATTTGTAAAACTTATTTTATTTTAGAGAGAGTGGAAGGGAGGCAGAAAGAAAGGGAGAGAAACATCGCTGCAACAGGGAAACACCGATTGGTTGCCTTCTGCAAGCTCCCTGACCGGAACGAAGCCTTCGAACCAGAATCGAACCAGCAACCTTTTGGTTTGCGGGAGGATGCTCAACCCACTAAGCCACCCTGGCCAGGGTTAAAAACCTAGGTAGTCTTGGGACCCTACCTAGCATATGCATGCATGATTTTAACTCACAAGTTTCTTCCTTTCATCTGGAAACATAACTTGCATTTTTTTCCCATGCTTCTATTTAGTTTATGGGGGCTCTTTTTGAGGATGTATCTGGGAAGGAGACATTTTTTGTGATAGTATTCCCTTATAGTAAATGATAAAATGACTATTTTTGGCTTTTACTAGTTTCCCCTTATAAATCATTCTTTTAATATGTACTTACAGCCAAGGATTTCCGACTTTGAATAATGAGGTTATTGTTTATTGCACGATTTCTTGTTATTTAACCTTGAAATTTAGTCAATATCTGTGTAAGAACAGACATGGTTGAAGTAAAAGAATTAGCCTTCATGAGCCCAGGTACCAAAGCACCTAAATAACACATTATTTCTGTGTCTCATTGGAACTGGTCATTTATTGTAAGTAGAGGTTTTAAATGAAACAAATTATAGGTGGCTAATGGTCTCTTTGGCAGAGCTTGTGGCCAGCACTATTTTGGCCGTTCTTGATTAGGATGTTGTCCATAAAAGGCCAAGGGACTCTTAATTGATTGTTGCTAACAGCCTGCACTGTGTGTAATAATGAATAATCCTGGACTAGGGAGATGTTTTGACAAAAATAAGAGCTGAAGAGAATTAAGGTTGTCAACTCTTCAGTGACGGTTTCTATAAATGTGATCTAAACAGTGTCTGAGTCTCTATATACCTTTACGTCAACCCTATCCCTCAAATATCTTGGGAAAAAGGAAACTGATTTTTTAAATAAGAGCTCTAAGATCTTATTTAGGATAACAGTAGCTACATTGACAATATAAAGTTTGGAGGTTACTGGAATTCATCAATTGATAAATTGTATACTTGATACAGTTTTGAGTATGCTTTTTAAAGTCTATGTCCTTACTGAACTAACTACATGTTAAAATGATTTAACAAGTCAGAAGAAACATCTAGTCAAATAGCAGTACAGTTATAAGTACTTCTGAATACAGATATAGACATGGTATTAAGATTAATATTTGGCCCTGCCTGTGTTGCTCAGTGGATTGAGTGCCAGCCTGTGAACCAAAGGGTCACCGGTTCTATTTCCAGTCAGGGCACCTGCCTAGGTTGTGGGCCAGGTGCCCAGTAGTGGGAGCACGAGACCAGCTGCACATTGATGTTTCCCTCTTTTTCCCTCCTTTTCTCTCTCTCTAAAAATAAATAAATAATTTTTTAAAAAGATTAATATTTGGCTCTAAAATTTGTTTTCTTAACTCCAACTGACAAAACTGCTCATACACTAAATGCTAATATGCCCTAAATTTTGAGAAGAGGAAAGGGAAGGGAAGGGAAGGGGAAAAAAAAGAGGAAAGGAGAAGACAAGGAAGGATAGGGAATAAAAGACTAGAGCCATCTTCTTTAAATTAGTTTTATAGCTTGGTATGAAACAGAGAGTGAAAATCATGAATACTTAAACATGATGTTTATATTCTTAGTAGTGTTTTCCTGTTATACAAAACACCTAAAACAACAGGGAATAACAGATTAGATAAATTTTCTCAGTTCAGCTAACCACTAGTAAAAGTTCATTAATAATTTCTCATCGGGCTGTGAAATAGAAGGGATGGGTATTTATGTGATTTCCAACAGGTGAAAAACATTGCTTTAGAACTAAAATATCCATTATTCATTGGCCAAAACCAACAAAATAATTCAAATAAAAATAAATGAAAAAAATAAATCCTTCAAGTAATAAATATCAAGAGTGCAGGTTGTAATACACCACGCTGCTGTATCTGCTTCTAACTCTGCTAGTGAGGGTGACCCAGCTCGTGCTAGTAAGCTAAACAGCAAGCTTAAGCTCAAAGGAAATTTTTATAACAAATGCACTTATAATTATCTAATTGATCTCATTTATTTATGAAGACAATGGTAGAGAAACATAGTGTCACTAAGTAGGCTAATAGACCTTTCTCAGAGCAAAGAGAAATCCAGCCAATGAACATGTCAACCTCTTTTTTTTGGTGAATCTAATGGCACTTTTATAATGCTAGTTTCATGTATTCACTAGTTCTTAAATAATTTCTTGGACTTAGATAAATTTTAAATATTGATATTAATATTTGAACATTCTTACTAGTTTTATTATTTGCCATTTTAACTTCAAAGAATTTAATAATTTTTATATATTGAATGATAAAAAATGTAGATAAAAAATATCCCAAAGAATCTATATTACTTTACAAAATTATAATATTGTAAAATTAACACAATTTTTTTAAACTTTCAGGTTAAAACCAACTCAAATGAAGAAATAATGAAATATATTTAGGACCCCCTAATTTATTAAGTTGCATGAGGTACTAGTGATTCTCCAAGATTTACAAAATACATCATACTGAAACTTTCAGAATAGATAAATAATTTCTTATCCTATACATGTATTTGCCATATCTGCATTAATAAAAGAAAAACTCAGCAGATGTTAAACCAGAGTTTATTGTCAAGAATGCACATCTACTTGAATAAATTGCATCTGGAACTTGAGAATGTAGATCCACACAACTTTCTGGGAAATTTTTTCCTCATATTCCTCTGACCGCTGCTGTGTTTTGTTTCATAACTAAGCTGTGTGAAAAGTTATGGTAATGATTAGGCTGACCAAAGTTTATATTTGAATCATTTTGTTTTAAAATTGATCAAGTGGTAGAAGGCCTGATGGGCATTACTGTCAGCTGCAAAAATGTTAAAGTTAATGGTATCAATTTTTGTGATATGTTACTCACATACATATATTTTCCATGTTGGAAAAGTGTTTCAATAAAACGAAAAAGGTCCTTGGGACCCTGGAGTCTTCAACAGCTCAGAGTCCTCAATCTGCAGATCTGTGTCTGTGCTTTATTTATCATTTCACTCATTCCCTCGCTCATTCACTCAGCTCTTCAGTTCTCACAGCCATGAAGAAGAAAGCCAAGCTCCAGCCCTCAAGATTCTTACCCTCTGGTGTGGAAAGGCCACACCAGGTGAAAACAAGACAATTAAAAATGAGGAAAATGCTGTCGAGAAGGTGGCTACACAGTACAGAGTATTGGCTAGGGCCTATATTAAGGAAGAACTTTCCCAGGAGGTGATACTTCAGGTAAGAACTTAAGGATGAGAAACCAGAAGAGTGACCGGGGAAGCAAGCCTCCGGCAGGGGCAGCGGCAAATGAAAGCAGTGCGCTCGGCTTTCTCAAGGGCACCAGAGCAGTCAGCTTTGGCTGAAGAGTAGTGAGCCGGGGACAGATGGTACCCAGGTGAATCTGGAAAGAGAGGGACAGATCCTGAAGGGCCTCAAAAGCCATGGAAGGAAATTAGGGTTTCATTCCAAAGACGAGGAGAATCTCCACATGACTTTATTTTGGTTGACATCATATTTTTAAAAGACCATACTGACAACACACAAGCTCGACGTGGAAGAAGGAAACTAACTTTATTACAATTCATTAAAATTAAATTTAATTACATTTATTTAATTTATCTATGAAAAGATGTGGGTGCTTTTAGATTCCTGGGTGATGCTCTATGTGAACATTGTATAAAAATTTCAAAGGGGTTTTGGGTCAACCTGTGACCGTGTCATGAGTTGCTATCAGGGCACTAAGAATAAACTTTGTACGTCAATTAAAACCATCACTAGCCCTGGAAAAAACACTCGTTCTGCCCATACTCAGAAATTCTACCCATCCAGTCTTCTCACTAAGCTTATTCCTTTCTATTTCTATATATAGCTTATCATCTGGCCTTGGATAATCTGTATAAATCATCTAGAGCCAGCCCTTAATTGTAGCGTCTTTAAATTTATCATCAGATATATCACTAAAAAAGAAAAACAAAATAAAAATAAATAAAAATAAAAATAAAAGTTGTAAAGTGAAAGTGGAGTAAACTGAAACCATCGCTATGTAAGATTATAGCTTGAGAGGCTTTTTTCAGATTTCTCAGGTCTGATCTTGCTTCGGCATTAGAAGCTGAAAAATAATGATATACACATGCTATCAGTTGAAGATTTCTTCTAAATATTTATCAAATGTGACCAGGTTAAAGAAGACCAACAAAGACTGGAAACTAGCTGCCCTTACTAACAAACAGCTAAATATTATGTAAATTGAGTAGACATTGGCTGAATCACTTAATAGAAACTATAAATTGTATCACATATCCTCATTATTAATGTCATAGAGTACAATTTTAACAATATTCCAGAAAACAAAGATTCCCGAAATGACCTCCACACTCCACTTTGGGATAAATACCTGATCAAAGAGAAACTTTATTTATGCAAACATGAAAAAATCAGTAAATTAGAAAGAAGGAAAAGATACAGTGTGGAAACTGTAAAAAAGATATACTGTGAGATATAGGTATAGTTTGCTATATAAAAAGCAGGAATTATTCTTAAGAATGAATATATATTTATTTTTTAATGTTTTACTATTGAAAGCAATATGTTTTTAAAGTACCTACATCATGCTTTCAATAAAATGCAACAAAAGATAAACTGTGTAAAACATTTAAAGATGTGAAAAAAAACAAAAGCGTGCTGTGAAAGGAGAATTAATTGACATGAGAAAAGATTATAAGTTAACTAACATTAAAACTAGTAATAACATAATATGAATTAACAATTGCACATGGAAGAATGTTATGTGGTTGATGTTGAGCAGCATGGAGTTAGAGGGAATGGCCCTTGCAGTTGAAAATCTACATTTACCTTTTTACTCCTCCAAACTTAACTATTTGTAGTCTACTATTGATCAGAAGCCTTACTGATAATATAAATTTGATACAGTTTTTAAAAATATAAATCAGCATAAATGAATAGTAGAGCCAATAAGAGTCTGGGAAATAAATCAACATTTTTAAAAATGACATCCTCAATGGGCTAATATTGAACACTAAACCAGGATATTAAAGCTTTATAATATTGTAATATGGCTATATAATTTAATGGATTTATTAATAAATTTTAAAAGCGAAAATATAAAAGTAAAATTAATATAATTATCGGGATCTGAAACATATTTCATAACAATAAAATATTGAATTAAAAAAGGTAAATTAGCTCTGGCTGGTGTAGCTCAGTGGATTGAGTGCCAGCCTGCAAACCGAAAGGGCACTGGTTCAGTTCTCGTCGGGGCACACGCCTGGGTTATGTACCTGGTCATCATTTAGGGGCAAACAAGAGGCAACCAATCGATGTTTCTCTCACACATAGATGTCTCTCTCCCTCTCTCCTTCTCTCCCTCCCTTCCCCTCTCTCTGAAAATAAATAAAATCGTTCTAAAAAAATAGGTAAATTAGGCTTTTCTGTACTTCATGTGGAAAGTCAATAGATATTGACTAATTTAAGAGTTTTTAAAAGTTTACATTAAAAGTAACAATTAGTAGAATAATACTTTTTTCAATTTTTAGAAGAAAGAAGAGCAAAAAATACATATACACATACAAAAAAATGATAAGAATCAGGAAAAAGCTTCAAAAAAGAAAATATATAATAGAAATTGTAATCTACTGTGAGAACATAAATCAGTGATACATATACAAATAAATCAGATATATATAAAAGTATATATTATATAGTATTAGTGTTATATAAATATATATATAAGCTCATCTGACACTAATATTCTGTCTTTAACTCTTTGGGTCTGTGTTCCCAACTGCATCCCACTACACATGTAAGGGGGACTACCAAAAAACCTTCAATTTATTTATAAAAAATTGTGTATTAATTCATACATATTCAAACTTTAATCTTCATCGAAGTACTCTCCATTTGATGCTTCTGCTGTGTTTGTTTTACCTCTTTCACACAGGCAAAATGTTTCTTTCTGAGGACTTTTTTCATGCAGGAAAACAAAAAAAGGTTTCTCAGGGTGAGATCCGGTGAATAGGGAGGGTGGGGTCCAGGGATCATGTGGTTTTTGGTTAAAAATTGCTGAACACACAGTGCAGTATGGGCAGCTGTGCTTGTAAACCACCCATCATGAAATTAAAGACTTATTGAAAGAGTTTTCAAAAAAATTCACTGAGGCTGACTGTGGCCTCTCATAACAATGCCAGCTAGTACACTGATTCAGATGGGTTCCTAGAACACATCCCTAGTGGGAGAAACCTGTACTATAAGAGGCCTTCCTCTAGATGATAATTCCAATTTTTGAGGGTGTCCCACCTTGTATTTACATTGTTTCATAGATTGTACTGTCTCTAAATGGATTTTAAAAAGATGGAATGATTAAAAATGTGTGCGAGATTGTTATGATAGACACCTGAAAAAGCAGCCCCCATCCTAAACTAACTTTTAGGACTCTCTAGATAAGCAACATGTAGTGAGTAAAGCAAGAAATATGGCTTCATTTATTTATTTATTTATTTATTTATTTATTTATTTATTTATTTATTTTTAGGCCTGTATTTCAAGTGGAGAGTCAAGGGAGTAGTGAACACAGTCTGGATGAATTCTTTTCAATCTACCCCAATTACTTTATAGTTATTATTTTTTCCTCCTGAACTGCAATATGATAGGATGTCAATCAATTTCAGATTTTGTAGAACAAGGAAGGTTTAACCCTTTTTGTTTTTTGTATATATCATCTTAAAAATCTACCACAATAAATGGTTAATTTTTTGAGGGAAAGTAGATTTTCATTCCAGAGGTTAATTTTTGGGGGTGACCTATTATTATTTTTTTAATTTATTTTTATTTTATTGTATTTTTCCATTACCATTTATCCCCTTTATACCTCTCTCACCCTGCAATCATCACACTCTTATCCATAGGTTAATTTTTAATGAATCAAAATATTAGAAAAAGTGAAGAAATGAAATGTAGTACAGCCACCAGAAAATGATATTAAGTAACTATTTTTGATTAAATGACGAAAATTATAGGCCATTTTTAAACATATAATTGGATAGGTCTTTAAAGTATCAGGAAAAAAAGTCAAATGTAGAAAATATTGGATTTGTATACACAAAATTTTGTAATAAATAGTATAATGGCTTGGAGCTTAGGAGAGTGCTCGATGGAGAGTGTTCAATAAAGACGGTTGGTTGCAATATCTGATATTTTACAGACATAAAAAAATATTCAAATATTTGAAATAATATTTCCAAATATTATTTTTAATAAATATTGGAAAGTTTCTTTAGAATTTTTTATCTTAAATTCCTATCAAACTCTTGCTTTATATGTAAAATGGCACATCCCTATCAAAATATACAATTGTGACTTTCATATGTCCATTTTCTTTTATTTTCTGTTCCCTCAGCCATTGCTAAAATTTTCATTTTCCAAGCCACTCTTCTCTGAAACCAGTGTCCCCTTTCAATAAGCCAGTCTCCACTCTTCACAGGTAAAGGTCCTATTCCCTGGCCTGCCATTTAAAATGGTGGTGGCCTAACCTTACATTATCTTTCCAACTGTAATCCTTAATTCTCACATTAGCGGAATATTTTTCTACAGACTAAAATGAGATTATATTTTAGTTTTTATATCCTCCTTGTGCAAAGAATATACTGAGAACATATTTGTTAATTTATTGAACTTATTCAGATTTCAGAATAAGATATTACTGGTTGGGGTGCAAAAACTACTTTTTATATCCCCTTAAAATTTTATAAGCATATGTCATTACATTTAGAAGAAACTTGAATTATTCAACTGAAAGTTACTAAACTATGAAATATTCTACAGAAAAGCCAAAGGTGTAAGTGCAGCCATGTATAATGTTGCTGTAGGTTAACGATGAAATAGATCTTTTCCACATTTTCAGTGAAAGCATTTGTGAAAAGATGTATTGCTCCAAGTTGAAAATCTATATTCTGTGACAGCTGCTGACTAGTAATGAGATCTAATGAGCTGTCTCTTTATTGGAAAAAAATAACATTTGCAATAACACCCCCTTTGCAAATTGTAAAAGAGTATGGGAGCGCAGACATAACCCCAAGCTGATAGGGGTATATTCATGTCAATGTCATTTCAATTCAAATCTCAGTTTCTGTTCTCATTGAAAGTAAGGTACTGTACACTCAAATGTGGAAATCAGCTCTTTTCCCCCTAATAGCCTGTGGCTAAAAATTTAGTTTCTTTCATGTAATATTAACATAACACTGATGCCAATATTATCATAGTAAACTTAGTTAAGTTTAAACAATGATAAGCTTTTCAGGTTTTATTTCCAAGTTTAATGGAAAACTATTGCTCTTTTTCATTATTGTATTCATAAGTATTCAGGGTTCATTATCTGATACTCTTATACTACCAATACATGAATGGCCTCCTCTTTTCATCACTTTAAAACACCCCTAACATACACATAAAGAGACAACTGTGATCAGTACTACAGTAAAATTTTTGAAAGCTGATGGTGGGTTACATTATCTTAGAATGCCTCAAGGCCTAAGTTAAAATAATTTTAAAGTAGCAGTGGCAGCAAAGATATAATTGATTTGGGAAATATAAAAAAATCTAATATTTCACATAAAAATAGAGGTGTTATCAAAACAATGTCAATCAAATACAATTTAAAACAAAATCACTTTGCCCTTGACTCACATTTAAATCATAGAAATTTGAATGCACAAAATACATATGATTCTGAAGCAATAATTTTTATGGCTTTCAAAGTACACCAGCATCTTTTATGTATTAGTAATGATTTCCTACATCCAATATATCCATTTCTTTTTTTCTCTCTTCTTACAGGAGAAGGAGCTTCATTATTCTTAAATTTAATTATTTCAGTTGTCCTCCAGTTCTCATCACATCAACATTTTCCCAGGATGATTTCACAAATTCTCACCAATTACCGCCCAAGTACTGATGAACTCCATCTGCCCAGGTGAGATGTTTCTCTAGAGCATCAGAACCATCTGAAGCCTGCTGGGCATATAGGCACCTCACACTCAGTGTATTAAACTCTTCACTTTGCTTATAGACTTTCTTTTCCCAACTGTGTCCTCCAAGATTTTCCATATTAATGGATGCCTCCACAATCCAGTTAGTTTCTCAGTCCAGAAGAGGTGACAATTTCTTCACTACAATGTTCTGCCATAACCAATATAATCTCTAAACCCGGCAAATCAAATCTTCAGATATCTTCTCATATTTGCAGGCTCTTTGGTCCATTCTACTACCCCAACTGAGCTGACCAACAAATCACCTTTTACCCAAGTTTGTTGATCAGAATCATAGCTATATCTTCCTTCGGTCTAGTGATCACATGGAGCCAAAGTGATTTATCTATACACAAAACTGGTAATGTAATTTACTGCCTTGAAGTTTTGTGTGTGTGTGTGTGTGTGTGTGTGTGGATTTTAGGCAAAAGTCCAGATCTTTAATTTGACTCAGTTCTTCTTCAACCTTCTCTTTAGTTCACTCACTTAGTTCCTTGAAGATCACATACATCTTTGCAAATGTCCACATGGATTTCTTTCACTTTAGCATGAGTTGCCCCATTACATTCACCCAGAAAAATTAAAGAAAAGTAATTTTAAAAAAATTTCAGTAAGTGACCACTGTACCTGGCTATGGACTCTACATATATCATTTCATCGTGACAGCTATGAGAGGAGCTATTATTCCACCCATCATACATATAATGAGACTGGGGCTACAATGGATAACATGCCTAAGTACACCTGGCTAGTGTTTGCACAGAAATTTAAAAATTTTTTTATTTACTGATTTTAGAAATAGGGCAAGAGAGAGAAAGAGAGAAATATCAACTTCGTTGTTCTATTTATTTATGTGTTCATTGGTTGATTCTTGTATATGCCCTGACCAGGGAGCAAACCTACAACCTTGTCATATTAGGATAATGCTCTAACCCACTGAGCCACCCGGCCAGGGCCTGAACAGGAATTTGAACCTAGTTCTTGTCTGACTCCAAATTCAGAACAATATCACTTTATTTAGAAAGCTCTTTTATTAGACTTCAAAACTGGTATTGGGTGCTTTATTTTTGTTTATCCCATACTTTTATTAACATGACATTTATCACTTTGTACTGTAATAACTGATTTAATTACTTGTGTCCCTGCACGAGGCCCTAAGATTGTTAATGCCTGCTTTATTCACCATTGCACTTCCATAGAACAGTGCTGGGAAGAGCACAGTCACAGAATATCCAAGCTCTGAGATATTCAGAAGGAAACACAAAGTCAGCCAGCTCTGTATGCTCCACCCTGTCTCCCACCCCTGAACAAAAAAAATTCCCTCCCCCCACTTGATTCTTAAGAGTAAGAGAAAATGTTAAATGATTAATTAGCCACTTTCATCATAAGGCATTATGTTGGGTGTTTGTTGTTGTTCAGCATTCCTTTCCCACTTCCTCTGGAAAAACATCCCCCTCTCATTTGTATAATTGCCTGTCTTCACTATATGTGATTCTTGTGTAGCTGCCAATCATAATATTCAACCTTCCCAACCACAAGGGCAAGGGAGTGACCAAAATCTAGCCAATCATACTACTTATTATCCTGACCACCTATTTTGGCTCTGGCTTCCATATAACTTATGCCAGTCTAATCAAAATCTAATAGCAAGATAATGAAATAGAAAAGCTCTCTGCATCATTCAGAGCTCTAATAGAAACACTGCAATTTCTTTAAGGGGAAAATAAATCTTTTAGAGTGTATCTTTCAGGGCCAGAGAGTTTGTTTTGGAGGACATACAGCCAAGAAAAATGCCCAAACCTTGTCACAAGAGTACTCCTGCGGAGACCTCACAGATACCTCCTTTTCATTTCCCTAGAATAGGCTTGAAAAAGGGCTGGCACTCAGTACATATCACTAAGTGTCCATGACCTAATGGTTGCCATAATCTACTGTATTGCTCCCAAGAAAGCCAGAATCTATGGCTCCCAGTGTAACCAAAAACAGACTGTGTCTAAGACCTGTTTCTTTATATTGCTCTCTTCTGAAGCAATTCTTATTATTGCTTGTTTTTTGTAGGAGTATACATTCTTGACAAAACCTAACTTGAAGGGAGGCTAGGAAAGTGAGTCAGAGAGGTACAACTTAATGGTATGAACAATTCCCCAGAAATAAGCAAAGTGCTTTAATGATTCTGTATAGCAACTCAGCATAATAATTACTAAGCTCTTTCTTTCTTATACAGGACTATTCAACTTCAGGATGATACGAGCATGTATAAATCTGCAGTCATGCTCTTCTTTACTAAGACTCAGAGGAAGCCATGTACAGTAGGAGATATTGAGCCAACTCAGAGAAAGAGAGAGAATACAAAGAGAGCTAAAGTCATCAGTTAGCCCTGGAATTCTTAGGCTACTCTATCCATGGGTTACATCACACAAACAGACAGAGACACACACACACACACAAAGAGAGAGAGAGACATACTTACTTCCCATATTCATTTAAACTGTATATGTATCTCTTGTAGACAAAAATGTCCCAATGAATAAAGACACTTCTGGTGGATAATTTTACCTATTAACTTAGTTGGGCTATAATGTCCAAAAAAGTATTTGGTCAAACATTATTCTGGAAGTTTCTGTAAGGCTGATAGTGGCTGAAATTAACATTTAAATAGTTGAAATTTGAATAAAAGCAGATTGCCCTCCACTATGTGGGTAAGCCTCATCCAACAAGTTGAAGGCCTTAATAAAACAAAGAATTACCTCCTCCAAGCACGAAGGAATTTTTCAAACAGACTGCCTTTAAAATTGAACTGCAACTTTTCTCTGGGTCTCTAGTCAGCTTGCCTAGTCCATCACATTTTAGACTTGTTAAGCCTCCATAATTGCATGAGTCAATTTCTTAAATCCTTCTCTGTGTTGATGTTGTGATGGTTAATTTAATGCGTCAACTTAATTCTGTCATAGTTTGCGTAGATATTTGGTTGATTATCCTGTGTGCGCTTGTGAAGGTGTTTTTTGATGAGATTAACAGTTAAATTTGTAGACTAAATAAAACTGATTACCCCTTAAAATGTGTATGGAGGGCTCATTCAATCAGTTGAAGACCTGAATAAAACAAAAAGGCCAATCGTCCCCACAGTAAGAGATTTCTTCTTGCCTCATGGCCTTCAAACAGGAATATTGGCTTTTTCTTAGCTTTGGACTCAAATCGAAACATTGGCTCTTTCTGGTACTTAAGCTAGTTAGCCTCTAAAGTGGAGCAAAGCCATTGACATTTATTTATGTATATAAACATACATATGCTATGATACATAGGTATATATAAACATCCCCTTATACACACAAATATGCATATATGGATAGAGATATGAAAGTATGTATATATACACACACATTCCCTACTAGTTTGTCTGGAGAACCTCAAATAATGCACTTCCAAGAAAATTGTTAATGGTGGATTTGGAGATGTTCAAAGCAAATGTTACTTCATATTGTATAGAACAGGAATGATCTTTGCATGGAAAACATAGAAGCCTTACCATTCTTTTGGTCTGAAATCATGCAGCAGCAATTTCAGGGTTAGATGGTTAAGTACACTCAACAGGAAATGCATTGCTTTAGCAGAGGAAGTTCTGTGGATAGATTTTGGTTTTAGTTCATTTAGGCTGCTAAAACAAAATACATAGTTTGGGTGACCTAAAAACAAATATTTATTTCTCATAATTCTGGAGGCTTAGATGTCTAAGATCAAGGTACTGGCAAATTTAGTGTCTAGTGAGAGCCCACTTGGTGGTTCGTAGGCAATTGTCTTTTTTGCTGTGTTTGTACATGGCTGAAGAGGTGAGGAAGCATACTAGGGTCTTTGAAAGGCACTGATCCCATCCATGAGAGCTTCATTCTCATGACCTAATCACTTCCCCAAAACCATATCTCCAAGTATCATCAGATTGGGGGTTAGGTTTTAACATAAGAACTTTTAGAGTACACAAATAAATACTCATTCTACTGCAAGCTTTTATGTTATGTCTCTAATTGACCCATTGCTACACATAAGTAGCCACTTCCATCAGCCATAGTTTATCTCAAACCAGAGAACAAATGCCTTCAAGTATACCTACTCTAGGTTCCTAGGTAGGTACATTGATCATGAACTATCAGATCATAAATTCTACTTCAATGGTGATTATGCCACTAATGCAAATTGTTCAGGAAATAAATAGACACTTCAGAATTCCTCAATTTTTCTACATCAGAAATGTTCTACTTTTTCAGTTATATTAGAATTTCTTGCACTTGTGGCTGTGGCACTACTATGTGGCATATGAAGTGAGAATGATGAGAAGTTTAAAATACATGTGAATACCCTGGCTGGTGTGGCTCAGTGGATTGAGCACCAGCCTGAGAACCAAAGGGTCATTGGTTTGATTCCCAGCCAGAACACATGCTTGCATGGCAGGCCAGTTCCCCAATAGGGAACACACCAGAGGCAACCACACATTGATGTTTTTCTCCCTCTCTTTCTCCCTCCCTTCCCCTCTCTAAAAAATAAATAAAATCTTTAAAAGATCTTAAAAAAATAAAAATAAAATAAAATACATGTGAATAAAAGTAATTCTTGGAAAAAGTACTCTGCCATTTACTACCCAAACAGTACTTACTATGAAGACACCAACATTTATAATAAACATTTGCTCTTATTTATTCTTTATGCAATATTTATCTTGTTTTAATCCAACAGATATGTGGGGGGAATCAATTAAGTGCCAGCTGCCTTTTCGAAAAGCATCATTTAAATCACAGAGGACCTTTATGAAGTAACCATTTTTAATTAGAGCATTTAATAAAATTAATCAGATATAATATAAATGATTTCTCTAATTCCAGAGTTCAACCTCATTCTATCATAAGGAATTTTGATACCTTAAAATATAATGAAAATATTCTAAAGTCAATTATTTAATAATGATTTGCCTTAATTTAAAAGTTCAGCTTTTTTATGGGTATAAAATAGGAGTAGTTTATCTACAACAAATAAGGTCATGGATGAGGTAGAAGATGTACAAAATCATGTTTAATTTATATTCAGTTTTGTGTGTATAAACATGGGGACAATTGGCACTTTAACGCATTCCCAATTTGTCCATGAATTAAAAGTATTAAATTCTAAATAAAACAAAACACTTTTTTACCATGAGATCTGATTGATTTTTCTTTTCATTTATCACTGCTTCAATCAATAAATGGTTGAAAGAAATCTTGATTAATTCCAATATATTAAAATAATAATAAATTTAATATGATATAAATTTAATGCAATGATAATTTTGTTACTAGAAATAACAAAAAAGTTTTTTTGTGTTATTTGCTCATCATGAGCAAAGCACATTTTCTGAAATAGGTATATTATTTTTTCTGATTTACAGAAAGGAACTTTAAGAATCAGAAAGATTAAGTCACATCGCTTCAGCTATACTGTTTGTCAGTGACAGAATTGTGATTCAAACCCAATCTGTCTGACAGAGCCTGGGCTCACTTTACTCTTAACCACAATGTTCTCCTGCCTACCTACTTGAACCTGAAGGTGGGTCAGGCTAGTTTGGGAAGACTGAAGAATCAAAATCCACTTCAGAGGATACAATATTTTGAAAGGTAAAAGTGTCCCCCTAATTCCCAACTCAGGGAAGAATGTAAAAGACAAAGTAGCCAAGATTACACTGAGTTTGTTTGTGGGTTTCCTAATCCTCAAACTAAGAAAATCAAGAGATCTATAGTAAAGAAATAGTAAATGTGAAAAGGACTGAATAGTTTTTCTCTCAGTCAGTGTCAATGGCATAACAGATGTTTCCTGATGCAAGGTGGGGGAAGTTGCTCACTCTTAGCTGCCACATGGGAAACCAAAAGACTAGGAATGTTATTGGACAATCCTGACTGGGAGTCACAATCAAAACAAAAAAAAAGTTACAAAAGACTTTTCTCTCTTTTTGACAGAAAAAGAGAAAAAAAATGATCAATTTACCTGTGCAAACCCTTTATGTTTGCCAGTGTACCTGGGTAGGAGACCAATGATGAGTGGCGAGGCCAGAGTAGATATATCTCAGTGGAGACTGAGTGTGATATGGAGTTAGAACAGGCTGGTGATGGAGAGACGGCTTCTTTATGTTACCTTTGTTTAGAAGGAAAAAAAAAAGATTTTGGTTCTCAGTAAAAGATGGTAAGAGCAGAATCAGCTGTTTTATATATATATAAATATATATAAATATATATAGAATATATTATATATTTTACATATATTATCTATATAACGCTATTACAGTTGCCCCATTTTTTTTCTCCCCTATTCCCTTCTGTCCTGCAACCCGCTCCCACCAACATCCCCCCAGTCTTAGTTCATGTCCACGGGTTGTACATATAAGTTCATTGGCTTCTCCCTTTCCTCTACTATTCTTAACTTCCCCCTGTCTATTTTGTACCTACCAGTTATGCTTCTTATTCCTGTACCTTTTCCCTCATTCTCCACCCTCTGTTTCCCTGCTGATAACCCTCCATGTGATCTTCATTTCTGTGACACTATTCCTGTTCTAGTTGTTTGCTTAGTTTGTTTTCATTTTTGTTTTTTAGGTTCAGTTGTTGATAGTTATGCTGTCATTTTAATGTTCATAATTTTGTTCTTCTTTTTCTTAGATAAGTCCCTATAACATTTCATATAATAAGGGCTTAGTGATGATGAACTCCTTTAACTTTATCTGGGAAGCGCTTTATCTGCCCTTTCATTCTAAATCATAGCTTTGCTGGACAGAATAATCTTGGATAGGCCCTTGCCTTTAATGACTTTGAATACTTCTTTCCAGTCCTTTCTTGACTGTAAGGTTTCTTTAGAGAAATCAGCTGATAGTCTTATGGGAACTCCTTTGTAGGTAACTGTCTCCTTTTCTCCCACTGCTTTTAAGATTCTCTTCTTATCTTTATTCTTGGGTAATGTAATGATGATGTGACTTGGTGTGTGCTTCCTTGGCTCCAACTTCTTTGGGACTCTCTGAGCTTCCTGGACTTCCTAGAAGTCTATTTCCTTTGCCAGATTGAGGAAATTCTCCTTCATTATTTGTTCACATAAGTTTTCAGTTTCTTGCTCTTCTCTTTCTCCTTCTGGCACCCCTATGATTCGGAAGTTGGAGATTTAAAGTTGTCCCAGAGGTTCCTAAGCCTCTCCTCATTTTTTAAAATTCTTATTTCTTCATTCTGTTCTGGCTGAACCGTGATTTCTTCTTTCTGCTCCAAATCGTTCATTTGAGTCCCAGTTTTCTTCCCTTCACTGTTGGTTTCCTGTATATTTTTCGTTATTTCACTTTGCACAGCCTTCACTTTTTCCTCCATTTTGTGACTATACTCAACCATTTCTGTGAATATCCTGATTACCAGTGTTTTGGACTCTGTATCTGTTAGGCTGTCTATCTCTTCATCGCTTAGTTCTATTTTTGGAGTTTTGATCTATTCTTTCATTTGGGTCATATTTTGTTTGTCTCCGAGAACCTATCATAGTGTGGGCGGGGAGCCTTAAGTACTTGCCAGGGTGGGGCAACCACATCACTGCCTTGTGGAGCTGTATGTGGGGGAGGGGTCCGAGAGGGAACAATGTCTTTTGTTTGTCTCTTGGCTGGATCTCTGCTGGCTCTCAGTTGCATCCCCAGCTACCCACAAAAAAATTGGGCCCTTCTGGTGCTGATTCCTGGGTTGGTGGGTTTGTGTACGTTTTAGGACACTGCAGGTCTCTCCAACAAACTCTCCTGTTAGGCTGGAAGTTTCTCCCACTGCTGAAACCCCCGCAGGTTTTTATTGGTAGAGGTTTTGAGGCTTTCCTTTCCCTCACTGGAACCCTGGGTTGTGGGGTCTCTCTCACTCCCCAGTTGTTCCTCCCAGTTTATCCGTACACAAAGGTGGGACTGCTAGGTCTGCCAGCTGCAGCCTTGCCATGCATCCCCTCTGCCCTGGCTGGCTGTCTCCGCCCCTCCTACCAGTCTGGATGAATGTTTCTTCTTTTAACTCCTTGGTTGTCAGGCTTCCGTGCAGTTCAATTTTCTGGCAGTTCCAGTTATTTTTTGTTTTAAAATTTGCTGTTGTCCTTCTTTTGGTTGTGGGAGGAGACAAAGTGTATCTACCTACACCTCCATCTTGGCTGGAAGTCTCATAACCAACTTTTAATGGAGGCATAGGTTCTAGCAGCAGCTGCAACATTAATAGAAGCATAGCAGCTGGAGATTACAAGTGCTCAGTTTATCTGTGGTAGACAGGACAGGCATGATCAGAGTAAGAATGATAGACCATGTACAGAAGGCCACCCAGGGTAGAAAGCCCTAGGTGCCTAGCAACAAACAATGGCAGGGTGGGGCCTGCTTCCAAGATGAGGTTTCCTCCCCAAGCGCATGGCTGGCCATACAGGCCCCCTGATCTCCATATCACTGGTCATGTGGTTTGGCCCCTCTTGTGACATTTGCCTCTGGCATGCACCTAGTCATATGGTAAACATCCTTAGAGAAGAAACAAGGGAGCCGGAGGACAGCCTCATAAGACATAAGACTCTGATACAAGCCCTTGCATAGCCACTCCCTTAAGGATGAGTAATCATTAATCTTTCCACGAGTTTATGGAATGATGAGAGAGTTCAGTACATACATAAATTATTATAGAATAACATTATCGAGTGCTGAAAGGTTTGAACAATAGTGGTTAAAGCCCGACACAAGGAAAAACTCACTTTGCTTGAAGTGTTAGGCTTTAGTGGAGCCAAGAGGTAACATAATCGAGACTTGTCTTATATGTGTCCTCTATTTTCTAAACTCAAGATTTAGCATGAAAAGCATCAACAATATTTTAAAGAAGAACTTTCTTTCATTTATTTTATCACCTACCTGTGTTATTCATGTGACCCTCCATCTGATGATTAAAAAAGAGAGAAAGAAGGAGAAAGAAATATACAGTTCTTTTGGGTACTTCATCTTGACTGAGTAATTTTTCATTAATTCACTTAACAAACATTTAATTCCTAGTAAGGGTAAACATATTATTTTAGGGATTGAAAATACTTAGGTGAGGAAAAAATATATCCTTTCTCTTATGCCTCCTTTCATGGAATAACATTCTAATAAAAAAATTTAAAATATATTAATATATGCTGTGGTAAAATATGATGATTTCTTCTATGAAGAAAACTACAGCAGAAAAAGCTTGTAAGTACTGATGGTTAGGTGGAATAACACAGGAGATTGGGCCTGCGGATCTCGACTGCTTTTTTGGATGAGCCAGAAAGAACCATGGGGAGGACTGGATGGAACAGACACAGCCTTTATTACTCACATTACAGGGGGCACCATGGCGGCAGATCAGCAAAGCAGGACCACGCCCCTCTAAGTCCCAACTTAGTTTAGGAAGTCCCAGAAAACAGGGACACATGTCTCGCACATGACACTAAACTACATTACCTCAGTGTGCACGTGCAAAGAGAAAAGGTCAGGAGGTGGTCACACAAGACAAGAGGTTGCTCCCAAAAGGAGATGAGGAGGGAATTACAATCCATTTCCAAAGCAGTACACATTCCTTCTGGCCAGGGACCCTCTAGATAGCCTTCCATTATGGGAGTTGGAGGAGCCATGTCCAGCATGACCCCATGTGTGGGAAGTGATATTATTTTATAAAATATTATTTTATATTAAGTGACATTTGGGCAGAGACCTGACAGAAATGGAAGACTGAGTAAGAGGATTTCTGGGGCAGAGCATTTCAGAGAAGGGGAACAGAATGTGCAAAGGCTGTGAGTGGAAAGAGTTCTCCTTTGTTCCAAGAACAGCCAGGCAGTTAGTGTAGCTGGAAGAGAATGGAGGTGAGCTGTAGGAAGAACAGTCATGGATATGAAGGTTAAGGTCATACTAGGCCTAGAAGGTCACTGTAAAGGGGAAAGGTCATTGTAGGGACTTTGGCTATTATTCAGAGTAGGATGTTAGCAGTATAAAGCTTTAATGGTTAAAAACTGCTAATTCTCCCATAAATTGTTTTGCCTAACAAGCAACTGAAACTCTTTAATCATCTCCATGAAAAGCTTTTCTTTTAGATTGATTGGTTATAAATCCTACAACAGGAAGCAATCTCCAGAGTAAACCCTTCTCATTGAAATCAGCAAGAACCACTTTTAATTTTACTACCTGGAGCTATTAAACTGAATATTTAAAGAGCAGATTAAAACTCAAAGAATCTGTAATTAGTAATTAATTGGGTTATAAAAACATAAACACCAAGATCATCAGCTCAAATCAAATTTTGGGGGACAAATTTAACATATGAAAACACTTCACTGGAAATATGGAATGAAGGACATGACATTCTCCATTTCTTTTTCTTGTCAAGAAGCATTCATATGCACGAGGCAAGAGTGACCCTGCTTTTGATATTCAATGGTATGCCTGCAGGAAGCTTTTTGTAGATTCTAAGGTTAAATGAATCTGGAAATTAGCCTATTGGGTCAGGGAAAACACTTTAACACAACACATAATCAAACATTTTCTAAAATGGCATTAGAGTGTGTGCTCCCTAGTTGATTCTAACCCTCATTATGCAAAATGCACTGAAAAATGTAATGCAGAACATGATGATTTGATTATGTAACAAAACCAGTTAAATGTTTTCATTAGCAGCATAATATTTTTGCACAATAAAGATAATTGAGTGTTGAAAATGTACTAATTCATTTAATCCCATGAGGCAAAAAATAATACTGAGGGAAATAATATATTGGTAGGGACTCTGATTACTAGAGCACAAAGTGCAAATTCTTCTTGCTAATAGGCATAATTTCAATTTAGAGCATGTTATGAAAAGAAAAATTAGACATGTTACTTGTTGAATTATTTAAAGTTTAAAAAGTGGTTAACTTTGCCTTCTTATAAAGTTTAAACAGTTTTACTAATTAGATAGAGCAGCAGGAAGCATTCTTTTTTTGTCTGCCCATATGGAGAAGTAATACATAAGTTATGTGTGTGTGTGTGTGTGTGTGTGTGTATACAAAGCTTGAGATATTCTAAGTCTCAGGTCCATGTGGAGAAGGATGGAAGAGTGGATTGCTTGAAGGAAACAGTTGCATGTGAACAATTGAATCCAATAAATTAAGTACAATCTTTGGATAGATGCTTTTGTTAGAAATGTGGCTAAAATATAGTGAGAAAAGTTCTCCTGTTTGCAATAACTGGTTTTTGTTCCCAGGTATATCTATATACTTATTCTCATAAAACTCCAATCAAAAACACAAATGGATATTTAAGAGGGATTTACAAAATGATTCCAAAATTCATCTCAAGGAAGCAATGTATGAGGATAGTCAAAGAATATTTGAAAATAAGTAATAAAAAGCTATACTAAGATGAAAATTTATTCTGGAGGATATAGAATTAATTATATAAAATAAATTAATATTGAAGAAGGTAGCATTTCAAATCAGCGGAAAAAGTAGAGGTAAGGTCATGGTTGGTGTTGGCAGAAAAAAGAAAGATCAGTTGCAGACTAAGCCAACTTTTAAGTTCCTCTTAGCTTGACTGAAGTTTAGACAGGTTTCTTCTTGACTCTTGGCCCATGACCTCCCTTTCCTCTGAGCATTTACTTTAGCATATTTACACTAGTAAATTCTTTCTCTGCCCTTTTGAGATGTAAATCTCCTACCACCCAGGAATGTCTTCTCAAGGACCTAGAAGCATTCTTTTTTTGAAATAATAACCATCAAGAAAAACAGGAACCTTATTTCCCAGTGTGGGAAGGTAAGTGCCAAACTATGGCGCTTACCAAGAACAAATCAGCAAACACTAATGGACCAATCACATTGGTATCTTCCCTCCAACATTCTCCTGTACTTTTCCGCTAGCTCAGCGCAGTGCCTTTCTATTTCACTGCAATAGCATCTCTCTTATCTATTGCAGTGAGCTGTGAGGAAAGTCTTCCTTGGCCCTTTAACTTGTAAGGTACAATTTTTCTTTCACAATGCCTAAATTAAAAAATGGCTATAACAAAACTCAGTTAGGTTATATTTAAAATGTGAACCAGAACAAAAACAATAATAATGACCCGAAACGCGAGAGTAATATTTATATAATTTTGGAGTCAGGAAGTCCTTTTTAAACTTTACACCAATTGAGAAACCATAAACAATAAGAGTAATACATTGGAATAACACTGAAAAGTCCAAATGCAAAACAAAGAACTGGGAAACTATTCATAGTATTAATGGGAGACAATGGATTAACATTTTAAATAATACCCAAGTAATTTTAAAAAAAAGAAAGAAGAGAATCTTTAGAGAAAATAATTAAGAACATAAACAAATTTACCATAATATAATAAACAATAATGGTAAATAAACAAATAAAAACGTGCTTGAGTCACTCATAAATGAAGTTAAAAATGAACAAGATACACCTTTTGCCTTACTAAATATCAAATTGTCAAACATGTAAGTGCTACAAGGATGAGGAAAAATGATACTTTTGTTTACTTCTAATGAGAATATATGTTGATACCAACCTTCTGGAGAATGATCGGTCACTCATATTTGATCTTGAATACATACTTTTGAGGTAATTTTTAAATACATTTTTCCTAAGGGGACACTTAAAGATGTCTACAAATAATTTCCAAATACGTATGTTAGTGTGTGTATACATGCATAGTTATGTCTGTGTATGGATGTCTCTCTCTATAAATTCAGACATACTTATCTATTTTTGTAGGTGTATAGGTATTTTATTATGGTTTTAAGTTGTTTTTCCTTGATGTTTAATGACTCTGAACATTCTTTTCATTTGTTTATTGGTCATTCATGTTTTTCTTTGTGAAATGTCATTCAATTCCTTTATGTATGTATATTTTTACAATAATTTTTAAAACAAAGACATAGTTTGAATACCATTCAAAGACCTTAAATGCACAGTATAATGGATATTGACAAATGTATATAACCATATAACATACTTTTTTCCTTTTGTCAGTCTCAACCCTACTTCCACGTTGCTATTTTCATTTTGATCACCATAGGTTAGTTTTGCCCATTCTAGAGTTTTATGAAAATGAATTACACAAAATGCCTAATTTTTGTGCCTGACTACATTACCTCAAAATAATGTTTCTGAGATTCACTCACGCCCATGCATGTATCAGTAGTTAGTTGCATTCTTTTGTATGAATATAACACACATTTTTTTCATGTTAATAGGCATTTATGTTATTTCTAGTTTGTGGCTCTTATTAATAAAGCTGCTATGTACAGACAGATACATGTCATTCTGAGAATATATGTATTCATTTTTCATCAGTACGTATTATGAATGGAATTGCTGGGGTATAGGGTATTGTTATAACATTTTCCCCTCTATTAGTAATTTATGAGACTTCTAGTTGTTTGATATCTTTAAATGGCTATTTCAGCAGCTTAGTGTTTCACTGTAGTTTTAATTTGCATTTCCCTAATGACTAATGATGATTAACACTCTTTAGTATACTTATTGATCATTCATATACCAATAATGTTTATAAAATGTTTCTTCAAGCTTTTTGTCAAATAGTTTGGGAAAAGTAATGATATTTGCCTTTTCACTATTGAGTTGTAGTATTTCTTTATACATTATGTATCTAAGTCACATACAGGTGTTGCAAATACTTGTTTCATTTAATACCTTTCTATTTACTTACTTAACAGTGTTTTAATGACCAAACATTTTAATATTAATGAAATTCAAGTGATCATTTTATTATAATTTTAGTTCTTCCTGTATTTTGCTTAGGAATCTTTACATACTCCAGTTTGTAAAGATACTCTTTGATATATTTAACTTACACTCTTAGTTTTAAAGTTTAGATCTATTATCTTTATAAATGTAATATTTATGTGTAATGTGAGGCAGGCATAAAAATTTTTTCCCATGTAGCTATCAGAAATTTCAGTACAATTATTTTGGATTGCTTTTTTCTTTCCCCATTGAATTAATATCTTTCTAAAAATTTATCTGCTTGAATATGTCAGTCTATTTCTAGAATCTCCACTATGTTCCAAAGATATATTTGTTCACCCTTTTATAAATAATATACTATCTTTATTGCAATAGCTTTAATAAATTTTGAAACTGGTATTTTTAAACCCTCCAATTTATTTCTTTATTTTAAAATTGTTTAGACTATGTCCAAGTTATTTGCACTTCCAAATATATTTTAGAAACAAACAACAACAACAAAAAAAGGTTTGCCAAAGTCTATAAAAATATTTGCTGGGATTTTCATTGGAATTGTATTAAATCTATATATCACTTTGAGAAAAACTGACAAAAATATCAATAGTGAATCTTCCAAAATAAAACAGACATAACACTCCATTTATTTAGGTCTTTAATTTTCTCAGAAACTTTCCCAGTAGTTTTTAAAGTTTTTTACATTTTTTGCTATATCTAACTCTCCATGTTTTACATGTTTTGATGCTATTATAAATGTTTTTGCATAAAATTTCTTTTCAAATTACTACTGATATATAAAATTCTAGAATTTGATTGACTGATTTTTAAATTTATTCATTAGTTCTAAATTTTTCCCTTTTATGTCTTGTTATTCTACTTAAACTCATATAACCTTGAATAAAGAAATTTTCATCTTCTTTGCCAATCTTTATTTTGATTTTTTTTCTAACCTTCTTATGATACCTAGGGCCTCTAGTACATCCCAAATAAAAATTTTAAAAGTGATGTGTTTACTTTGTTTCTACTCTTAGAATTCTGTCTTTCCCCATGTAAGTAAGGTGTTAGCTATTGTTTCTATAGATAACCTTTATCAGGCAGAGGTTTTTTTTAATCATAATAAATGTGCATTGAATTTTGGCCAATGTTTTTCTGCATCTATTGAGATCATAAATTTTTATTTTTCCTTTACATTGTTAGTAAGAAGAATTATGTTAATTGGTTTATAAATGTTAAGCCAATCTTACCTTTCTGAGAGAAAAAACTTTGTCATGTGTATTTATTTATTTTTGGATTTGATTAACTAATTTTTCATTACCAATCTTTATGTCTATGTTTTCTTATTTTTATTTTCTTATTATATCCCTTTCTGCTTTTATGAGTTAGGAGGGTTATGTTCCTCCGAAAACAAATTAGAAAATGACCACTCTTCCTCTATTTTCTGAAAAAAATTTGTGGTAGTTTTAAAAATTATTTTTCTTAAATGTTTGGTCCTTTTAATTCACCAGTAAATTCACCAGTATAATTCACCAGTAAAGCCTGGACAAGCAGTGAACTGATAGATCCCTAATTGTGTGTGTGTGTGTGTGTGTGTGTGTGTGTGTGTGTGTGTGAAAGAGAGAGAGAGACAGAGAGAGAGAGTGAAGGCAATGATAAGTGCAAGGATGAAGAGTTAATGGTTAATGGTAGAGAATAATAATGCCTGCTACTTGAGACAGGCTGTCCTCAAGTCCAAGGCTACCTCTTCATGCTTGAATAAAGAGAGAAAAAGAGCTATGCAGATATGGAAAGACTGGATTAGGTACAGTATATAAGAGGCGATAACACTTGGAGATATGAGCCCACTTGTCATGTTCACCTAAGTTCAAGGAGGCCAGAACAGCTGGAGTGGAATGAAGAGGAGACTGAGTAGGAGAAAATGAACTTGGAGTGGCAACTGGGAGCCAGATTATATCAAACACCACAGGTCATGGGAAAAAACTGGAATTTTATTCTAACCTGGAAAGGATCACTCTGGCTATGTGTAAAGAAAAATCTAAACTGGACCAACAGGGTCTGTGGGGAGTGTTGTTTAGGGTTATTTTTCAAAATTGCAATGGTGCGTATTATATCTTCTATTGTAACTTTATGTGTCATTAGAGTATTATACATAGCATTCATTTTTAAGACTTCTACTGTCAGCCAACAAAGATAAATTTGTTCCTTGGATGACACTAAGATATTCGGATAGAAGGAAAATGAAAATAGCATGATGCCTTTTAATCCTTTAAATAATTTAATACATTATTAAGTGAGTGTGCCTTTTGTGATCATGCATGAGCATATAGCAGGTAGAATAGTTTAATGTCAAAATTATCATTCTAAAGCACTATTCAAAATAACCAAAGTATAAAATCATTAATATAATCACATATATATTAATGTATATCAGGAAAATGTTAATTTTTATAATTAATTAGGCTATTATCAAAAGAAGATTAAAAAATACACTTGAAATATGTATTTAAAGTTATTATTAACAATTTACCAAAGGTAAGAGAATTCCAAGAAGGCCTAGGTTGCAAAATATGGGGATCTATCTGGGAGCTATTGATGTACTTAAGAAGTTATTTCATTTTTAATCAAATGTGATATAATGGTTACCATTTTTGGACTGTCTATTCTCTGCCAGTCACTGAGCTAAACATATTGTATTCATAAATTCTTTGCTAGGTATAATAAATTGTGGTCACTCACTATGAAAAAATAAAGCCATATTTTGCCTATCTATTTTAGGTATGGCGGCAATTTTTAATTGGGAAAATAAAAATGTGATTTCATCAGGTTTGTTTTGAGCTCATTGAGGAAATAATAAACTCTCATGTCTTCCTGTAGTCCTGGAGAGAAAGAGCTGGAAAATATTTAGCTGTAATGGTAAAAAATAACGAATACACTACAGCTTTATATTTCATTTGTTTATTTCCTGCGGCTGCCTTGCAGGAAATATGTGCATCATCTCATTGGGAAGGTGTCCACCAGCAATTTATATCAGATGGAATCCATGGGATCCAGCAATTACAACAGATTGGATTGAGTAAATAGATACTTAATAAGTACTTCTTAATGATGATGGCAATGACGACCATGCAAAGAGTATTTGTGAGACGGTAACAGCGAATAAAAGACCATAAGACTATTTTTGTTCCTCCTTTACACTACGTATTTAATATGCCTACTTGCATCTCAATTTTGCAATGAGAAAGCATCTTTCTCAAGGTGTCTCACATGACAATATGCCAGATATTGACAGATGAATTAGATAAGTTATAGTAGTATACTTTAGCTAGATGTCATATGAAGGGCAATTAAGAGTAACCATAATTTTCTTCTGTGTAATATATTTCTACAATAATCTAATATTAAATTATAAACATTAAATAACTTCACCTCCTAGAGTCAAAGAAAAGGTCATTATCTGCAGAACTAAACTTCAACTGCGTCTTGCACAATAAGCACCCACTTATCCAGCTTAAACCTAATGTAGAGCACGGAAAGAATAATCAGTTTAGAATGAGGCAAATCAAAAGCTTATCTAAATGAGATTTTAATTATTTCTCTTAGAAATCAAAAGATAACTTGCCATTTTAAATTAAAAATGACCCACTTAATTACAAATTCAATTGCAAATAATTTCTGAAGTGTAATCAATGTCATTCTTTTGATGCTATAATTTTTTATGATTAATATAATTTTGTATACTTCTAGTAAGTAGGAATCATATGAAGAATCATGCATGGAAAATAACTTAGTACTAAGTGCTGCAGAGAAAAAACAGAAACTATACTTCAAAATTCATACTGTAAATAAAATACTGAATTTAATAAGAAATTCTAATTAAATTGAAAAATGATCAGATTAAAATAATGATATGGCAGAGTTCAGGTTTTTTTCATGTTCATAAGAAAATATGGAAACACCATACTTTCCATAGATAATATTCAGTTTCAGAGTTAATATCTGGTAAAAATTAACTTGATCTCTTTTCAATTGTAACACAAACTTTTAGAGGCCTATGTAGGACCTGCGGAAATGGACATTCACAATCCTTGTGTATGTAAGATTGTGTTTCTTTGAAAATTTTTTTGAAGTGCTAGTTGGCTTTATGTATTTTGGAATATATATATTTTTAAAATCCTCACCCAAGGATATGCTTATTGATTTTAGAGAGAGAGGAAGGAGAAGAGAGAGAAAGAAAGAGAGAGAGAGATCACGTAAGAGAGAAATATGGATCAACTGTCTCCCATATGCACACCGACAGGGATTCAAACCCACAACCTAAGTATGTGCCTATCGAACCTACAACTTTTTGATGTACAGGAAGATGCTCCAGTCACCCAACCAGGGCTGGAGTTTGCTTTCACAAACAAAATTACTTTTTTGCATTCTAGTCAATAAGAAATAAAAAAGCCTAATATTGAAACGTAGCTAGTATAAGAAATACGGGCCCAAGAGATTCCCAATGTTTGGAGGTAACAATCATAGCGTATTTACATGTTAAAGCACTTTACTTTTTGTGAGTTAATGAAAGAACTTAATATGTGAACTCTCTGTAAAACTTCTATCTTTTTGTATAGTTAATGATAATATTTTCGTAACTCTAATTTCAAAATTCTTGCTTTGTGAGATAACTTCTTTATATACCACAATATTATAGAGAGCAGGACTTTGGTGCTGAGAGCCATTTTCTTCATTCATTTCTGTAATATCTCATAGGAGCTGCTGGCCCTGCATATGCATGTATTCTTTCTTAAGATTCCTACAGTAAACATAACCTTTATTGTTTGTAACACTTATTTTGCTTTAATAACTGATGTAAATCCCAGGAATCTTTAAGGCTGTAGAAGAAGTCTCATACATTATCAATTTGATTAAAACTCAACTCCCGATTATGCTAACAGGGAGTTTATTGTACTCTGGCTTATGGCAGCTTCATAAATCTCCCTTCTTTAATGTCATTCTGACACCATTTAGTTTTGCCATTGATCTGAACAGTGTAAGTTTTCAATAATAAATCCATACTGTGGACCTAACTTCTTTTAGTCTTGTATTTTGGGAAGCAATGCATTCTATGTAACTAACTTTTCAGCCCATGAGAATGAAAGACAAGTGAGAAAGGAGAGAAGATGAAGAAGGGCCTGGGATGGCTGGTCTATATACTTTGAAAAAGCAAATATACATTATAATATTTTGATGCATATAACATGATAACGTAAGGGGATCATTGTTTCATAATACAATTTATAGAAAGTAAGGGCCAGATTAATTTTCTGGTTTGGTAAGAATAAAAATGAAGAAAAATTTTATGTTCTTTGATTCAGATGCTTCCCAATGGAGAGGACTATATCAGCATCTGGACACAGACCTACTTTTTTATTACTATTAAAAGAAGATGGATTTAAAAGATTACAGATTACCAATGGAATTAGCACTGGGCTACATATGCTTTATATCTGACTATTAGAAAAATGTCACTAAGTATATTTATGTTCTCAATTCATAGATCATAGAGATATATTTGGGAATCCCTCATATACTGTCTGCTTCATAAGGCTGTATGACCTCCCAAGACAAAATCAGATTTCTGTTGGAAACTGTCTAGTTATGAGAAATGCAGTACCTACCAAGGTAGCTCATTCTATATCTGAAATAGCTTCAACTATTTTATTTATTGAACTTAATTTGCTTTCCTACAACTTTTCCCTAGTCCCAGGTCTGCCTCTGGATCTATACAAAATTATCTAATTCTTCTTCTCTGTGACAACCTTTGACATAGCTGAAAACAGCTCTCATGTCTTCCTAATATTTTATTTTCCAGTCTATTTACCCATCACTAAAAAATGATTAACTATTCCTGACCTGCCTCATCTCAGGATGGTGATAAGAATAAGGTGAGATAATAAATGTAAAAGTGTGTCAAGAATACAAATAAAAATACATGAAATTTATCATTGCTATATTTTAAAACTAACAGGTACAAAATTCTAATCCTTTAGCTAAAATATCTTTTACCATGATATTTTTAAAAATTCAATTTTTTATACTCCTATATTCTTAGATTGAATTAAATTAGTGGTTGGGTAAGAGTCAGCTAAAGAACTTCAGAAATCAAAATAAGTGATAATTAAGACAGGAGATATGAATTAGTGCAGTATCTAGAAAGGATGGAATATGTTCCTGGGGAGGCTCTGCCAATTTTTCAAACCCAAAGAAGGAGAGAAACTGAGCTGAGGAAGCCTCACTATTTGGGACAATGGCCCTTACGATGTGAGAACTCCAGCCGTAGGCCCTGTCACCCTGAAACCTATTCCTCATGCCCTAACAATTTGGAGGTTAAGTGTACCTCTGACATCTGCATAGTGATTCAGAACTCGGACTCTGGAGCCAGACTATCTAAGTTTAAATCTGGTGATGCCATTTGTTAACTGTGTGAACTGAGCTGAGTTATTTAACTTTTTGGTATAACAATACTAACCTACCATATCAGGCTATTGTAAGAATTGCATTATTTAAAATATAGAATGTGTATAGAACGAGCGGTTATCTCCTAGCTCAGGAAATGCCAGCTGTGATAATGACAATGAATTCCTCAGCATCCAAGCCAAATGAGAATCCTCATGTACACACCTACCTTAATTTGTGTATTATGCATTAGGTTATGTATTGTGACTACATGTTTAAGCCACAAACAGGGAAGCAAGCAAACAAACAGAAAAAAGTTGGTTTTCCTATTCTTCTTGACATCCTCAGACTCTGTCACAGCCACAGATCGGAAATATCATGCACTGAAAATGATGGATTCATTGGGAAATGCCTGTTCAACAATTAATTTAAAGCTTTGTGTTATAGATAATGTCCACTACTTGTTACAATCACACTACTCAGGCTGAGCAAGCCCATCTTTCCTATATCTGATCTAGGAGTAGAGGCCCACTATTACAATTGCTCCAATTCAAAGCCAAATAATAAGGGTCACTCATAACACAATGAAAAGAACATTCCAATCAGTGTTGTCAGTGAAATGAATAGAAAGAATATAAATACAACGACCAGGTTATTATCCTCAGTAACACTAAACGAAGTCTAAGGGGAAGATAAGACAAATACGCCAAGCGCATAAGTCGTCTTAAGTTCACGGGCTCAAGTTAGCACTTTCATTAATAATTCTTTTCTTTTTTCCTGACCTCACCTTTTGTTGTACAAATCTCCTCCAAACATTTTTCCAAAGCAAAAGGATCAAACCAGACTACCAAAAATTCTATTCCCAGTTGCAGTTACATCATTTTCCTATGGGTTCTCATTTCAATATAATCAGAAGGAGGGAGAGGCCCTTTGCTTAGGCCTCACCAGAGCTGTGTTTGTTCACTGTCGTCCTTTCTCAAAAAGCAAGAGGCTACTTGGCCTAGTTGCTGTGTGTTGTTGGCTGCAAATCCATACCAGTTTTGCAGTTTCTGCATTTTTATTGTTTTATTTTTTTTTCATAAGATCTTCCTGACCGATACAATTTCTTCTGAATCTTCCACTTATCCTCTTTTCCCTATATTTTGGTGCCTTTCTAATTTCTTCTTTGATTTATTTTTCTAATCAATACTGCCCACTCAAAATATAATAGAACCTGGGAGGCACAGTAGAATTTTAATGGCTTGGTTTTTTTCTCTCCTCTCTTTTTCTAATATAAAAGTTTTTTCTTTTTTTTTCCTCATATTTCTAAATGTCTTGTCATCCTGCTCCCCTGCAAGTGTAGAAGTGCCATGCTGTTATTTCAATGTAGCTGCCAACTCTTGGAAATCTAAGTGACAGAAGAGAAGTACACCTTCATTTCCTCTTACCCAGTGCAGAATGTCAAAGGGGACACAGGTTAGTATCCGCTGGCCCTTCCTCCTCAGACTCTCCTGGTGGAGCTGAAAGTTTTTCACCACTCTTCACTTTTCCTTTTCCTCATTTTCTTTCTTTCTTTTTTTTTTTTTAAATTCAAGCTTCAGGGGCTTCTCTAAGTGTGATGTGGGTGAGTAAGCTGGTGGAGATGATTTGGAAGTCTATACATTGTCAGTGTAAACCAACCTTCAAATGTTTTAAAACACACATCAGAGGTGGTGGTGTTTCTTCATATTTAGAGAAAAAAGATGTTGTCACAGAGGCACAGAAAGTTGATTTTGATAGGAAAGTGGTACACAGGCCAGAGAGTGATGGGAATACAATCAGAAAAGTTAGCAGGACTAAATTAGGCATGGCCTTCAAGATCATACTAAGAAAATGAATTGTATTTTGATTTTAATGATAAACAATAGAATGTCATGCTGTTGAAGGGAATGATCTACTTGCTAAAAATGTAGACTCTAAAGACAAGGGAAGGGGCAGGAAGACCACTTAAAATATTGCTAAACCAGTTCAGCTGAGAAATGAGATGGTGGTCATGTCCAAAATTACTACAGTGAAAATGATGGAGAATTCTGTTATAGACCTAAGAAACTAACTGAAATGGGACATTCATCCTGATGTACACAGGGAAGTAAGGGTAACCTTTAGAGATGAGAGTGAAGGTACAGGCAATTGCTAATCACAGAATGTTCATTGCCTCTGGTGGGGGCAAGATTTGTTTGACCAGAAAGGGCATGAGGGAATTTTCTGTGGTAATGGAAGTGTTCTATTATTTAATGCATATAGTGATATGCATATGTCTCCCCAGATTAGTAGAGTGGTCTAATGTAATAGATGCCCTGAATGGTCCAGTGGCACAGCCTACCTTATTACCCAAACTGGGTACTCAAGATGTACCCACTGTGTGGGCTATGTACACTCTCCAACTGTAGTCAAGCCTTGATTTCCATTGGCACATCCAAGCTCAGCCACTGCTTGTGATCTGTCCTGGATCACACAACATAAGATACAAAGCATTCTGCAAATGGCCATTACCTGTGCTGGTCTGGGAGATGGCCAGGAGAGGGCAAGATGTGAAGCAAAGTGAGCTGCTGCTAGAGCATGGCCTGGGGCAACTTAGCAAGAGATATGGGGCTGGATAAAGCCAGATGCTGCTAGTTTGAGATAATTTAGAAAAATGTGAAGCATGGGCCAAGACAAGCAATTTATATGGAAAAGCCACACCGGAAACAGCTTGGGTGGGCCCAAAGGTTGGGTGGTGCAGGGCCTCGGAGAATCACCGAGGTGGGGCAAACAGTGTGAGCCGGATTGAAGGAGTCAGATTTGGCGTCCACTGCTGGCCCTGTGGCTCTGTGGGAGGAGGATTCAGAAAAGGAACAGTGACCTCTGCCATTCCTTCTGTCTGGAAGAAAACTGCCCCCTCAACTCTAGCCCAGGTGCGGGAAAAATCAGTTCCTTCCCATATGTCTTTGTTGCCTTTCACTCTACTGTTCTCACATTGGAACCCAGAGAGGGTGAACCTGTGGTATTCCATGTGCGGGCCTTTTAAGAGAATCTGCCAGGGATTCCAGAGGTTTCTCTCCTCCACGGCCTCAATCCCTTTTGGTTTTTACAGCCAGAAGTTATGGCGACTTCTCTTCCTGGACAGGAACCCTGGGCTGGGGAGCCTGGTGTGGGCCTGGGACCCTGTGCTCCTGAGCCGATCCTTCCTGATTTTCACCTGCCACAGGTGGGTGTGGAACCAGCCTGTTTTACATCTCTGCCGTTCCAGCCAGTCATGTTGTAGTTTCTTCTTTAATTCTTTAGTTGTAGGACTTCCATTTGCTTGATTTCTGATGGTTCTGAATGATGGATCTTCTAGAGTTTAGTTGTAATTTTGAGGTGGCTGTGTAAGGAACCGAGCCATCTTGACCTGAAGTCTGGAGCCATCTACCTTAGAATGTGTTCTAAATGTTAGCTATAAAGGGTTGCACATATTATGGGATGTAATTAGCATCAAATTTTTTTACTTCCCTAAATGTAATTAAACTGGTTATTTTTCCACTAGACAAATTCTTAGGGATTGTATTGTCATACTTGTAAAGTTTTCCCAGGCTGTAAATTATTTTTAAAAATCCACAGAATTAATGCTTTTTAAACATTTTAAAAAAGATTTTATTTATTTTATTCATAGACATAGGGGAAGGGAGGGAGAAAGAAAGGGAGAGAAATATCAGTGCGTGGTTGCCTCTCCGTGCCCCCTGCTGGGGACCTGGCCTGTAACCCAGGTATGTGCCCTGTCTGGGGAGTAGAACCAGTGACTCTTTGTTTCGCTGGCTGATACTCAATCCACTGAGCTACACCAGCCGGGGACTTTTTTTTTTTTTTAATATAAGATGTCCACTTGATTTTCCATACCAAATGGAGAAAAAAAATGCAGGCATCTCTCCTTTGCTGCTGCCATCAGCACTACAATTGATCCTTACTGCCACACAATGCTTACCAGGAGTGAGATTCAGAAGATCCACTCTGACCTGTTCTCTCAGAGCCCTTCCTCAGCTTTCACATCACTTGTCAGCCTCACAGCCCCTTGCCACTGTGTCTCCTTCCTTAGTGTCCATCCTACAGGGAGGGATCTTGGTTAGATGGATATTCTCTGCCCACCTGACTTACAGTCAACTCAATCAATCTTGTTATATCAAATGAAAGAGTATATATTTGTCCACTACTATCCCTTCCCTCTGCTCTCTTTCTTCAACTCTTCATCCTTCTGTTTAAAGTATGGGGGAGATTAATTTTTTTGCTGCTTACTTAGACTTTAAACCAGATAGTGAAATGTCAGTTTCTCCCTTTTCTAGTCCCCTCCAACTGTCTGAGTAATTCTCTTAAAGAATCTCTCCATTCACTTGGAGTGGGGAGAAAAGAGTTTCTTCTTCTTTCTTCAGGGAACTAATGGGAAAGCACCAACATTCTCCATCAGACTGACAATTTTCAGATTTTGTACATTCTTTCCTTCCCTCTCAGCTCTGACTATTTGCTTATAGATTTTATAGTCTGATTTGGGGACAAACAACTTGAGTGATGTTTGCAGGGAGCAAGTCTGTATTTTTCAATTCTTAATGAACTCCAAAGGGAGTTATCTAGATAGCACTTGCTGATGCCTTATTATTATTCTTTTTTAATAACCTAAGCTATGACCTCAGATCTCAGTTCTGGGATACCAGAAAACATTCTGTTCAATATTGGACACTTGTATGAAGTTGGAAGGATCCCAAAGAGAACAGACTGTGAGGTAAGGGGGAGATTCAGGAAATAATCTGAAGGCTAAGAAGTCAGCGAAGTACCCCCATGCCAGCATGACATGAGGAACATAAGAGTGGTATTCCAGTGTTGGGAAAAAGAGGAAAATGTTACCATCCTGAATAAATAAGTGGCTCTTGAAGGGCAAGAAGGGAGGGGACAAAAGTCCCCTGAGTCCTAGAACTGAACAGCAGGCTTGTCAAGGGTTGAACTGATGACCACATAGATTTCCGTAGGCATCAGCAGACGCTGCTTGAAGCTGGACACTTTCTCTGCCCTTTATGCTCTCTCTTGTGCGTGTCCCTTCTTTCTTTTTGCCATTTTCCCAGGGGCCCAAGTTCAAGATCAAGAACAATAGTGATCAGCTGTTGAGAACTAGACCAGGCCTCAAAAGTGACACCCCTTCCTTGTCCTCCCTCTGAGCCCATCTGTGTAAACCACCTAGAATGGCAGTTGCAATGGTGGTGGTGATGAGAGGTGGATGCAGGGGAAACAGAGTGAGATTTGAACTGTGTAGCTATGAGACCATAATACTGAGCTATACATCGAACACTTTTACAACTGATTTGAAGAAACATTTGTCTGAAACTTTTGAGAGGGGACTGGAGCTTGTGGAAGTGCAAATAATATCTTTCTGCCTCAACTGGTTTTCATAAAGGAGAATGAGTTGGGTCAATATGACTATTGTTCATACCTGACACAGGGAAAATCCTTGTGAAAAAATCTCTCCTTCCACTCTTTAGTATGTTCACAGAGGGACTGCCCAACCCTTGGCCTTGCCCATTGCCCCTGGATGGAGGTAGTTTTCAGTCTGCACTAGATCCAGTCTAGTAAGAGGTAGGAAACATCCTTCATTTCCTCCATCTCGCATTTTTACATTCTGATCTATTACACTTTCAGTTTAATCAAGTACAAAGATCTTGTTAAGGTTCTCAAGTTTTTGTTTTTTTCTCTAGAGCTGGATTTATAATTTGAAGTCACAATGGAGAAATGATGCAGCAGGTCAATCAATTGTGAACTGACAGCTGAAAGCCTGTGTATTGTTGGTCCCGCACAGGGAACACAACTCTGGTAACAGGCGAGGGAGACTCAGGGAAGGGTTCAGCTGATACTCTGGCTCCTGGAAAAGCCTTTGTGCCCAGAGAAGTGAAGCCTGCGGTAAGGACACCATAGCCAAGTGCTTCCCCATCCCCTGATCTGTGAGGCTCAGCAATAGGTGAAGCTGCTTATTTCAAAGGACACAAAGTGGGTCACACCCCACGTAGGTGAACAGCGATGATCTGTGCAATGTGGGGCAGAGAGCCATCCCAGGGCTGCAGCCCAAGGCTGCAGGAAGGCTGCCTGGAAAGGCTTGCCCATGTGGCTAACAGCTCGGGAACTTGCTAATAAATGTTCAAAAATAGAAAAAGGAAGCTTACTAATTTCAAATGCCAACCTCAGAGTGAATATTATTTTTTAGCATAAAAAATATTTTATTTAAAATTACCATTTCCATTCAGGGCAGCCTTACAAAAGAAATGTCTATGCTGCTAAAATAGTCCAAAGCCAATTTGTTTTAGCTGAGAACCTACATAGGTCTTGGATATGCAAAACAGGGCCTAGGAGCACAGTGGAGGGATGACAATCAGAAGTCGCTGCCGCGCGCTGCTCAGTGCAGTGAGAGAAGCCGGAGCTCCCGGAGGCTATGCAGGGGCGAAGAGAACAGAGGCAGAACCAGAAGTGAATGGTCTACAAGGCACAAAGAAAGCCTCAGCATCAGAGATTCAGAACGGGGACAGCAAGTTAGTGATGGGAAATGGCCTTTGGGTCAGCCAATTTAGCAGAAGTGGGAGCTACAGCCCTGCACCAACGGCTTCGGACTTTCCATACATCATCAAATGAGCTCACAGTGCCCTAGCCTCCTTCTTAGAAGCAGGGGGCTTCCGAATAACTAAACATATGTAATAATTATATTATCATAATCACTTTCCAGTTCATGTATTTTTTAGGAGTGCTGGGTGACAGGCAGGTAATATATGATCACCTCAAAATAATCCAGGAAACAAATTATAGCAAAGCTTTAAGCAAGAATAACCTAATAAAGATATTTACCTATATACTCCTCTAGGCTGTGACTTCATTAAGGGGTGGCATTTTATTCATTTTTGTCATTTCAGTGACTGTTATAGTATATAAAATGGGTGGTCAATAAATGTTTGTAAAATGAATAAATGAATAGAAGGAGGGAGGAAAAGAAGTGGGAAACAGGGTGGACACCAGGTTGCCATTGGTTAGAAGTAATCAAGTAATAGTAAGTATCTTCAGCTCAACATCTTTGATGTTATTCTTCCCTTTATCTGATACACGCCCCCCTCCGTTACACACATGCTTGGTCTTGTTTCCTCATCTACTACAAGTTTATTTTCTTTTATCACATTATTTTGAAGTACAACTTTCCCCTAGACCCAAATTGGCATTTCCTATTCCATTTCCTGCTTTACTTTGCTACATGACCTGCATACCATCTGGCCCATTATATATTTCACATGTTTATTTTCAGTCACCTCCCTTTGGTATGTAAGCTCCAGGGTGGCAGGAATGTTTTCCTCTTTTGCTCACTGACATGTCCTTAGCACCTAAAGAGCACCTGGTCCATTGACGGTGCTTTTGAAGAAATGAATGTGTCAATGAGTGAATGACGGTGTATATATGGATGATGGCAATGGTCATTTGAGAAACATAATTTTTTTTTTTACACCAGATGGAAAGAGACACAATGAAGAAATGAAAGAAAAAGAAAGAAAGGAAGAGAGAAAGAAAGAAAGAAAGAGAAATCTATTATCAGCTATGAATTAAAGCCTGTCTGATTTTATGTATTCAAAACCTCAACTAACACAGAACAGTAGTCAGAAGCTGGACCTAATTTCTAGGAAGGAAATTAAAAGCTTATTTTCTGTCTTTCCATTGCTTTTGAGCCCATGTGCTGATACAAGCCAAATGTTGTCTGTCAGCCTGTTACAGCATGTGCTCTCTTGTGCTGCCACACTTTCCATCGCTGTCCCCCTGTGTTAAACTGTCTGTTCTGCTGCCTTGCTATCTAGGGCTTGAGTTAAAAAGGCTCAGTTGCTGCTGCCATGCTGTCTGTCTCCAGTGTTTAAATGTTCCTGTATCATGGTGTTTGCATCTGACTACATCTTGGCAGCTTCCAAATAAGACTGAGTGAAACCAAGCGACTACTGCGATGATGACTAATCATTTTGCAGAACAGTGAGAGGGAAAGGAAAGAATGGTTCTACGGTGCTCGGTTTTCCTCCTGAGCAGCAGCACCACCACACAGAGGGGACAGACTGCCAGCTGCAACTGGCCACCGCGTGCAGCTCTGCTACTGTGCTGTGTGCATTCCACAGGGATACGGAATTGGAAGGAATACAATAAAAAATTCAGAGAGTGAGCTCTTCTTCAGTGAAATGTGTGTAGAAGCCAAAAAGCCTTCCTGGTCTTTGTTTTCCACCTTTCCAAGGAGTAGCAGATGTTGTAAATTCTGTCCACCAAAACCTGACTGCTCTTTAACACAAAACTGCAGGAACGTTGAAATTCAGAATACCCAGCATTGTGTTTATGGATATCATTCACATATGGTTGGTCTTTTCTTTTTCTTTTTCATCTTTAGGGTGCTCTTTGATGTCAGTCCAAGTCCAAGGGGCTGTACAAAGGGTGTGGGGCAAATGTGTGAGATACTCTTACTCATTGAAAGGGAAAGTGCAGCACCAGGTAAATGCTGGTTGCCATTAGCTTAGAAACCTTGCCCCAGGGAAGATTTAGGAGCATTAAATATCATAGAATGTGCCCTTTTTTAGATTATGTATATCTATCATTTATGTAAAAAACCCTGGCACTGCTATGGCCACCTTTTACATTTCTTTGGTAATGTTCTGAAACTCAATTGCTTTCAGGGCATTTTCTAAAACCTTACCACCCTATTTTTTCCACATATCTTTATAAAGTTTATAAATTAGAGGACAAAAAAGGAAATTTTTCCTTTATGACAATAATTGGGGTATATTTATTTATAATATAGAAGTCATGTTATCTTAAAACATAAACAAGATTCTTGGCAGAGGTATTTAAATAATGCTCTGAACTTGAGAATATTCAATAATTATTATCACTCTCAGAAAATAAAAGCTCCCCAAATTTGGATTTCCAGTTTTAGTGTTTAAATTTAAAAGAACACATTGAAGGCCAGAAATCATATAATTTCTTCTCCCCTCTCAATGGGTAACAACATAAACTGAAGATTGCAATCATGTTTCAACAATTTGGTTGTCTTTACTGGCCATTGTGGAAACACATTATGACTAGCAATCTTAATTTTAAAAGTTAATATTTAAACACAACAGTAATGCCAGTTTCACATTGCATTTAAAGAATAAATGTCAAACCATGCAGATTAATTTGAACATTGAAAAAAACATTATGCCTTTTTTTTTTCTTTTCTTTTCCTAAAAACCTACCTGTCCCCATTTGAAGATCACGATCAGGTCCCGCATTGCAGTTCTGCCTTTCCAGTGCCCTCTACTGGACACTGAAGCCGATGAGTACGTATATCTGTACTTCACATTAGCCTGATTTTACATCTGAACCATGGAATCAAAGGGCAGGGAGGAAAGAATTTGAAAATTCCATCGCTGCTTTCTACTGGGGTCATTCATAACCAAGCCACCCGAGAGGTAAAAATCTCATCTGCTTTTCCGGACTTTTAGAAAGGCAAAGTGTTTCAAACCCACTTTGCTTGGTATTTTTATCCACCTGGTCTCATACCGTGATTGCCTTCGTGGGAGTGTAGGATGACTTAAAGTACTGCAACTGCCACAGGGGCCTTCAGGGTGCTGTAATATATAACACTATCTTTTATCCCTTAAAGGCAAAAGGTGTGACTTTCATTAGGGCTGATGGAATTTATCAGTGCCACATAATTACAAGTGTGTTTATTAGCATCATTTCTTTTCAGCCATGGAAATGGGTGCATATGTGCACAATGCACATGACATTGTTTTTGTTTTTTTAAATGTCCTTCTGTAGAAAATATCTAGAGGAGAATACACTCACTAATAAACAGCGCATGTCCCCTTCTAATGAAATTCATTTTGTTACATTTTTAATGTGAAGGACAGAATGTCTCAGTAAACCAGAATTTAGTATCTATCAGTGTGTAGCGCTTGTCCATTCTGTTAGCCTTTGTTATGGTTTGGTGTGTGCAACCAGCCTCCAAATGAGTCAAATACGTTGTCTTAAGCGAAGCTACAGGTTCTCCCTGCTCTTCTCTCCCTCCTTTGGTTAGTGGGAGAATTCAATTGGAAGCATTAAAAGGGATGATATTTGGCACATTGGGGCGCTGTTTTTGGTTGGGTTTTTACTCCCTGAACATTAAGTGCATACGAATCTTTGAAATATAACAATGTATGGCATATACACCCTGTCTCTTCTCTTTCAAAACTTTCCTGAGGCTGCTCAGCGGTCTCCTGACTATGGGCGAAGAATGAAGTCCCCATTACTCCTAACAACCTTCCAGGAGGCAAAGAACTGCAATCCCCTAGGAGCAGAAACTTCCTGATGGATATAACCTCCTCAGTCTTCTGAAGTTACTCCGTTATTTCTTATAGGTTGCAGTTAATCAACTGTTACAATGATGAATAAAAAAATAGTGACAGCAGTCACAATAAAATACCCACCCACTGTATTTAAAAATTGTTTTAAATAGGCCAAAACAAGGATGACTCCATATTTCTGTATTCATATGTGTGTTATATGTAAAATACACATACATATTATAAATAATATTTCTTTCCTTTTTTCTCTGTAGTCATATTTGACAAATATTATATTGCAAAATGAAGATAATATAGAGAAAAAAACAGAAACTTTTAACTTAAAAAAATCAAATTTTTTTCAAGGTTAGTGGAAGACCAACACACAGATTATATTTTTCAAAACTTCTTGAAGTGTAAATTTAGTCAGCGTGCCAAATATAGAAAGCTGACCTCAACCAAATCTTCAAATGGACAAAACATTCTCTTGGACTCAACAGGGATTGAGTCAGCTGCCAGGTGGCCCGTGTGCAGTAGGAGTCGAGTGCCTGTTTCAGCTTCTGTGTTTCAAGGTAGCAAAGTCTCGACCTCCAACCCTCTAGTGGAGCTCTAAAGCCATATTGAGCGGGGGAGGGACCTATTCAGCCTCCAAAATTATGCTAGGTAACAATATTTGTGACCAGCTTGTTGTATTTATAAATTATGTGGTAATATAATGAACAACAAAGACCTCGAGCTGAAACCTTTGTCTCCTACTGCTGGACATAGAATTGTAATTATTTACATTATCGTTACATTAGGCTACCAACTGCTATTGGCTAAGTGCATGTGGAACTAAAAAATACCTGAAGAAAACCTGCTACTATATTGGAAAAAGTAAAGAATTGGAAACCAAAAGAATTGAGCTTGGCATTTTTTTGTTTTTATTCTGTTGCTCTCACTACGTGTTTCGGTGTCCTTGAAGGCAAAACACTTTATTTTACATTTTAAATAAAACATTTAAAAAATACTGACTTTCTCATCTGTAATATGTATTGATGGGACTAGGATGATTAAATATTTTGCAGCTCTAAATTTCCATAAGCCAAAATCTTGTACCCAAGTGTTTTGTCAATATATTTGCTTTGAAATCTAATCAGGTGTCAATGGTAACATGTTAACATGTCAGAAAACAAGTTTTCAATTGTCTCTGCACAACTGCTTCCCACTCAGTCTTCTTACTCTTAAAACATAAAAATCGGTGAGGTCAAAAATCCTAAAGTTTTCCTTTCTGCCTTCTATTCTTTGTCACCCACCGCCAAGTAATCAGACAAATCTGTTGGTTCTGTCTCCAAAATAACCTTTACACTGACCACTCCTCTCTGCCTCCAGTGTTGATGCTCTGGTATAAGCCGCCGTCATCTCTAGACTCAACCATTTCCACTGGTATGAGTTGAGCTGTTTCCCTAAAAAGATATGTCAAAGACCTAACCCCCAGAACCTCAGAATGTGACCTTATTTGGCAAATGAGCATCTTTGTAAATGTAGTTAAATTAAGAGGAAGTCATTAAGGTGGGCGCTAATCCAACATGACTACTGTCCCTATAAAAGGGAAAATTTACATCAGAGTCAGATAGCACACAGGGAGAATGCCCTGTGAAGAGAAAGATGAAGATCGCGGTGACGCATCTGCAAGCCAGAGATCCCCAAAGATTGCAAAAAACAAAAAATCACCGTAAACTAGGAGAGAGGCATACTTTCTCCTGTAGAGCCCTCCTCGCAAAGAAACTACCCTGCAGAAAACCTTGATCGTGGACTTCCAGCCCCCTGAACTTTGAGATGATAAATTTCTGTTGTTTAAGCCACTCAGAGAGTATAATACTTGTTACAGGAGCCCTAGGAAACTAATGCACGTGCTGAGTGGTCTTCCTGCTTTCCAGCCTCTGCTATGGTCTATTCTCCCACAAAGCAGTTAGAAAGAAGCCTTTTCTAAAATATCAGTGAAACTGTATTGCTTTTTTATTAAGAACACTCCCACACCGCTTCACACACTCCTGATCTACAATAGCATTCTCTCTCCACTATTTTTTCTTTGATGTCATCTGTTACCACTGCCCTCCAAAACTGGCTTTCTCCAGTCAGACTTGTCTCCTCGCTTTACTTCCAATGCATCAAGTATTTCCTATTTCGTGGCACTTACAATTGCTCTTTCTACTTTTTCGGGTGTTCTCTCTCAATATATCCACCTGACTATGGCTCTCACTTTAAATTTTTGTTCAGTTGTCATCTTTGTAATGAGTTCTTCTTCTCTGACTTTTTACAGAAGATAACTCTTTACTCCTCTGTTCCTGTGAGCTGCTTTATTCCTTTATTCCTGAAAGCACCGATCATTGGTTGACATGTCTTTATTTGACTATTTGTATATTTTTATGTGTTTCATGAGAGCATGGCTGTTGTCTAGTTTGTTTTCAATTGCTTGTACTCCCAGTACCTAGAGGAGTTCCTGATATATACTGTGTCTAATTAGCATTTGTTGGTTGATAGAATAATTGCACTATACATAAGCAGAAATGATTTTTGAGATTAAAAAAAAATTTAAAAATGGAGGAAACAAGACCAAGTTTATAAGAGCCAATTATACATAAATGGGTGTGAACTTGCAAATGTTTGAATCTATAATCAACACACCTGTTGTGGGCATTAGAGTTCCAAATACAGAGAGGACATGGCCCCAAGAATCTGCTGTGGGTAGAGAGTAGACCAAAGTGCATAAAGTTATCACTCCCATGTATAATGCACACCCATGTTTTGTGTGCACTATACATGGGATTATTATACCCATTATTATACCTATGATATATAATCAATATATCCATGCATGATGTGCATCCTTATTTTTCTCTAAAAAATTTTGGCAAAAAACTGTGCATTATACACAGCAAAATCTATAGAATCTATATATAATAGATTCTATGCTAGAAGTGACAACAATGTCACAAATGGAGGATCAATTACTTTTGCCCAAAACAATTAAGGGAGGTTTTACCAAAAAGGGGCACTTTTTTTTGTAAAGGCAGCAGTTTTTTTTTGTAAAGAACAAGGCAGTTTAGGGAGTTGGTTGTGGTGGGCAGTTTGGTGGTGGTGAGAAGTTTGGTGGTGATGGGGAGTTTGGTGGTGGTGGGGGGTATGGTGGTGGCAGTAGGTGGCCTGTGGAGACGTCCATATTTCACGCTGTGGATAGAGCATGTGAAAACATACTATACAATCATGACCCTAGAAGAGGTGACATTTGTTAACAGGCTTCCATTCTGCTGTGTATCCCGGGCTCCCTACTTCACCACTCAGGAACCAACCCCCTGCAGAATGCTGCAGAAACACTGGAATTTCTGATATCCAAGATGCACATAAAAGGAGCTTTCTCGCTTGGCGAAAGACCCAGGCTCCCTTTATTTAAGTGTTCCACAGCCTAATAAGACAGGAGGCCAATGAAGTAGGAACTGGGTTTCGACTGTCTTCATTTTAGTAGCTGGGCTGTACATGCCGCTGGACCCTGCTGCTAGGTCATCTACAAGACTGAATCCCAGCTTCTTCTGCAAGGAGAAGAGACCCAGGAATGGAGTCTGACCTCAACATGTGCAACTTGACATACATATGTCAATATTTTTCTTCCTATTACTGTAATCGCGAATATTTCGCAACATGAATATTTTCCCCCTTTCTTGTTTTCGGTACGTGAGACAGAAATGCAGAAATAGCTGGTATGTTTTGATAAGCTGATCACTACCCACTGTAGGGTTTTTTTAACATCTCTTTGTTGATATTCATTAGAATGTTAACCTTCACAACTGTTCTGAGGACACTGATAAAATTGAGCTTAATGTATTTAATAAACTAGGGAATTTTATTGCTTCTGGGTTCTAATCCCAGTTTCTATACATAATCGTTGTGTTTAAATTCCTTAAAACAAGGAATTTAAACTTTTTCTTAGTGCCCTTATCTACTCAACAAGGAGCTTGACCTTGAGATTCACCATTCCCTGATTCTAAAAAGTAAAAAAAAAAAGAAAGTTTACAATTGCCACCAGTAGTCACTTGAGTGTTTGAGCTTTTATTTTGTCCTTTTATTTTAAATATTGACTTTTCAGATGTGTCAGTCCCTCTTATCCCTTCTTGAACTCTGTGCCTGTTACTCAGCAACCACCCTATCATGGTTAGAATGCTGAATTTAAAGAATTTATTATTTTACCTAAGAGTTAATACATGTGTGTCTGTGTGTGTCTGTTGTACTTATCTTCCTAAATTTCTCAGGCTTTGATTATTTCAATCAACTAGGCGTTGCTTTGCAATCAATCGGGGCAGGCTTTGTTCTTTCACAATAACTGTTATGAGCATGAGTATTGCTTAAATGGGGGGTTGATGGTCATTTCACATTACTGCTACATTTAATTGCTTTTATGATCTTAGAAAGTGTTAAAAAAATCCCTGTGCATGACACACTTTTTTTCCCCCTGTGCCTGAAAGGATAGGCAATGCTAACTACAATGAAAACTCTTTCTTTTATTCTCTTGATGGAAGGAATCTTGTGTCTCTGGATCCCATTTTGATTCTAGGAAACCTACATCACATTTTGATCACAAGAGATCAAATATTCATTCCCTCACAATGGATCATCACTGCCCTTGCTTCCCTGTTGGCATATTTAGCTATATTTAAGGTTTAGCATAATTTAGGATGTATTTCTATCAGAACTATGCACAGCATATCTTCCTAGTAAAATACAACTTCATTAAAAAAACAGTCCTTAGAAAGAAGAGAATTTAGAGGAAAATAATATATTTGGAAATAAACAATGGTAACCATTACCAATTTTTAAAAAAAGGTCAGGAAAATATTGTATATATTATTTTTTTAAGGAAATATATTTTAATTTTATTTTTATTCATTTTGTATTGTTACCTTCTATCACACTAAATATGGATGTGGTACCCCATTTATATTTTAGGGTATTAAGAATCAATTCCTTTAAATTAAAAAAAGCGAATAAAATTTTTTAAGTGATACTTTTCAAAATGTGATGTAATTTCCAAGTTTATATGATTTCAAAAAAGAATCTTTTTATATTGAATTATAGTTGACATACAATATTAGCCTCAGGTGTACAACAGTGATTTAATATTTTTACACATTTTGAAATGATCACCATGATAAGTCTAGTTACCATCTGCCATTATACAAAGTTATTACATTGTTGACTATGTTCCTTAAGCTGTATATTACATCCCCGTATCTCATTTATTTTATAACTGGAAGATTGTACTTAATCCCTTTAACCTATTTTGCCTGTCTCCTCACCCCCCCTTGCCTCTGGCAACCACCAGCTTATTCTTTTTAAGTTTGTTTTTCTTTTGTTTTATTTGTACATTTTGTTTTTAAATTCCACATGTAAATGAAATTATGCAACAATTATCTGTCTCTGCCTGACTTATTTCACTTAGCATAATACCTTCTAAGTCCACCCATTTTTTTGAAAATGATGATTTACTTCTTTTTTAAGGTTGAGTAATATTCCATTATATTATATAATAAGTATATATCATTACATATACATATATAATAATATATTATTACACACACACACATGCACAGCACATTTTCTGTATTCATTTATCTATTCATGAACACTGAGGTAGCCTCTAGCTTCCATATCTTGGCTATTGTGAACAGTACTACAATGAACTTAAGTGCCCACATATCTTTTTAAATTAATGTTTTTGTTTTCTTTGGATAAATACCCAGAAGTAGAATTGCTGGATCACATGGTAGTTCTGGTTTTCAATTTTTGAGGAACCTCTATACTGTTTTTCACAGTGACTACACCAATTTACATTCTCATTACCAGAGTATTAAGTTTCCATTTTTTCCACATCCTCAGCAGCACTTGTTATTTATTGTCTTTTTTATAGTAACCATTCTGACAGATATGAAGTTGTAACAAATTGCAGATTTGATTTGTATTTCCCAAGTGATTAGTAAAGTTAAGTATCTTTCTATATATCTGTTGGTCATTTTTATGTCTTCTTTTGAAAAATTTGTCTATTCGGGGTCTCTGCCCATCTTAGATTTTTTGTTTACTGAGTTGTATAGGTTCTTTATATACCATATTTTGTGTATATCAAGCACTTACCAGATATATTGTTTGCAAATACTCTCTCCCCAGTAGATTAATTTTTCTGTTGTTGTTAATGGTTTCATTTACTGTGCAAAAGCTTTTAGCTTGATGTCATCGCATTTGTTTATTTTCATTTTGGTGCCCTTGCCAAAGAAAACACTTAAAAAATTATTTGCTAATATCAATGTCAAAGAGTTTACCTCTTTTGTTTTCATCTAACGGTGGTGCCCGGCCTTGGCTTGTTGGCCACATGTGGCTCAGGGTGGCTATGAATGTGACCCAACACAAATCATAAATTTACTTTAAACATCATAAGATTGTGTGTGTGTGTGTGTGTGTGTGTGTGTGTGATTACATGTCACGATGTATTTAATGTGTGGTCCAAGACAACTGTTCTTCTTCCAGTGTGGTGCAGACACTGAAAGGGTAGACACACCTGTATAGGTTCATGGTTTCACAGTTTATGTTTAAGTGTTTATTCTATTTTGAGTTTTCTTTTTATAGCGTAAGACAGTGGTCCAGTTTCATTTTTTTTGCCTGTAGCTGCCCAATTTTCCCCACACCATCTATTAAAAAGACTGTCTTTCCACATTGTATATTCTTGCCTAATTTGTCATAGATTAATTGATCTTATAGATGTTGGTTTATTGCTGGACCCTCTATTCTGTTCCACTGGTCTATATATCTGCTTTTGGGATAGTACCATACTGCTTTGATTACTATAGCATTGCAGTATAGTTTGAAATCAGGGAGTGTGTTACTTCCAGCTTTGTTCTCCTTTCTCGAGATTACTTTGGTTGTTCAGAGTCTTTCACATTTCCATATAAATTACAGGGTTATTTGCTCTTGTTCTGTGAAAAATGCCTTTGGAATTCTAATAGGAAATTCATTGAATTTGTAGATTACTTTGGTTGTTTGGACATTTTAACTATATTCCTTATTTCCATCCATGAGCACAGTATATCTTCTAATTTATTTGTCATTTTTAATTTCTTTTATCAATATCTTACAATTTTAAGAGTACAGATATTTCACCTCCTTGGTTAAATTTATTTGTAAGTATTTTGTTCTTTTTTGGTGTAATTATAAATGAGATTTTTTTCTTGATTTCTCTTTCTGATGTTCATTATTGGTGTATAGAAATGCAACAGGTTTCTGTATATTAATTTTTGTATTCCTCACTGAATACATTTGTTAGTTCTAATAACTTTATTTTTTAAGAGTCATTGGGGTTTTTATATATACAGGGTTGGGCAAAAGTCATTTTATAGTTCATATGTAAAATAATACAATAATTAATAAATAATAATATAAGAATAAACATTATGTTTTTTGTAGTCACAACTGTAAACCTACTTTTTATCCCACCCTGTAGTATCATGTCATATGTAAATATTGAGGGATACTTATTTCTTGTAGATTTTGATGCCTTTTACTTAACTTTTCTTGCCTAAATGTTATATATAGAACCTTCAATGTTATGCTGAATCAAAGTGTAGAGAGAAGGCCTTATTCCTTATTCCTGATTTTAGAAGAAAAGCTTTCTGCTTTTCATCATTTAGTATTATGTTAGCTGTGGGTTTGTCATATATGGCCTTTATTATGTTGATGAAAAATTTTTCTAACCTTACTTAAGAGTTTTATCAACAATTGATGATAAATTTTGTTAAATTATTATTTTTTTGCATCTGTTGAGATAATCACATGTTTTTCTCTTTCTATTGTTAATGTGATCATCAGATTAATTGATTTGAAGACATGGAAGCATTCTTGCATCCCTGGTCATATCCCACTTGATCATAGTATATGACCCTCTTAATGTACTTCTGAATTTAGTTTGATAATATATTCTGAGGGTTTTTGCATCTATATTCATCAGGGATATTGTAATTTTTTTTCTATAGTGTCTTTGCTGGGCTTGGTATCAGGGTAATGTTGGCCTTGTAAAAAGGGTTTATAGTGTACCTTCCAAAGAAGAATCTATATAAGTCCAAAATTGTAAAACTCAATTCTATCTCTGATATTAATTTTCTCAGTTTCTATTCACATTTTAAAGTATTTTAGGGGGCTTCTGGTCAAGATGGAGGTATAGGCAGACATGCTTCACCTCCTTGCACAACCATAAGAGGGATTACAACTAACCTCAAAAAAAAAAAAAAAAACACCCAGAACTCCCAGAAAATTGAATTGTATGGAAGTCCAACAACCAAGGATTTAAAGAAGACATATTCATCCAGGCGGGTAAGAGTGGTGGAGATGGGGAGCTGGAGCAGAGAGGACATAGTATGGTGGTAGCAAGGTGAGAGTGACCAGGTGGTGGCAGTGGTGGCAGCCTGCGGAATGTAGTCCCATGTGAGGGATACCTGGGAAGTGAGCTCCAGGACAGACAGCACAGCCCAGGGTTTCAATGCCAGGAAAATAAAGCCTCATAACTCCTGGCTATAAAAACCAGTGTGGGGTGGGGAAGAAACTGCCAGTCTCTTAGGAGAGTCCGTTTAAAGGGCCCACAGGGTCCTAGAATGTACACAAACCCACCTACTCTAGGGATCACCACCAGGGCAATAGATAGAGGTGCATCAGTTGCATAAGTGACTGGAAGCAGGGCAAGTGCTGAAAAGCCTTCAGCAGTCAGGCGGTGACATTGTTCCCTCTCTGGCTCCTCCCCTAAATACAAAGTCACAAAGTGGTGAAGTGGGCTGCCCCCACCCTGGAGATTAGCTAGAGTTCTGAAATATACAACTTAACAGTTTTCTCAAGACAGGTAGTCAAAGTGGCTCTACCTAATACACAGAAACAAATGCAGGGAGGCTGCCAAATTGAGGAGACAAAGAAATAGAATAAATGAAATGAAAGAACAGAACAAAAACCCAGTGAAAGAACTAAGAAAAATGGAGATAGACTATGAGATGCAGATTTCAAAACACTGGTGAGAAGGATGCTTAGAGATCTCACTGAGTGCAGCAAAAGCATAAGGGAAGAAATGAAGACTACACTAAGTGATATAAAGAAAATTCCACAGGGAACCAATAGGAAAGGGAAAGAAACTGGGGTTCAAATCAATAAATTGGAACATAAGAAGGAAATAAATAGTCAACCAGAACAGAATGAAGAAACAAGAATTCAAAAAAATGAAGAGAGATTAAGACTCTGGGACATCTCTAAATGTGCCAACATCTGAATCATAGGAATGCCATAAAGAGAAGAGCAAGACTTATTTGAACAAATAATGAAGGAAAACTTCCCTAATTTGGTGAAATAAGTAGATATACAAATCCAGTAAGCACAGAGAATCCCAAACAAGTTGGTCCCAAAAAGGCCTACTCCAAGACACATCATAATTAAGTTGCCAAATGTTAAAGACAGAGAATCTTAAAAGAAGCAAGAAAAAAGCAGAGAGTACCCTACAAAGGAGTTTCCATAAGACTATCAATTGATTTCTCAGAAGAAACTTTGCAGGCAAGAAGGGACTAGCAAAGAAGTATTCAAAGTGATGAAAAGCACTGACCTACAGCCTAGATGACTCTATCCAGCAAAGTTATCACTTAGAATGGAAAGGCAGGTAAAATACTTCTCAGACACGGTAAAGCTAAAGGAGTTCATTATCACCAAGCCCTTATATGAAATGTTAAAGAGATTTATTAAAGAAAAAGAAGACCAATACTATGTACTGTAAAATGACAACAAACTCACAACTATCAACAACTGAATCTAAAAAATAAAAACAAAAACAAGCTAAGCAAACAACCAGAACAGGAACAGAATCATAGAAATGGAGATCATCTGGAGGGTTATCAGTGGGTACAGGGAAAGGGGAGAATGAGGGAAAAGGTACAGGGAATAAGAAGCATAATTTGTAGGTACAAAATAGACAGGGGCATGTTAAGAAGAGTATAGGATATAGAAAAGAACTTACAAATATGACCCATGGACATGAAATAAGGGGGAAATTGCTGGTGGGAATAAGAGTACCAGGTGGAGGGGGACAAAGGGAGAAAAATTGGGACAACTGTAATAGCATAATCAATAAAACATACTTTAAAAAATATATTTTAGAAAATATAATACTGAGAAGCATTTACAGGACACTGTAATCACAATGAGCCAGATACTATGATTATATGTGAAAGGATTAAGTAGCTTAAAATACATTGTCATAGATCCTGAAATCACCTCTCTTTTTTGACAACCAAGGTCACAATTTCCTGATAAAACTATGAAGACTGTTTTCAAGTAGTTTTGGAGACCCAGTCCTGTATAACTCAGTTACTATAGTCTCTTGATATGGGAGTATCCACCATTTTTATAATGATGTCTATGTTAAAACCCAGAAATAAATTTTTTATAAATCTGTAAAACAGCTGCATTTATTTGTAGCTGTTGATGACAAAAATAGCTCTGATAACAGCTTGTATCTGTTTCTGCTTAGTTGACAATAAGTCTAGGCACAATTAGAATGACAGGACATGCTATGCTCTTTAGCTCGTGTTCTACTTCTTTCATAACCTCTTGATGGCTATGATCTGCCATCTCCTGTTTTAAGAATCCAGCGCCCCCAATTTCCTGCTTTTATTTCACAGGTTTAATGCCTATTAGGAGACTTTTGAATTGACTTATTGCTCTACACAGGAAAGTATTTCAAATATGCTCCTACTCCAGCCTTAGAATCTTCAGTATTTTATCCTTAATTGTAAAATAAATGTTATAAATTCATGAACAGCTGGCTCACAGACTTGTTAAAAATACCTCGATCACAATATGCAGTCAGTTCTTCTGCAATAGTTGTTTTGAAAACAGATTTTTTTCCCAGTGTAATTGATATAATAGGGAACTGTTTAAGCATAATAAAAATTTCACATTGTTGTTGTGCAATTTCTTTTTCCAGAAATAGCAGGTGAATTCAGAAAACTGCCCCCAGTGAATGAGCTGCATAGGGATACACACAATTGAGGCCCAGATACCTCAAACATCTGCCAGCTTACCCGGTTCACCATGTATGCTATAAGCTACATCCTTCCATTTCTGGTGTTATAAATCTCATCCCATTTCTGAAAACCCGTTTACTACCATCTAACAATAACTTACAAGCTATTGTTCTTTCATCCCTCACTTCCACAAGCAAACTCCACTTTTTTAAAGTGAAGTCCAACACGTACTCTAATATTTATGCATTTCTAAGTTGTTTATGTATATAAAAATATACCACCATTTTTATTAAGTTCCTATTTTTTAAGGTATTGTTGGTAAAGTTTTTTAAGCATCAAGCCTCTGTGGTTTTTGTTGCATTATTTTGCAGAGTGATGATATTTGGAACACGTATTTATCGTGATAAAAGAACTAACTGTATAAACCTTCTATTCCCAGGAGTATCTCCTATTTCTTTAGAGAGGATAACTAACAATGCCTTCTTTGGGCCTATTTTAAGAACTTTTTTCACATTTTTTACTTTTATTCATGTTAACTTCCTGTTATCGCCTGCAAACTAGTGCTTTCTTTTCTTTTTTAAACTTGAGAACAGATATGAAATACCTTGAATGTTGTTCTAAATTGTTTGTCTTTTACTGGGACAAGAGGTACTCTCAAAGAATTTTGTGCTAGAGAGTGGCTCAGGTAATGAGGCAGATGAGGATTCGGTGTAAAATGTCTTCCAGGAGACTGGTTCTGGCTCAACAGCCTGCAAACTCCTGTAAGACAGACAATGTCTTATCACCTTTGAAGCTGCAGTGCTGGGTATTCTGCCTGACTCAGAATGGCTCGAACTGTTTACTGAACTGAATTTCAGCCATGCAAATGTGGATTAGTCCTCACAGCGTGCACCAAGAGACACTTAAAAAGTTCTAATAATGGGGCAGATAACTAATGTCTCCACTTAGGCAAGAAAGCGTTCTCAAGCATTTTGGAAAAGTATGTTTGACAGTGTGAATTGAAACAAAAATGATTTTTAATTTATCCTAACTAAACATTATGCTCTCTAAGCTCTGTTGTATGCTAAACAATGCTGGGCACAGTGACTTTCCCATGAGGATATGATTAATAATCATCCAGTCCATCAGAAAACCAATTAATCAAAACACTTCACTTCCTCATAAACGTTCTATTTAAATTTCTGTTGTGCATAGTTTAATGCCTCTTCACACCTTGGATATTTTATTTTTAAAAGAATTTTGGAATGGTTATAAATTTTATAGAATCCTCTAGAAATAAAAATATGAACAATCCAATCTTGTGCAATATTTATAGAGCTAAAACTGAGAAAAATGATAAAAAGTAGAAGTAAAACCATAAAGACTCTGGAATCACGAATATGGCTTACACGAAATGTAGTCTCTGCTGCGTGACTCTGACTTCATTTCAATTAAGTGCATATTACAACTCCCCAGGTGGGTCGCCCATCTGCTCCTCATGGAAGGCAAAGCCACCCAAGCTCCTGGCTCTCTTCCCTGCCAATTATCTCCTATACGCGTTTTATACGAGTTTTACAGAGCCTTGGATAGGTGTGAAGATTTGAACCTTCTGTAATTTTGCCGAAATCTGGTTTAAGCATACAATGACAAAGGAATGGAAAGACTAAATATCAATATGAGAACTTAGGAATTTCTATAAATACTGTATATTTTTATTCCCTAAGTGATTATATGAATTTGTAATGATATTCTTCCAGGCTTAAAATAGATAAGTCACCTAATATCAAATTCATTTTTAGTAATAATGTCACCCTTCTCTACCCTATTTCTCTCTGAAATTCAAATACAAGGTAGTTCTCCAAACGTACTTTAAATACACATAACTAACCCCAGCCCTATTGTACACTGACCTCTCTGTGTGTTCTACACGTTCTTCAGTTCTCAGTGATTTTATTTGACCCCGAATATTTTTTTTTCTTTTGCCTTATAGTATTAGTCTGAGTGGCAAAAATAAAACCAAACTAGAATTTTTTTAGGCCAAATGATACAGAAATAAAGCCTAAGGCAGATATGCTGTTTTGCATTCAGAAGATGCCACGGCAGAGTGACAGTTCAAGTAAAATATTGTGAAATGATTGAATAGGGAAACAGAATTTGGGAAAACTCATTTTAACACATTAAGATGCTATGTAATGTGTCTCAAAAATAGATATCCTGGAGATAGTCTGCCATCTTCAATACATTTACCCTAGTGTCTATCTGAAAGTTTAGTTGTCCTGCAATAGACATAACCTAAATCGAAGGTATAATGCTATAAGATGATAATTCAACAATTTAAGAAAATAAGAAATGAAATTGTAAGCTTTATTATTGTCAGTGTTAGTACTGAAGTGAAACTTAATTAAAGGGCAATGTGAGTAATTATTTCTATTTTAATTTTTTTAGAAAATTTATTTTAGGCTACTACCAGAAGTATAATACTTCCATTTTATCTATGGGGGATATTTCCAAAATCCCGGCTAGTAAATTTTATGTATACTATGTTTTGTTTTGTTTTGTTTTTTCTATACATACATACCTTTTTACTTAAAGGAGCCCCTTACAGCTTCTCTCAGCTGAATTGCCTGCATCACTGCCCTTGTACTTTGAGGCCATTATTAGGAAAATAGCGGTGACTGGAACCCAACATGGTAATATTTCAACCCTCAATCTGATAATCAAGATGGCTGCTAAGTGACTACTGGGAAGGTACCATAAACAGCATCAGTACACTGGACAAGGGGATGGTTAACATCCCAGGCATGACAAAGCAAGAGTTTATGAGATTTCATCATGCTACTCAAAACAGCATGTAATTCAAAACTTGTTAACTATTTTTTTTTCCTGGAATTTTTTATTTAATATTTTTGGATCTCGTACACTCTTGGATCTCAGTTATCCATAGGCTACTAAAACTTTAGAAAGGGAAGCTATAGATAAGGGAGGACTACTACTGTACAGACTAATCTGTTGTCACAAAGAGACTAAAAATAACGGTGCTTTGAGGGACAAAAAAAGCAATAGAATTATGTACCTTGCTTGTAACAATCCATATGTAAGCAAGAATTACAGGTCAAGTAGGTAATTCTGATCCTGGTGATCAGACTGGGAGCAGGTTTATTTCCCTCCACCATTTCAAGGGAAGTTTTTCATGCCTGCATGGTGGAAGCCGGCCACACAAATCCTGGTGTTTCTACATTAAAAGTGAAATTAGGAGATTGAGCACAATTTCCTTTTTAAACATGTGATCCAGTACATGCATGCGGTTTCCCATACTTTCTTGCAAGCGAGGATGGGAAACACAACATTCTGTTATCCAAAGTAAGAAGAGGACAATGGATACTGGACAGTGAGCAGTTTCTTAATTTTGTTTATTACTAATTTAATAATAAAATATTTCCCCACTGATAGAATGAGGAAGTTTCTAAAAAAATCATACCAAGTTATCTTCTGCTTAAAAACATTCAGTAGCACACCACTATATTTCATTTTCTACAAACCCCTAAGATCACAAGGCCTTACAGGCTCTGTGTCTTGCCTACAGCTGTAACACTTCATATGGTCTCTTCCTGATTTTCTGTTTTCCAACTACAAAGACACACTTTTCCTTTTGTGAACATCCCAGGCTTCCATTTGTGTTTCTTTGCTCTTGTTACTCTTTTGTTAAAGAATGTTCTCATAGTCCTGTGTATAATTGGCTCCTCTTTGTCCTGGTTAGTGCGGCTTTAAGGTCACTTTCTCGGAGATAATTTCATGACTCTACCTGGTTTCTCCAGATGTCTTCTCTGTTTTAAAATGTACTTCATTGCATTTATACTATTGATTAATCTTTACTTACTTTTTTATGTGTTTACTATTTGATTTCCCTTCTAGAATATAAGCTCTATGAAGGCACAGATCTCATTTATTTTGTTTCTGATATAAATCAACTTCAGAATAGTTATAGTTACTGGAATACAGTAAATACTTAAGAAATATTTTTGGAATTAGCAAATAAATATATCGTTGTTAACTTGTAGTGTGTTTATACATATATAACAGTATTTTTTGGAATATTATGTTGTCAAATAAATGCCTGCCATCTTCTTAATATCTTACTATGAATTAAAAAGAAAATGTAAAAAGTTGAGGTAAAGTACATTACTCACCTCATCTAATATACAGGCAGCTTGCTTACCATAGTAGCGTTTACATAATCTGGTACTATGTAATAATATGCTTAGCTGTGGCATGATATTGTGTTTTTTTGTTAAGATTGTGTTACCAATGCATTTTCACTTGCTTTATACCATAGCCATAGAACTCTATTGACCAAAACTTAAACAAACATTCTCAAATAGAATCAAATGTACATGTAAACAAAGGACCAATCTATAATATTGATCAGAAATAGCTACTCCTGAATCATACTAAATAATTTTCACATCACAAAGGCAGCAAACTATTTTAGGAAACATGTAATAAATACAGTTATAAAATTTCAGAAGTATTTAATTTCAGCATTTATTTACACATATAGTTTATAGAATTTTTAAAGGTCTATATTACATTTTTGTTTTCATCCTCCAAAGAGTCATATGAAATGATTGAATACAGTAAAGTTGAACTTTTTTTTCCCTTCTGTTATTTATCTTTGCAAGAAGAAAAGAATAATCACCATATGGTGATACAAATGGTCTGTAGGCCTTCTCAGAACCAGTAGACCGGACTACAAAAGAGTAGCAGAAAGTTTTTTATCATGTAATTCAAGTTCATCCATTTAACCTGAAATATAATAAGCTTAGAAGATTTCCTTTTCTTAATTTCTTCATTGGCCAAATCATAGTAGAATAGTAGAATCAACATTAGCTAGAACTTTCTGTAACTGTCTCCAAATTAAACAGGTTTCCAAAGTAAAAGCCTTGGAATAAATAAATAAGGGATCTTAGTGAATCTTTTGATAATCACAGCGATTCTCCCTGAGGCTCAATGATAATTCTATTAAAATATAACAACTGCATTGTAATTATGTTAATATAAAAAATGTACCAATTTTAGACAAATAGCAATATTTTCTTTCTTAAATCCTAACACAGGTAACAAAAATGTCTTATAACTATCTGAATCTGAATTCAAATAAGAAAATACTCTTAAAATTAAACTGTTAGTTTCTTTTACAAAAAAAATGTACCTTAACTCATATGCAACATCCAAAAGTTGTTCTACATATTATTATCACTATAAAGAGGCTTTTGCAAGATAAAGTAAGTAAATATTGGCCACAGTGAAAAGCCCACCATATCTACAGCCATCTTCTGAGAAAAACAGCCTTGGCTACTCCTTGAGCATAGGTGGCTGAGTTTTGGTTCCGTCCCCTGAAACCTTGGCTATGGCTGATTGGATCTGATTAGATCTTTTTTCTCACTGAAAGCTTTGATTGTGAAACACACAAAGTGAAATTAATCTAAAGAAATTGTAGCAGAGAAATACAAGCTAAAGAGTTGATAGAGGTTGAGGCGCAGTGAGGAATAATGATAGGAAAACTGGAGGCAAAGGCATAATGAAGTCACTAAAACCATGGCTATAAATTTAACTGTGCCTTAGAATTATTTTGTGGGGAGTTTTAAAAACTTCATTTCCCAGGGTGTACCCTATATCAATTAAATCAGGATGCCTGGGATATTTTTCTGTCATCAGTATTTTTAAAGCTCCCCAGGTGATTGCAACGTGCTGCCAATATGGAGAATCACATGCTGAAGCAATTGGGAAAACTTCCGGAAGGCAAAAGAGACCAGGCCCCATGGCCACTGCTCTATCACTAGACTAGCGATTCCATTTTGGGTAGTGTTAGGATATAGTTGCTTTCCCTGTGAAGCTTAAAAATGTAACTCCTGTGCTGGTTTTCTGGGCTTCTTCAGTCAGTTAGTCAGGTATTTCTATATTTATAAGGTAACTGAGGTAACTTGAGTTTGCGTGTAATCTTCACAAACTGCAAGGACTTAAATAATGTGACCATTTTCAGCCAAATCTGAACACTGTATCATTACATTAAATAAATAAAAGCCAAATAAGAGAACAAGGAGTTATTGTTCTTAATGATTTGGCAAGGCTATTGCAACTTTTCCAAAAGTAATGTGATGGTAGAAAAGATTTAGAAAATATTATTCTTAGAATTGTTAAAAGGTGCAAGCGCAAACACTAAATCTAAGATTAAAGTCCCAAATAAAATCATACAAGGCATATTTTCCACTAGAAAAATTCAGAGGTGCATTTTAAAAATTAAAAAAAGCATTTGTGACACACAAGACTTATGAGTCAGAACAAGGATGTGAGAAACTGCAAATATTAAAAATTATTTTAAATGTTAATAAATACACTACTGAGTTTACATTGAAGAATTACATGATACCCATTTTGGTTAAAAAAATATATACTTGCTAATATTTGATTACTAGATGTAATTTTGTGTGCAACTAAATCCATTCATTCTGCTAAATTCATTCATTCTGCAGATGGAAGACATGCTTTTGTATTTTAATTAAATATAGAATGTGTGACTAGCCTTTGTGTGCTCACCATTAATGGCAAGATATGACTTAAGTGCATATTTATTTTTGTAATAAATGTAGACCTTAGAACTGAAGTTGTATGTTGACATCATAAGTGGATTTTTCTTAAGTTTTATTAATGTTTTTTCAACCTGATTTTTATTTTCCCAAGAAATTTTGCTTCCACTTGCACAAACTAGTCAGATTTTTAACTTAAAGGCAAGCATATTAATAGTGCATCGATGGTGAAAAAATAGTATTTATTACGCAAAATGTACCAACAGTGACTGCTGAAATCTTAAGACAAGCACATTTTTTTTTTAGGTTTTACTTTTAACTCCATCATAGCTTTGAGCTACTTTTAATGTATGTTTTCTTCCTCACTTTTAAAATTGTGAGAAAAAGATGAAATATTCCAGATGTGCTTAAAATGTCAGTGACATACATTACTCTCTTCTACTGACTTCTGCCTTACTTTTGCGGTTGGCTATAAAATTGCATAAATAAAAGTGCTTAAAAAAAAAAGCTGTGTATAATGACGGTACAATCATTAGCAATGTAACCAGTGCTTTTATTACTTTATTTTAGTGAAAAAATACGTGTCATAAAAATTCTGAAACTTTTTCAAAGCATATTTAATATATGGACAAAATTATAGTCTACTTTAAAAAATATATTTTCAATGAAGCTAAATCACTGATTCTTAGGACCATAATAAATTTCACATACTCCCAATATAAACAAATAATCACAGCCAAACAGAATGTGGTGGTGGGAGAGGGCTCATAGTGGGATAAAACCAATGTAAATTACAATGTATTGTAATTTGTTAATGTTACATTAACAAATGTAAAGGGTAAAAATAAATAATATACTCTGGAAGCAACTAAAAAAAACTCACTAACAAATTAATCTAACTGAATTTAAAAAATGAATAACAAAAGTGAACTGAAAGGGACAGAATGATATCAGAACTAACTTGACTAACTTTGGAAAACAATATCTTAACTGGATGCTGTGAGGCTAAAGACAAACAAAAATTCTATATGCTGAACTACAGTTTGTAAATGGAATTCTGCTGCCTTGGAGAGACAAAAATTTTAGTTCCTGAACTTGAAAAACTTCATAAAAATGAGATAAATAATTTATTTTTATAAGTATATTAACTCTGTAAAAACAAAATGACTATGGTCTTCATAGAATATTGTGTATTATCACTGTTTATTTGGGAAGCTATTTTTATCAAAATATATTATGTCTGGAGTTCTAATAATTTCTAAGAAAAGAATATAATTACCACATGTAATAAACAAATTAGTCATGAGACAGTCTTTATGATCTTTTCTAGTTATGCAGAAAATGGATTTTTATGAAAATAACTGGATCGAACTCTAAGATGCTATTAATCTTAGGCTAAGATAGAAGAGAAACCAGATATCCTTCAACATGATCTATATATATATTTTTTTACTCTGATGGTGGAAGTAGCTAAAGTTAAGCACTTTAGAGTATAACAATTAATCTTATTCTGGGAAGAAACATTTAGGTTAACTGAAGGCAAGATTGCCTATATGGCATGACAGAAACACCTTTTATAAGCACTTGGAAAAGTGTATTAACTGGAAGTCTCTTACCTACTTAGCATCTAGATATTTTAGTGAAAACTTTGCATTCGTCTCAAGAGAGTCATTTAGCTTTCTCTGAAATGGACACTAAGTAATCAGGCATCTCTTAATGTTGGGTTAAGACAGTTCAATGAGTAAGGAGATTTGCCTTTGAAGTTATTGTTAAAAGGTTCGTTCTCTCCATTACTGTATAGACTTCTGAATCTTGTAGATTGTGGATTTTCAGGCATGATGACATTTATCATTTCCTTTTATGACAGACTCCTTATATTTGACAATGTAAATATATTAGGACTGCATCTTCCTCAAACACTAACTAGGAAATGTGACTGTTTAGAAGTACCTGAAATGACAGGTGATTTTAGAGAGAACCATGTACAATTCTTTATCTAAAAACTTGTTCCTAGCCCTGGCCAGGTGGCTCACTTGTTTATAACATCGTCCCAATGCACCAAAAGGTTTGAGTTCGATCCCCAGTCAAGGGGCATATAGGAGTATCTCTCTAACATTGATGTTTCTCTTTCTCCTTCTCCCTTTCTCTCCTTTCTTCTCTCTCTAAATCAATAAACATACCCTCAGGTGAGAATTTTTTAAAATTCTATTAAAAATAAGTAAAAATTAAAAATAAAAACTTCCAAACTGTGTTATAAATTTAAATAAATTATGAAAAAAAGGAAAAAAAGAAAAGCATATTTTAACAATGCCCATTTTCCCTCTTACCATAGATTTTTACCATTGTTTTGGAAGTTCTAGTTAATACACTAAGACAAGAAAATTAGATGATAGGAATAGATTTGGGACGAAAGAAAGAAACTGTCCTTTTTCACAGGTGATATAAGCATGTATGTGGAAAGTCCAAAAGAATCAATAGAACAATTCCTGGAACTAATAAGCAATTATAGCAAGGTTGAAGGACACAAGATTAATCCACAGAAGTCAAACATTTTCCTATATACCAGCAATAAAAAAGTGGGATTTGTAATTAAAAAATAATGTCATTTATATTTGTACTCCTAGAAAAGAAATACTTATATATAAATATGAAAAAAAACAAGTACAAGATTATAATAAAAAACCAAAAAAAAATTTACTGGGTTAAATCAAAGAAAAAACTAAACAAATGAAGAGGTATTTCATGTCCATGGACAGGATGACAATATTGTCAAGATGTCAGTTTTTCTCAATAAGATCTATAGATTCAATGCAATCCTAACCAGAATCTCAGTAAGTTATTTGGTAGATATCAACAAACTAATTCTAAAGTTTATATTGATTAGGCAGACTCAGAATAGCCAACACAATACTGAAAGAGAAGAACGAAGCTAGAGGACTGACACTATCCAACTTCAAGACTTACTGTAAAGCTATAGTAGTCAAGACAATGAGGTATTGGTAGAGGAAAGGAAAAATTGATCAATACAACAGAATAGGGAACCCGAAAATAGGCTTAGATAAGTACAGTCAACTGACCTTTGACTAAGAACTAAAAGCAACACAATGGCACAAAGTCTTTTCTAAACATGATGATGCTGGAACTACTGGACATCCGTGTTCAAAAAAAATAATGTAAACACAGACCTTAAATCTTTCACAACTGTTAAGTCGAAATGTGTCATAGACCTAAACATAAAACACAAAACTATAAAACTTCTAGAAGATAACATAGAGGAAAAGCTAGAGAACCTTGGGTATGGCAATAATTTTTTAACTACAACACCATAGGCATGATTTACAAAAGAAATAATTGATAATCTGGACTTCATTGAAATTAAAAACACATACTCTAGTACAGTTTTTAAAAGAGAATGAGAAGACAAGCCACAGACTGGGAGAAAACATTTGCAAAGACATAGTTGATAAATGATTATTATCCAAAATATACAAAGAACACTTAAAATGCAACAAAAATAAAACAATAACCCAGTTGGTCTAAAGGCCTGAATAGACATCCTGCCAAAGAAGATGTAGAGATGAGAAATTAAAACAAGGAACTACTACTACATACCTATTAGGATGACCAAAATCAGAAACAGAGATAAAATCAAATTAATGGGAGGACCTGGAGCAACAGATACTCTTATTTACTGATGATGGGAAGCCAAAATGGTTTAACCTTTTTGGAAGACAATTTGGTACTTTCCTGTAAGACTAAACATACTCTTACCACACAATCCAGCAATGGTGTTTCTTGGTATTTACCCAAAGGAGTTGAAACCTATGTCACATAAAAGCATGTACATGGATATTTACAGCTGTTTTAGTCAAAATATCAAAACTTGGAAGCAGTCAAGATGCCCTTCAGTAGTTGAGTCAATAAATAAAATGTGGTACATCCAGAAAATGAAATATTATTCAGCACTAAAAAGGAAATCATTATCAGGACATGATAAGGTATGAAGAAATCTGATATATACATTGCTAGCTGAAAGAAGTCAACTTGAAAAGGCTATATACTGTATGATTCCAGTATATGACATTCTAGAAAAGGTAAACCATGGAGACAGTAAAAAGATCAATGGCTCTCAGGGGCTTGAAGGATGGACAGATAAATAGGCAGATCACAGAGGATTTTCAAAACAATAAAACTATTTGGATGAAACTATAATCATGGATACATGCTATCGTACATTTGTTCAGACTTATAGAATGTATAATACCAAGGATAAACTCCTATGTAAACCATGAATTCAGGTGATTATGTTGTAGCAATGTAAGTTCATCAAAATATCCCTCTGGTGGTGATATTGACAATGAGGGGCGCTAGCATGTGTGAGACAGAAGTTATATGGTAAATCTCTTCACCTTTCTCTCACTTTTGTTGTGAATCCAAAACTACTCTGCAAAAATAAAGTTTTCAAAACACAATTGATATATTTACATTAATATAATATTTCATGAATGCTTAATGTTTTTTGAAATGATTAATACAGTGCTTGGCATGAATTAAGCAATATACATTGCTTGAATTTAGATTCATTCTACAATAGATTCATTGGTGAGAACAAAACACAACAGCATATGCAACACTCAGAGGCCAACATACAACCACATACAAACACAGACAAGCACCCAAACATCTAGTCATGATCTGCAATATTAGAGTCTTTATACGAACGAGAAGAATCAAATGTACACCTGAGAGTCTCAGAAAGGTTAATTAGTTTGCTAGGACTTCCATAATAAAATACCACTGACTGGATGGTTTAAACAAAAGAAATTTATTTCCTTATTGTTCTGGTGGCCAGAAGTCCAAATTCATGATCAGCAAGCCTGGTTTCTTCTAAGACTTCTCTCCTTGGCTTGTACATGGCCACCTTTTTCACTGGATCCTCACAGAGTCTTTTTTTCTGTGTGTGGTTCTCCTGGTGTCTCTCTGTGTGCCCAAGTTTCTCTTCTAAGAACAATAGTTCGACTGAATTAGGATTCCTAATAGTCTTATTTCAGTCTTTTTAAAGGTCCTCCTATATTCAAATATAATCACTTTCTGAGGTACTAGTGGTTAGGGCTTCAACCTATGAATTAAAGGGGTACAATTAAGTTCATAACAGTGATAAATATTTCACTTTGAACTGTTTTTGTATCAGTTACCTCTTTTTAAAAAAATCTGTCACATTTCCTAGGTTTTCCACACAATCTTAAACCCCATATTTCATTCTAGAGACATTAGTCACAAAAAAGTCAAAAATGCCTTCATAGACCACGCATAATATTAGACATCGCCTTTGGTGTACCTGTGTCTGCAGTATAACCTTGCAACATATTTGACATTTTAAAGTTATCCTCTAATTTTTGTATTTATACAACAATAACACATCTGACGGCCAGTTATTTTATCTTTAACTTTTCTTAAAGATTTTATTTATTTTTAGACTGAGGGGAAGGGAGAGAGAAAGAGAGGGAAAGAAGCATCAATATGTGGTTGCTTCTTGCACCCCCTGCTGGGGACCTGGCCCGCAACCCAGGCATGTGCCCTGATTGGGAATCCGAACCAGTGACCCTTTGGTTCGCAAACCAAAGCTCAATCAACTGAGCCACATCAGCCAGGGCTATTTTGTCATTAATTTTTATTATTGTTATGAATAAATAAGCATATTACATACAAATATAAATCTTGCTTTTTATGTTTGTGGAGCTCTTGAGCTTTTAATTTCTTGATAATTTTCACAGTTAAATATAAAAATAAATTTTTAAATTGAGAACATGCATGTTTTTTAAAATATTTTTTATTTAGCAATTTTTATTCTCTGAACAATCATTCACAAAGTGAACTATTTGAGTAATTCTGGTGATAATCAATAGAAAAATGAAAGATCATTGGCAATGTCTGTTAGTAAAAATAACTTTGATCTTTTCCTTGATAAATAATTTGTGTGTGTTATATAACAATCAGAAGAAAAATCATGTGATACTTATTTTCATTTTACTAGAGACTGCATTGTTTTTCAAAAGCACATTTTAAGCTGTCTCTAAGTGGAAAGTTATTTACTGCTGTTTATTTTATTTTTCCCTTAAGATACTCTATTGCAAAGTCATAATTTTATTTTAACATATCTGAAATAAATATTATATCTGGGTTTTAAAAGTTTCATGAAGTTGCACACTCCAAGGGATGTCATAGTTTTAAAGAATCTCCACAATATAAAATAATACTTCAATAACTGATGACCAATGGGATTAACGCAAATGCATTTCAGAATCTTTTAATTAATGACTAAATATGCAACTACATCCAATAGTGGCCTTTTCAGTGTTTAAAATTATCCTTTAATCAGAACTCTTCAGGGGATGGGAAAATTAATCAAACCATTAAGATTTTTATTTTATACATTACTAAAATTTTGATTTTTCTTAAAATTTTAATAATTCCTTGCTATGTAAATTTATATTTTATTCATATAAGACACATGTAGCTGATGCTGCAAATTTAATTAATTTTCTTACTTTTATTACTTTTTTCCTAATTAACTGTTTTCTTAATGAAAGCCTTGAGATTACTATGCTCTAAATTATGTGCTCATTAATTTTGTACAGGCCAACACCTAGAGAATCTTTGGAGACAACATCACATGATTTGATAATTTCAAATGGATGTGGGAAGTAGAATCTGTGTTGAAATGAAGGAAACCTGTCCCGGTCACTTGCTCTTCTCCTCACTCTCTGCTGAGCAGCCTTTGTATGTGGTGTTCATTGGGCAGTTCTAGCATGTGATCCAATATGCCAGTGGAGCTTGGAACAAATGGGTAGGGATAAGGCTAAACCGAAGAGGAAGGATGCAGAATGGGAATGTCGGTCAGGCAGAGGAGTGCATAGCTCTCCAGAGGATGAAAGATCAGTGTGTGGTGGTGGTAGAAAGAAATAAAAAGACCTGTATAGTTAGGAAAGGAAACAGTAAGCATACTTGCGTGCTTCTGACAAGATGATCATACAGATAAGTCAGGACAGCAAATCTGCATTTGTTTCTGGCTTCATCTCCAAAAATCAACCCTAGAGCAACTGTAGAAGAAAACATTTACCAACATAAATCAAATAAAAACTTTGAGAAACTTGCCAAGATCAAAAGTTGCCTTGGACTGGGATGATGAGTCACAGTCACAGTCTAGGACGGGGTGGCCAGAAGGCAGTGGCAGGAACTGGTTGAAAATAAGTTATAAATTCTACTTTTCTCTCCTCACAATGTTGCCTGGGCAAGATTGTTTTCCCTTCCTTTACCATATAAGCCATAGATACCATCAAACTCACTAGTGGGCAGGAAGTTTTAACGCTGCACAAAAGCTCTGCTGAAATGAGAATCTAGTCATAAGAGATGCAGTTGATCCATATGTCCTCATCCAAACCTCTAGGGCTGATGGATTGGCTCTTGCCTTTCTGTTCCTTTCTAAAACTGTTCCAGGCAAATCCCTGACCACAGTATTTGCTTTGTGCTATCTCAGCAAACAGTGGTGTCTTAAATTTGGGTGCCTGACTTCCCTGTCCTGCAGATGATGCTTCACTTCCTCTCAAACTCCTGAGAGATACAGAGAATGGAGTCTCATTTTCACCAGTCTTAGTGCACACCACCAGACAGGATAGCCTTTAACCCAAGGAAAATGAAAGCACAGGGGAATTAATTATACATACAACTTACACATATACCATAAAAGAAAACCATAACATGTCAAAGACAAAAAGAGACTCACGTTGGATTCAAGAACAATGACAAAACAAAACTAAGATTCAGTTAGATGTTGCCATGCAGGAGATACATTAAAATAAAGGTAACAACCACAAAAAAGATTTGAAAATGAATTGATGAACAAATATATACCAGGAGAAAGAAGTCTGGGGTATAAATTAAATACCCGAAAGACATACCAAGAAAAAAAGGATATAAGAAAAAGGAGGGTGGGTGTTATAACCTGGTATGATTTTTATAAAAGTTAAAATATCCAAAAAGTATCCATCATAAAACCCTTCCATTAAACAGTTGAGCCTCTAAATTTATAAAGTCACTGACACTGTGATAGATTGACTCACTGTATCATAGAGAAATAAAGGCAGATTAATTCCTAAAACTGTACTGTGGGTTAGACACCAGATAGATTAGAGATATAAATGGGAAAAATAAAACTATAAAGTCAATGAAAAATGAGAGGGTTTTTTTTAAGCAAACCCCAAAACAATTATAAAACTTTTTATTTATGGATCTGACTACACCAAAATTAAAGATTTCTGCTCAATAAATTATACCATGTCAAAGACAAAAAGAGACTCATGTTGGATTCAACAACAATGCCAAAACAAAACTTTCCAAAGTAAATGCGCAGGTGGCAATACCCAGTACAAACCTATTTTACAATGTCTAAAATTGATAAGCTATTAACACCTATCATATACATATACCAACAGATGAACAAAAACAATGAAAAGAAATGAAAGATCGAATATTTAATAAACATATGAAGAGATGTATAGACTCATTATTGATGAGAAAAATAATGCAAGGAAATGAGATAATCACCTTAAATTTATCAGATTGATAAATATTAGAAATCTGGATAATGTTAAGTGTTGCTAGAATGTGGAGATACAGGAGCTTTCATGCATTGCAAGAAAGTCTGTAATGTAGCCGTGCGATTTTGGAAAGCAATCTGGCAGTACCTAACCAAGCAGCGCATGCATACTCCATGACTAAAGAATTTCACTCCTGTGTATAAATCCAAGAGAAATGAATATTCAATTCTACGAGGGACCATGCATGAGGATTTAATACAGTGATTGTTTTTTGATGGATGGAATTTGGTCAATCTATGTGTTTATTGTTGGGTGATTATATATGCTAATGGCAATATGAACAAATATTAAAGATATAAAACTTAGTAACAAAAGTAAGAATCAGAATAAGATGTGTGGTATAATACCATTTACATAAGTTAAAAATTCATGTGTGAAAATACAAATAATTTTTTTTTCAAAAATGTATACTCCTCAAGTGCATTAGAGTGGTAGTAGTAACCTAGAGAGAAGGGAGTTCTGAATGGGTGTTAAGAATGAGGATGGAGGTGATTGGATAAGTAAATAAAACAAGAGACATTGTTGGAACAAAAGGGGTTTTAATAAAAAAGTATGATTAATTAAACCATTATCTACACCAGAGACAAAACAAAACAAAACAAAATGTAAAGCAGATTAAGAAAAACCAAAAGGATTATGTAAAAACTAAGTAAGTGTGCAGAGATTTTGACTCTTAACAAACTTGTATTATCTACTTTGTTAAAAAAGTTTTATCCACAAAATTGAGTGTAACAACAGCAATAGCATAGTTATTGACACTATAAACATTTTTTTATTTCTTCTTTATAGTTTCTTCTCAACATGTAAATATGCCTACTGAATAGTATACTTATTTCTGCCATGCTTATTATTTTATTAACATTAGAATAGACTTTCAGCTATTTTCTCTATTCATTTTATATTGATATATATATAAATGCAAATCTAAGAATATATTACAGAAATTACGAAAATGAGAAAATTAGCATCTCTAAAATTTTCTTATAATTTCACTAGAGGAATTTGATTTCAGGAAGTTTTCAATGAATAAATCAAACTCTGTGACATTTTTGTTTTTAAATAACTTTTAAAAAATCCATCTATCAGCCAATATAACATTGCAATTAATTTTAAGAACATTTTAATTTACAGACTCAAATTCTATATCTTGTATCCCAATTTAAAAATCTAATATACCAATTTATATTAATGAAGATTCTTGGGACTAAGATATATCCTCCTGCTTGTTATATATAAAGCATTGACATTTTGGTCTCTGTATTATTCTGATTCTCAAAATGGCTTCCAAGAGACAAATCACTCAGTTTCCATTATCATTAGAAATACTTTTCTTGATTCTTATTTTGGATAATCCCCTGATTCTTTACAAGTTCTGTAATAGATGAAAAAGATAATGTTAAATATCATTAAAGGTAGTTTTTTTATAGCTATAGTTTTCTTCTAGAAAGTCAAAATTATGAAACAACAATTCTATAATAACTTCATCTCACCTGACTGTGGATATTCCATTCAGAACAAATCCTGGAGGTTTATTACAAGGACATTTTAAAACCCAGATGAGTGGGGTTTTTTAGCTACTTGGGTGTCACATGGCTATCATGAATAGAGATGACCATTTGAAATAGTGAGTGAATCAACAGAGATGTGTGCCTGGACAAAAAAAAACACCTACACTTTTTTTAATCCCTGTGTCTCCTCAGCTACCTGTTCCCTTCTCTACCTCTATCACTTTTTTCTGTGCTCCTGCTTATATCTATTTCCCTCCAGGTTTATGTACCTTTAACTATCTCTTCCTCATTCTAGTTTTTCATTTCCCTTCTGCTTTTCTACTTCCTTGATGTTTATAATAGTGTATATGCAAATCAGATAAGCTAAACTTTTATATATTTCCTTCTCTCTCAAGTTTTTAAGTCACCCTAAAACAATTTGTGTCTTGATTAATGAACTTCAGAGTAAGAAAAGTAACTTACTTCTAATGTACAGGCCACTGTAGAGTACAATCAATCACCCATTTTAGCAGTTCTCTTAAGAATAAGTAGTTCTCTTATTTTTTAACCAAATTAATTAAATGTTTTAAAAAATATTATAGTATCAGTCACAGAAAAGAGGCAGAGAATTACAGACTGAGGACATGAGTTTTACCTCTGTTTCTTGGATAGCATTCTTGAACAAATTATATTAAATCTATCTTTTCTTTGAGATTCATTCAACAAATATGAAAACCTTAGCAACAGCGCTAGCCACCAGGAACCCAAATTTCTCCCACTGATGAAAGTTAAAAGTCACAACGAATACAAAAACATTAATGTACATACACTAACCAGTATAAAATTTAAAAATATTCAAAAATATTCTGGAGAAACAAATGAAGTTTAAGACAATATCCAACCAAGAAATACTGATGGTTTGCTAAGCAAGAGATTCTTGACATGAGATTGTGTAGGAGAAAGTACAATAGAAAGGTCAGTTTCACACACTCTTCCTGCTCTCCAATCTCTCCTCTATGCTCCGGCCGGATAAATCTACCTAAAATTCACACGAGATAACATGCTCACGGACTCTACAATTTTCAGCTTAAAACCCTCTGGTGTTCAATTCTTGACATTACCGGAAAGGCTCCCTGTGGGCTTTGTATGCTTTCACCTCAGAGAACAATAGTCTTTACATTTGTTGCTCCTAAGCCTGGAAACTTCTTCCCACATTGTCCTTTCCACACAGTAGCCCATTTAGAACACCTCTGATGGAACTGTGGGAGGCATAGAGGTTTTTTTCCCTGTCCCAACAAATTTTTAAGGCTCTTTGAAGTGAGAAAATCCTCTCTAGTTTGGTACATAGCCTCAGGAAACCAAGAAAATGAGTATGTCCTTAACTTATGCATAATTTACTTTATTAATACCTACATTTGGCTTACATGGGATATCAAACTATGTCTTCCCAATAAGTACTTGCTAGTACATACCAGGAGATAATCATAAGACTGGTCTTCCTCAAAAACTTTAAATCCATAAATATGTAATGAGATAAGAAATTGAATTTTTCAGCTGATGGTGCTGATTCTACTGAGAGATAAAATATCAAAGTCCTCTAATCTGTCTCCATATGAATGTATCTTATACTTTAGTTTATTAGTTCAAAATTAAGTATGAGGTAAAGATTGTCCAGGTTGGGCACTCTATTTGTGATTTTTACCAATGACCTTTTGCCAACTTCATTCACCAAATACCATACTACTATACATTCTCATGAAAATCAATGAGTTAAAACACATAAAAGCACTTTGCAACATTTAACAAGCTCTAAAGACTAAAATACATTTCAGGAGTATGATTTCTCTCCTCAGTAAAGACTGCTGTTACTATTCTGAGACATAAAGGCAACAGTTGTGTTTTCTTAGTTGTGAGAAGTCTACACAAACAAACCAAGTTTTCATGTCTGAATACGTATTATTTTCATTTCTATCGTTTGCTTGCCAAAAATGTGAATAAGCACTTATGAGAAGTAAAAGACTGCATTAAGTTCTTTTCTTTTGGTCTCCTGTTTGCAAATTCACCCTCTTCTGTCCCCCCAAAATTATGTTTTTATGCTCTTACATTTGCTAAAATCTTACCAGGATTTAGAAAATCAAGAACTGGATCTATGAGCAGTTGAAACAAATGGCTTGCTTCCATATGCTATCCCTCAGGATTGAGAAGAAACCTATTTTTTAAAAAAACTTAATTACATCATGTTCTGTAGCGATCACCCTCATTAAATGCCTTTGAAGTGCCACATACATGAAGAGACCTAGAAGGCAGTATGAAATCTCAAGGGTGTGCATTTGGGGTGCTCACATGAGGTAAAAAATATATGTGTGTGTGTGTGTGTGTGTGTGTGTGTGTGTGTGAACACATAATTTTGCATAGACTGTTTCAATGGACCTTCTAGATAAAATTTATCATTTTCAGGCTGTTAAAAAATAAAACTGACTTAAATAATAATAATTATTTATTAACAATGAGGTCTGTTAATAACACAGACTAACTTAAAAATATCCAGTAACACTATGGACTCTTACAAGCCAGCACACACATGCACACACACACAACAGCTCACTGACTCTCTCTTTTCTCTTTTTTCCACTTCACTCTAGGTAAAGAAAACATTCCTGATAGAAATTTCTGTTACTTTGTTTTTCTCTAGAGACTTAAGCAAACATTAACTGTTTTCATTTTGAAGCAGAATATTTGTCTTTGTATAATTGCAAAACTTAAAATAATCTAAATGTCTTACCTTTGGGAACTGATTAAATAAATTACTCCATTTCATTATAATTGAATATCACCAAAAAATTTTAATAAGAGATACAAGACATTTGGTAAAATATAATGCTTTTTAAACAATGAATATGGATATATGCCTGCATGGGATATTTTCAAAGGAATTTATATCAAATTATCTTCATATTAATTTAAAAGACTTCTACTAGTATGGTTAGTTGGGTTGTGAGTGATATTTTTTCTATATTTTTTATGTTTTGAACTTTCTCTAAAAAATCTCCATTTTACATATCAGAATATATCATGGTACTTTGGATTAAAATACTTATTAATAATGGATTATATAAAGGTTTTAGTAACCATAATGCATGTACATGTTGTGCTAACCAGCTGCAAGGTCTCTGAGAATACATCACAAAATAATTTCCTGCATCAGACAGACTGAGGCACAATCTAATCAGAAACCTGTGAACATGTTCATTTGTGTCAAGAGCAAGCTTTGTGTTTACTTACATAGTCTCAAGAAATCTAGTAGCCAGAACCTGACCTCATTACATAACATTTATGTAAAAAAAGTCTTAATAAGAAGAAATAATGTGATTGGTGGCCACAAGAAGAAAGTAATATTCAGTTGCCTTGAGAGCCATAAGCATTCTCAGGCAAGGAGAAAATAGTGTTTTGCATCTACTTCTGCATCAACACTCTAAAACTGATATGGAAAAGTTGGAGCTCTTGAGAAAAGTGATCAAATGATAAGAGCATTTCCAAACTTGCCATATGTGGTAGAGTTATGATCATTAGCGAAAAGGGTAGACTTGAAAGAGAAATGATAGGTATCCTGAGATGCTAGAAAGGATATGAAGAGAAAGGCACAAGGTCTATTGTTTGATTGCTCGGCTCTTGTCAAGTAGGTGAAAGTATTTGAAAACTGATTAAAACAAAGAACTAAAAAAAATAAGTGGAATAATTTGAAAATTAACTAGATCACCACTGAATATAGCATAGTCCATGTAACTAAATTAATTCATGCTGAGCTGGGATGATGAATTGCTAGAAATATTTAAAAATATTAATGGGTCAAAAATATCTTGCATAAGATGGACTCTAAATTATCTTTTAATCTAAGATTTGATCATTCCAAGGTAAGCCAGGGAACAAAATCAAAAGCATTGGTCCATTTTTATGCATGTGCATGTGATGGAGGATCTTGCAGGTAGTGTAAGGGGTGACAACAGAAGAAAAAAAAGATAAAAAATGTAAACATACAAACAAATCATATCGATACAGTGATTTCAAATCCACTTACCACTGTCAAAAAATTTAAACAATATATGAACAGACTCATGCTCTAGTCATATACATGTGAAAAAATATTTCTTTACAAATTAATTTTGATGTAGAATCTTTATATCCTGTTTCCTATTCAAGTCTCCCCTCTCCAGGCTCACATCAAAATTCTGGAATACTGTGCAAGTCAAGATATTCAGGGATGGGATTCCTATAGCTGCTCACAAACATTAACCTGACAAATTTTCCATCCTCGGCAGCCTTAGTCTGTTCCAGGGCTTCTTCTGCTTGTGGGCTGTGCTCAGGGAATAGGAAGTTCATCACAGGGAATCATCGGCATCACCCCATCACCCACTGGGTTCTGGGCAACCTCCTGGGATTCCTGCTACTCCTAGGATGTTCAGACATTTCTGGAGTCTTTCTGTACCCAGGATATAGATGGAGTCCTATTGTAATCCTAGGAGAGTGTCTTTTTAGTTGGGAAAGAGAAACTCTTTTTTCTTCTACTTTGGGATATGTAACCCTGTAATCCTCTTCCCATGTTTTTAGACAATATGTTTATGCTTTTTGAAAATGAAGGCAAGATATCTTACAGGAGTTTCAGCTTTCTGCCCTGCTATATTCACTCTGCAAACTGACCACTTGCTTAAAGAAAGATGAGAAACACTAATATCTTAAAATATTACACTTTTTCAAAATAAAAAATGTACACATATATTTCTTTGAAATTCCAATGGTTCTTTTTTAAAAAATTATAGAATTTATTGGAATAACATTGGTTACTAGAATTATATAGGTTTCAGGTGTACAATCCTATAATATATCATTTGTATATTGTATTGTGTGTTTAACACCCAAAGTCAAAATGAACATACATTTTTAAGTGGAAGACATCAGTGAGATAGGTGACTGGAGCAAGAAGCTTAAGAAAGTACTAGGAATCAGTTTCTAAATGGAAATTTCAAAGAGAAAGATTAACAGTAAATTAAACAAATGACAGGAGAATAGATTTCACAACAAGGTGGGTTCTATCATATTAGGATACTAGGACTAAGAAGATACTGAGTGCACTTTTTGGTGGTGAACTGAGACTTCTGCTATCCACTCTCCAGAAAGGCTGCAGCAGGAAGAGAGTGTTTTCTCCCTTAACTCATTCTCCAGTTTCCTCTTTGTCTTCTAATTCACATGTGGACAACTCTTCCTGTCATTGGAAGCGTCTTCATCAACTTACCTTCAATATGCCTATATTTGTGAGTTATTCCAGCACATATAAACAACAGAAGGATGTGTCAGAACTTTGTTCACGCAGTGGATTCTGATGAGCCATGATCAGCGGGAAGTCACTGATAACCATTTTTAAAACTGCCACTTGCCTTCGATAATAATTCTGTCATAGTAACAGCTACAAATTCCCTACAAATGTGCAGTTATCACGGTTGAGGTGATTCTGGCAATGTAAATTGGACTTTTTTCCTAAGCAGAAAACAAGGTACTGTAATTGTAACAGAAACCTATATGCCTCTCCCAAATCCATATTTCTCTCCTTCTGTGGTAATAGACACAATCAATTTTAAGTGATAGCTATAGATTACATTTCTTAGACTCCTTTCCAGCAAGGGAAAATCAGATGTCTAAGTTCTGAGAGCAGAATGTAACTATACCTGATGTGCACATATTTAGGTAGGTGTCCTTAGATAAAAGCAATGCTTACTTTTCCTGCTTTTTTCTTTTTGGTGGTTAGAATGCAGATGTGATGGCAGGAATTAAAACAGTTATCTTGGACCATGTGGTCCCTGAAGATAATAGAACAATTAGAGAAAATGAACCTGCACCACTGATATTCTTAGACTTGTTATCTTCAGTCCTAGACAGTCTATGCACATTTTTATGTGAAAAATAAACATCTACTTTGTTTAAACCATTCTACTTTTTGAAACCTCAAAGTCAAATCTAACCCTAAAATATTTAACAACCTATGTATGTTTTCATTAATATTCAGAACTCAAACTGTTACGGGAGTTTTATGCTTAATAATGCCTTTAGAAATGATCTGCAGAATAAAATATTGATGGAGTGAAAATAATTTTATATCAACTTAAATGGTATGTAGTTGCCATAAAAAAGAATTACATGCCAAATCATAAGCACTTCTATCAGAAAATAATTGGTGTGTTTTTAATTAATTATTTAAAGTTATGGTTACCATGTACTTCAGAAAAAATATGCAGATGTCAATTAAGTCTCAAAGGTGTTCAAAATACCTCTGGGGGAAATAAAAACAATTAAACTTTTTAGCATTAACCAAAATGTGTTTTACTTGCTAAAGACATTCCATGGTTAAAGAAACAAATATTTTTGAAATAGGGTATAGTATATCTAAACTTAGTATTTTAGAGTTTGAGAGACTCTCCTTTAGAGTTTAGAGCATCTTAGACTTTACACATGACAAAATGCTCAAGCACTTAAAACATTTTAAACCTTGTTTTTCAAACTTACTAAAACATGAAAAGTCAAGCTGGCAAGCTGTGAATCTATGACTCTGTGAACAAAATAAACACTCAGAAGATGAATTATGGTTAAACCTTTTTTCCTAAAGAAAATGTATTTCTTAGTACTTATAAGAAAAAGCATTTAGTTTCTTCAAAAGAATGGCACCTCAATGGATATCGTTGTCCAGTAATTATTGTGCAACCAGATTAAGCTAGGATGAAATTTTAACCATATGTAGTCATGAGCCACATAAAGATATTTTGGTCAGTGTGGGACCACATAAAAGACTACAGTCACATGTGATCGTAACGGAGCTATGACGTCTTAGCTGTCATAATATCTCTGTGCAACGTATTATTCATGGATTAGTGGTGATGTTGATATAAGCAAGCCTGCTGTGCTGAGAACCGTACAGAAGCATAACACACAATTTTGTACACTACAGAATATTCGATAACAAATGACTATGTTAGTGGCTTATGAATTTACTACATTATACTTTTATTGTGATTTTAGTGTGTACTCTTTCCACTTGTAACAAAATGTTTACTATAAAACAGTGTGTGCTGTTATACCAGCAAGCCTTACATATCTCCTGTTTATGAAGTTTCTTCATTGCATCATTTTCTCTTTTGCTTGATTTAATATCTTGTTGTTTTATAAATTTAGTATAGCCTACATGTGCAGTCTTTCTAGGTCTACAGTCATGCAAAGTAACGTCCTAGGCCTTCACATTCACTCACCACTCACTCACTCATCCCCCAGAGCAACTTCCAGTCCTGAAAGCTCCATTCATGGTGTGTACCATTATACAAGAGAACTTTTTAAAAAATCTTTTATACTGTATTTTTATGTACACTTTCCTTTTTTAGATATGTTTCAATACACAAATACCATCATGTTATAATTGCCTACAGTTTATTCAGTATAGTAACATGCTGTACAGTTTTGTAGCATAAGAACAAGAAACTGTATACCGTCCAGCCAAGGTGTGTAGAGTAAGCTACAGCATCTAGGTTTGTGTAAGTGCACTCTATGATGTTCACGTAGGACGAAATCATCTAATGGAGCATTTCTCAGAAAGTACCCCTATGATTGAACAGTGCTTGGCTGGCCGCACAAGGATGAAACTTCCATTAACTTCAAGGAGGACTTTTTCTCGTGGAAGGACTTAACCTCAGCTTAAGCCACATTCATTAATTTTATCTAGCAATAGAAATACTTTTTTTAAACATGTCATTCTTTTGTGTGTTTTTCAATTAATAGAGAAAAGTTCAGTTATAAAACATATCCTGGAAAAAATACATTAGGTGAATTTGGATAGCATGGGATGTCTGTTGAGGATTTAACAATATTGTTAACATCCCTGAGTTGTACTGTTACGGGCTGTCCTTTCCCTGTATTTCTTGTTTGTTTGAAATCCTGGCAGAATTTCAGAAGCACTTTGTGTGTGTGTACGGGAGAAAGAAAAGTGTATTTACAAATCCTGTATGTGGAGAAATGTACCCCTTTCAGATTCATCATAAACCACATAACGAACATATGTATGCCTCTACTGAAACTCAATTCTCACATCTAGTACTTCAAGTGTATAAAGTTATTTTAGCATGATTTCTGGCATACATATGCTTTTGGTATTTAAAATAATCTTTAAATGATTTTACTTTATTTTGGTGACATTGACCCCTATGTGAAAGAATGAGGTTAATCTGCTTGTATTTAAAATGGTGGGTTAGGAAAGGAGTTTCTTAAGAACAGTGTACAGTAACAAAGAGATGATGATGAATAAGGAGAAACTAGCCCTTAAGAAGGTGAAAACCAATTTTAGGTGTTTGTGGAAGATAAAACATAACACTGGAGAGGTGGTTGCATTTGGAAGCTACATAGAAACAACCTCCTGTTTGTTTAAAAGTACTCTATTTATACTTTGAATGTAGGTCTTAATTTATACCTCGTTTCTTTTGTTCCTGCTTCTGAATTTAAAGACAAAATTGTGGGCTACCCTAACATTTGCTTTAGGGGAGCCTTGAGTTGAGATAATCACCACTTGCTTCCTCATTGTGTAATCCTAGGCTGCTATTATTATAGGATAAAGTAAGAAGAGTGGCTCATTCTATACTTAAAATGCTTTTCACATTTAGTTCCCCTAAACGGGTTTCTAAACCCTCAAGGTTTAATGTGTTTTATTTTGAAAGAAGGGGTCCATTAACTTTCTAAGAACTTCTCACGGAAACTGATTGCTATCCTTGGTAATAGTCTCTGAAACCGTAATATAAAGACAGGATGAACACGAGGACAATTGTTTTGTCAGTCAGCTAGGTTCAGGGTAGATATTGCTTAAATATTATATAAAATTACCAAAAATATTCTTCCTGGGCCATTAGACAAAAGTCTTTTGATAAATTTAAAGCATAATTTCTGGATAACATTAAATTACAGGACAGTTGGGCTCATTTTTCCCTCTTGTTCTTATTAATTCCATAAATGGGTGATACTTATAAACTTGAATTATGTTTATCTATTTATCATACAGTACATAAATTCCAATGATAAATTTCAATTCTAGGAATTAAAAGATGATATATTAACCTCTAAAGATAAAATATTAAAGAAAAAACATGTCTGTTATGAAACTACTGGATTGACTTCTTATTGGAGTTATAATTATTATACTTCTTTTTTTGCTTTAAAAGTGTACCTAAGGCAGTTAGTTTCATTTTTAATTTTTTGAAGCATCCCCATACTGCTTTCACAGTGGCTGCACCAGTCTGCATTCCTACCAAGAGTGTAAAAGAGTTTCCCTTTTCCCACATCCTCGCCAACACTTGTTGTTTGTTTGTTTATTGATGATAGCCATTCTGCCTTATAACCCAGTGATCCTTTTTCCTGGAATTTATCTGAAGAAACCTGAAACACTAATTCAAAGGAACATAAGGACCCCTATGTTCATTACAGCCTTATTTACATTCACCAAGATATGGAAGCAGCCTCAGTGTCCATCACTAGACCAATGGATAAAACAACTATGGGACATTTACCCAGTAGAATACTACTCGGCCATAAAAAAGAAGAAAATTGTACCCTTTACGACACCATGGATGGACCTGAGGAACATTATGCTAAGTGGAATAAGCCAGTCATAAAATAAGAAACACCATATGATTTCACTCGTATGTGGAATCTGATGAACAAACTGAACAAACAAACCGAGACAGACACATAGATAGAGAGCAGGATGACAACTCTAAGAGGGGATGGTGGTTAGGGGGTTGAGCAGTGGAGCAAAAGGGCAAAAAGGACTCATAAATGCAGTGTGGTGATTGCTGGGCGATAGGGGGTCTAAGGGGGATAAATGGTAATGGATAAAATTACAATAAAAAATGTACCTAGCTATAGTTCATTAGCCATTATAAAGAATTAATAAGAAAAATAGCGAAATAAAATTATTCAATCAATAAAGATTAGGTCACTTTTTTCTTTTTTGTTTTAAGAACATTTAACATGAGGCCTATGCTCAACTAATTTTTAAATGTATGATAATATTGTGAGCTATAGGCATAATGTTGTATCAGATATCTAAAATTTACTCATCTAGCATAACTGAAACTATGTACCCACTGAATAGCAACTTCTTTTTCTTCATGAAAACCACTATTCTACTCTCTGTTTTTATTAGCTTGACTATTTTAGACATACTTGTGGATTCACGTAGCATTTGTGGCTTCCTTCATTTAGCATAATGTTCTCTATGTTTATTCATGTTGACAAACATTGAAGGATTTCCTTATTTCCTGAGGCTGAATAATATTTCATCATCTGTGTATGTTGCACTTTTTATTCATCCCATCAGTAGACATTTGGGTGATTCCACATCTTGGCTGCTGTGAATTATGCTGCAAAGAACACAGGAGTACACATCTCTCTCAGAGATTCTCATTTCAATTCTTTTAGATAAATACTCAGAAGTGGAATTTCTGATTCATATGGGAATTCTATCTTTAAGTTTTTAAAGGAAATTCCATACTGTTTTCCAAAGTGTCAGCACCATTTTACATTCCCACCAACAGTGTCCAAGGCTTCCGGTTTCCCAAGATCCTCTCCAAATACTTAACCACATTTTTTTTTTATAATGGCCTTTCTAATGTATGTGAGGTGATATCTTATTGTGGTTTTGATTTGCCTCTATGTACATAAGGCTTAAGGGTGTTGAGCATCTTTTCACATACTTAGTGGCCATTTGTGTGTCTTCTTCTCAGAAATGTCTATTCAGATCCTTTGCCCATTTTTTAAATTGAAATGTTTTATATATGTTGACTTATAGAAATTCCTTAATTCTCTATCAGATATGTGGTTTGAAAATATTTTCTCCCATTCTTTGGATTCCCTGTTCATTGTAATTGTTTCCTTTGCCGTTAGATTATTTTCAAACGTTATTATTATCATTATTTTAATCTCTTGGAATACAATACTCCCAGAAACAAAATGCAGATTATCACAGTTAAGTGTCTAACAGAGAATCTGCATAAGAGATAATATACAATAAAAAGTATTTGATTATTATAGGGAAGTTTAAAGTGCTTTATCTGTATAAAATGTATGATTATTATTACATTAATTTTAAATTAATACAAGGCATAACTTATCAATACTATAATTATTATTTTAAAAGTCAGGCCAAGAAAATTTATCCTTAATACTACTCTTCAGCTTTTACCTTCCAAATATTAAAGGTCTTTTGTGATGATTGTATTTACTGATCAAATTCACTGAGAAATTTGAACAGCATTATGCACAAATATAAGTATATATGTGTATGTACATATATGTATTTATTTATATATACACATATATAATACATATATGTTCATACCTTCAAGTCTTTCTACAGCTATAGCTATAAATATGCATTATTAATGTAATAGAAAAATCTGAAAAGAAGCTTGGTACCCCTTGGGGGTAAATATCTTACTTGCCTAAATTAAATTTTAAATCATGCACTAGATACATGTCAAAAGAACCTAAGTCTAGATGTATGTTTGTTAAAGAATTGCAGTTGTCAAACAGTGCACCAATTTTTTGTTAATTTTTAATTTTTGTTATTTTTTAAAAAGTCAGTCAGGAGAAGATGATTAATGAAGACTTTTTTATTTGCAAAACAAAAGTGACTAATTCATGGAACAGTTGCCTGGAATTTAGTGATTTACAGGAGAAATTCACACATCATTCACTTTGCTTTTTTGGATATACAAAAAGATCCAAAGAAGATTCAACCATCCTTTGAAATACTCTGAATTCAAGAGGCTTTCTTTCTCTAATTTAGTTCAAGGAAGATTGTTTAGGTGGAAATGGAAGAATGGGCTTGGGAGAAGCTAATAGATAGAACACTTTTTCTCACCCTTTAAAACCTTTAAAAGCTGTCCATTTTTCGTTCTATTGATGTCACATAATATTTGTTTCACAATAAACTATGAGCCATAGTATTAGCAACCAAGTCAATTCTGTTCTACTGTTTGGCTGAAACACGAAGAAGGTAGACATAAGTATGGGCTTCCATTAGAACTTTGGGAATCTTCAAACTTTCTTTAAGGATGACAGGAAAGATTTGCTTCTATACTTAAAATATATTTCAGTGGCATTCAAAGAAATGGGATTGAGCCAAAAGGAAAAAGGACTCATGGACATGGACAACAGTGTGGTGATTGTTGGAGGGGGTGGTATAAGGGGACTAAATGATAATGGAAAAAATACTATAAAGAGTAAATTTTAAAAATACAAAGAAATGATTTTTCAATCAAAGAAATCAAACAAAGAAATTTGCAAAATATGCAGCTCAAATCAAAGTGGTCATCTGGGAATGTCAATACCATCCAAACTATCCAAATAGAATAGTCCAGACAGACACATTTACTGATAACACTGCACTACTTTAGAGGCAAAGGTGTTGATTAAATTAGGGGATTTTCAGTTCTATCAGGATCTACGTCTTTCTGAAATTGGCCAGGCAGGCATTGCAGAACTGCAGTCCTCATTTCAAGTTCAAATGCATACTCTAATCTCCCCTTTCACTCTCTGTCTTCCTATTTGTTTGTTTTTTTTTAATTTTTCCTTTTTCTTTATTACATTTTTTTTCCCCTGGAGTCTTACAGTTTTCCTAAATCCAGCATAAATCTTACATTTTGTTTCAGGTAATAATATTCGCTTCAGTCATCTAACTAGTCACCCCTCAGAGAATACCAGAGATTCATAAGAATTAATAATTATGTGATATTTATGCTATTTTAAAGATTGGATTCTATCTTAGCTCTAATCTAGGTACTAGTTTCACTGAAAATTTAAAATATTTACCCTTGCTCCTCTAATTGAAACAGAAAGGGGGATGGTGAAAATAATCTCATCGTGGAAAACTGTTAGTCAATAAAATGATCACAAACCCATTATAATGTCAAATTCACAATGGCACGGAATTTTAAAATTTAAGTTACCATTTAGGGAATGAAGGTAAGAAAATAGGAAACTTTTAATATTATGTTTTTCTTAGTGAAGTGTCCTAGTCATGGTAATGGAGATTTAATGATCTTAGCATAATGTCAACATTCTAAGAAATATCTTAGTTTGAAAAGTTGATTAGTAAAATGAACTTCTATTTTTGTTCATAAGATTTAATTTTTATTGTCCTAGTTGCCCTTTATTGCCTCTGAATTCTTTATAGAATGGAAGCAATTATATTTTTGAAAAATGTATACCCTATAACATCATATTTTTTGTAATCTTATAAAATTATATTTTTGTCTGTATGATTTTTAAAATCTTGATAGTTGATATAATTATTTTATTATTTAAAATGAATAACAAATAATCTTGCCTGCTTTATACCTACTTTTATTGCATATCATGAAAATTTTATAACCTCTTCTAAAATGAACTGTGAAAATGGGAACAGATTCCTAGATGGAGAGAGCAGGATGACAGCTGAGGGGAAGGGAGGAGGTGGAGGGACTGAGCAAAAAGGAAAAAGGACTCGTGGACATGGACAACAGTGTGGGGATTGCTGGGGGGAGGGGGATATAAGGGGACTAAATAGTAATGGAAAATAATACAATAAAGATAAACAAATAAAGAAATAACCTGTGAAAACATACATCTAATAAAATATACTTTGTCAGAAATATTTCTTTGTGTTTTTCACATGGTATATATGCTACAAATTTTTTAAATAAGGTTTTTAAAAATGCTTATATCATCTAAACTTTTATGTTACTTATATGAACGGAGACCCCCAAAAACCCAGAATTATCTTCTGGAGGGCAGGCCCCATGTAGTACAGGCTTCCTCTGTTAGGTGAGTGATCTAGGAGCCCATCTGCATCAGCGTACAATCAGTACATGATTGTCTAATCACTAGGTCACACGCAGGAACCTAATACAAAATGATATTGAATGTACACTGTAACTGAAAAATAAGATTTAAAATAAGTAAATACAAATATTTTTTAAAGTTATTTTTTCTCTTTTAAAAACTGTAATATATTTCTCCTTCATAAAACTCTTTTCATTTTTTATCTTTGTTTTCTTCACTTGGACAATACTTACACATTTCTTTTAGCTTTCTTAGTAGATTTAATTATGTATTGAAAAAAATTTTAGCTTTTTATTTGCTATTTTCTTCGCATTTTGAAGGCAATTTAAATCAGTCATAAAATATTAGATTTAGAAAGATACCTAAGATAATCTAAACACAAGCCCTCTTTCCTTATGAATCACAAAATCAAGGCACAGAAAATTTAAATGATTAGCCAACGATTATTGGAAAAGTTAATGGAAGACACCAGTTCTCCCAAATACTTTCAGAAGAGTTTATGCTAAAAAAACAAAAGAGAAAACTTCCTTGAAGAGAGATTTATATTTAGCAGTATGTTGTATTAATTACTCCTAGGTGCCTTTTTCACATCTCAGTACAACCATTCCTTGGTCTAACACAAAGAAATATTTGAATATAATACTTGCTCACAAGACACTTCTAGGAATTTGGGGTTTTAGGAGCACAGTAAGCTAGTCACAGTGATTTAAATACTAAATACTGTAGTACATAAATTTGATAATGCAGCTGAAACCAAACCTTCTAAGGAAACACAAAGGAAGTCCTATCTGTAATATTATATTTTTTAGTAGTCAAGTTGAAAAAGTAGAAAGAAAAAGATAAAATTAGTTTTAATAATATATTTATGGAATCTAATCTATCCATTTCAGTTTATATTAGGCCTTATTATATCCTTTATATTTCTTATACATTTATCTATAATTTTATCTTTTTCTTTTTCTATGTTATATCTCAGATAATTGTTTTCTGATCTATCTTTTGGTTTTCCAATTATTTCTTTAGCTGAGTCTAATATTTATTAACCATTTAATTTATCCATTGAACTTTAATTTTTATTAAGTTTTTATTATATTTTTGTTTTCAGAACTTCCCTTTGATTCTTATTCACTTCTGTTTGGTTTCCACATCAATGAATATATTTTAAAATTTAAAAAAATTATTTGTGTGGGCATGTATCCTTGTCTTACAGTTCCTGCCTGATTTCTTCATGGCGTCTTTTTGCTGCAGATATTTTTCTTTGTATGCTGCCAGCACTATGTTTCCTATGGTGTTTGTTTATTTTTTACTTGATTTCCTTCTCAATATTCTTAAGAAATTATTTGTGATGGTAAAGAAAGTGCCTTTCTGTGTAGAAGGTCTGTAATTATTTCTTCCAGGTGTGAGGTACTAGTACCTATCTAGGATTATTTTAATTCGAAGTCTGAGATTTGGACTCCAAATCCATGCAGTGGCTGTCTTGTAATTTCATTTCTACTGCTTCTTTCAATTATTCCCTCCTTGTTCAATTTCTTTCTTTTTCTTAAATATAAATATCAGAATTTAAGATTTTTTAGAATTGGCATTTATGCTATGTATAAAAGTCTTCAAGAAATTTTTTTCTCTCGATTTTCAGTGTTCTCTTAAGATTTATTTTGGTAATTCCTTATTATCTTGTCAGTTATTTAACACTCAAAATAATTTAAAATTCTATTGTTTAGTATTTTCAGTTGGTTTCATGGGAACAATTCTGTTTGTCTTGTCGTATTGCTGAAAATGGAATTTCAACAGAGACTCATATCTTTGAGCATGAATAAATTACATATCAAAGCTCTGAAAAAGAGTTGAGCATTATTGTATAATTTTAGGCATATTTATATCTTCTGACTAAACAATTTCATAAAGAAATACCTACAATAGTATACAGATACAATATCATCTACAATAATATACAATACAGTTACATTCGTAGTTGCATCATTTGTTAAAATATAAAAGATAAAATACTTAAAGTCCAGAGACACAGAAATACCATTTAACAGAGGCTCTTAGTTGAGAAATAAATGAACAAAAAACTCTTCAATAGTCACACAACAATATATTATACAACACTGAAAATGAACAAACTATTAATGCATTAAACAAAGTGGATAAACCCTAGAAATATATGACTCTTATTGAAACAGATTTGAAAAGTCTAAAGTGAGTTAAAGTCATATTCATAAAGCTCATAGGCAAGCAAAATAAAAGACTATGTTATTTATAAATATGTAAATGGTAAAACATTAAAATAATACTGACAGTCACGAAATTCTGAATATTGGCTACTTTTGAAAAGAAAAGGCATATGGAGTATGAGAAAAACATACAGAGCTTTAAAATACTGGTAATGAATATCTTAGTTCTGAGTTTATATAGTGGTTTCATAACTGACATGTTTTGTAACTTACATGTGCAATGTATATACATAACAAGATGACACAAACACAGATGATTCTGTCAATATTCAAATTACATAGTTCTTATTAAAAATGATTAGAAAGATTAGTGCATTTGTGCCTCCCTATGGCATCAAATAATTGAGTCTGTGATGTAGTGACTTGGTAATTATGGCATTAAATAACTCTAACGGAATCTGATTCCTCTTTACCTGAGGGTTGGCAGTGTGGTCACATTGTTTTGGACTAGCTCTTCAAACTGTCCTCTAATCAATTTGGTTGTTACTCATTGCCCTGTTCAGATGTTTGAATTTACAAAATAAAGTATATATTGGTCTGATAATTTTAGTCTGATTATTTAAAGTATGGTCACACAGAGGAAAAGGAAAATAGATTTGATAGCTGTCTCTTTCAACTATGGCTTATTAAACGTATTCCATGTAATTGAAGAAAATCGCTTTTGTAGACTGTATTACACATGTCAGTTAGCTAGAGTGAGCATGCTAACAAACCTTTTGGATTTTAGTTAAGTCCTTGCTATACAAATATGGTTGTTGAAATATATCAAGAGTTGAACTTGTTAGTATAAGTTGGTGGTTTGTCTAAAATGATGGAAAATTTACTAGAAAATTGTGCACCCCATGGAAGTAAGTGCAAAATATCCTGAAAGTTGTGTCAATGGAAGGGCAGCTGCAGCACAGGCCCAAACTGTGCTGCCGATTACCTTACGGCTCTGGGCACCAAATCTGGGAGCGAGGAAGTCAGAGTTTCTTTCTAGATTTCTTTGAAAAAAACTTGTTTAAAATACTTCAGAAATTGAAGAGGAGAATCTATATCTGGGAAGGATATATATGTATATACACACACATATATATATACATATATACATATATATATATACACATTCCTTTTTACTCTGTATGTTTTCTTGCTTTTAGAAAAGAGTCACTGCATTAAAATATTTCTTTTTAAAGATGAGGTTAATAATGTGTTTTTGTTTTCTTTAGGATTATCGGAATGACAGGAAAGGCACAAAGTGTTTAGATTCTGCACAAAGTGTTTAGATTTCACACAAAGTAGTTCTAAAATTGTATTTGTCTCATAGAAAGTAATCACTGATCTCGGTCTACTTTGCTTTTTTAATATATAAACATATCCTGAGTTCCACAATAAATCCCCCAAATTTCATAGACTTTTATTTACATTTTTTCAATCTGCATTTCTATACAAGTTTTAGCATGTGTTATGTTTGTCCAAATTGGTTAAATCATATCTGAGATGACTGGAAAAAACTAAAAACAAAAGGCAATATAAAGCATTCACATGTCATGTTGTTTCTGTCAAACTAAAACCTCACTTACTACTAGAGGAAGTATTGACCATTTCGCAGGTGTCTCATTACCTCTGATAGTCAATTCTCTTTTGAGATTGAACAAGTCTCCTAAATAGACCCCCTAAATCATATTGGCGTGGGGAACCTCAATCTCTTGGCTGCCTTTGAAAACAGGCCTCCAGGGTATTGCAGCAGCCGTGTTGCTGCATCACCAGTGGAAACATTCCAATTCACTTTCCTCTTTAGATCTGCAGAGAATGAGTCCACATCAAATTGTTATGATCGAGGGAGATATTCCTTGTGATGGTCTTTCTTAGTTTAAAAATGTCTTCACTGGGGTTGAAGTGTAGTATACACACTGATGATAACGGACATGTAGGAGTAGCTGAAATGGCTCAAAATAAATTTTATATGACTTTGGTTATAACTGAGAAATGAAATTAACAATAGAAAGGTAATAAATAAAAGAAAAAATTGCATGTGTTTGGAAGGGTAATATAAACTTTAGTGAACATGCCTGTTTTCAAAGTTCTGTCAGTTAGAATTTATTTCTCTTTTTTTGGCAAACTTATTTTAAAAACATATGAAGATAAAGATTTTATATAAGTAAAAATTCAGTTTATCCTGCAGAAATCACACAGAGTCTGGAACTTGAGCAGGTCTATTTAGTGAAATATTGCAGATTTTTTTGATATTTAAATGTCTGATTTTGGCAAAAACACTTTCTAATTAAAAAAAGTAAAGCTTAATTCATCAAATTAAAAATGTTGATAGAGGCATGTTCATTTGGTTAGTTGGTCCTCCCGGAGCACTTTCTCTAGCATAATTAAACAAAAAGCACATGGCCTATTTTTAAGATTGACCAAGAAAGCCTTAACATTCCCCTCAACCTGACCGAACTTTAGTCTACCTTCATCTAGCTAAAAGACCAGGCCGCCCTCCATTTTCTTAGTGCATTTACTTTAGAAAACTTGCCACTTGTAAATTCTTCTTCGACTCTTTGAGATGTAAATCTTCTATGTAACCCAAGGATGTCTTTTTCAAACACCCAGAAGCCATCTCTTTAAAACGCAATCATCTAGAAAGCTAGGACCCCTGTCTCCCAGCCTCCGTGAAAGGGCAGGTGTCTAACTGGTTCCATAAGCACCAGTTAGCAAACACAGATGGTCTCATCACATTGGCCGCCCTACCCGCCCTGGCCTCCTTCGGTATGTTTCCATTAGCTTGCTCCAGTGTTTAAAAATCTCTCTCTGTTTCAATAATCTTGACCCCTATTGCATCATCTTGAATAAAATTTTCTTTGCCATTTTGAATAAGTTCCTGGTGCATTTTTTTCTCTGACAATGAATGGGCGTTAAAAACAAATTATCGCATGATTTTGAAAAAGAATTCAAATTAAAAATATTCTGTCTTTAGATTATTTAGGTTTTGTTTTGTCTTGGTAACAATTTTAATTCTAGAGCATTTTTACATGTTACAAAATGTTTTCAAAGGCATTATTTAATTTTCATAACACTTCAATGAGCTTAGTAAGGACAGTTTCATTGGGCTTTTAGATATCTGACACTTGAATTAATTGTCCTGCCCAAGATTATACCATAAGAGAACCCTGTAGAGTCACTCTAGAAGGGAATATACTCTTGCTTCCCTGCTTCTTTTGTATCCACATATTATCCACATATTATACACAGATCCCATATTATAGCCCCCTTAAATGCATCATTTACACAAATGTTGATTTACCTAGAGTTCTAAATGCTACCACAAGAAGATGGCAAAATAGTAATTTAACTGATTTTTTACTTCAATTATTCTCTTTATACATTACCTTAAGAAGCCATGCTTCTTATTCACATGTAAATTTATGTTAACTGTATGTTAATTCATTTTAAACAAAGACTAAACTGTGAAATATATTAGCTTCTAACACAGAGTTCAGAGCCTGACACAATTTTTAAACACAGGAGACATTCAATATTTGTTGAGTGAATATATTAATGAAGTCAGACTTTTGAGGAAATCATATCTATTTTTTTTTTTAATGTTCAGGACAGGGTTCATACACTATTGGTAACCAAAAGCCAATAAATATTGGTACGAGAGAAAAACAATGATTGTTCAATTCCATGTTACCAAAGGTTTGAATGTAGTATCTGTAGGGTAATATATTACCTAAAAGAATATATGTTCTTATATTTAACTTTTTAAGAATATTTGTTAATCCCATAAGACAATCATCGTGAAAGAGATCAGAGATGTCCTAGACAGAGGATAATCAAATTGCACCAGAAACACTGTTATATTTCCCTTTATGAGAAAAGAGAGCACAGGAAGAGCACATGCAGAGCATTTTCTTACTTAGTTTTTCCAAAAATATTTTGTGATAATTGTATGGATGAGAAACTAAGATAAATGAAGATGGCTCATCTAATCGATGGAAGTGCTGGGGTACCAACATGGCTGTCATTGACCCCAATGCCTAAGCTCACTCTGCTGTGCCAATGTTTTCCCCATTTCACCTCAAACCCCAGACATGACTTTACTCTTCACACACACACACACACACACACACACACACACACACACACACACACTTTAAATCCTCTGTCCGATTACTTCACTGGGACAGGAAATAATACCACACAAACGGAGCACTCAGAAAATACAGGTAGGTTGTGGGCATTCAAATTATTTAAAATGGGAGAAATAAATATGTGTTAAATATAAACATATATATAAATATTTTTGCATATGCATTATAAAACAAAAAGTGTTTTCCTTTATGCCTCACACAACTCTACTATAATAGTAACACTTTACTTCTGTTCACAAAGTATGTTAGTTCTTCTCACACTAGGAAATTCTGTGATACCAGCTGGGTGTCTTGTAATTTAACTCAATCCTGACACTACCTAATGGAAAGTAGCATCAGAACCCACAGGTTAAATACTCAATGCTGTAAGAATCAGCCCCCTACACACATTCACACACACTTCAGACACAGATCACAAGCTCAGGTTATAACACATGCTTCTCACCAACTGAATATATATTGTAGACCCCCACATCCCACACTTCAGCTCAGAAAAACATCATGTACTCCATCTCTTGTTGATTATAAAAAAATAAAATTCAGGTATGTATAGCCATATAGGAGATGTAAAAGACAGGTTATAGGTAAAAGGGCACAAAGCTTCTATGCTACTTAAGTACACTATTGTTTAGGCATTTTCACATGCTCACCAACCTGAAAACTCTTAGAACCTCATTTCTGGGGGGTGTTTTGGAGGCATGGTTGATCGATCATTGGTCGTTGGTGATTGGACTTTATCTCCAACTTCCTGTCCCTCCCCCAAGGCCTGGGATAGGGTTGAAAGTTCTAACTCTCTTATGGTGATTGGTTCCCTGGCAACCAGCCCCCATTTTTAGGGTACTGGGAACTTTCCAAAAGTTGCTGCATTAACATAAACTCAGGTGTGATAGATGGGGCTCTTTCTGAATGACAAAAGACACTCAACACAGTAAATCCAAGGGTTTTAGGAGCTTTCTGTCAAGACTCAGGGACAAAGACCAAATACTTTTCCTAGTATACAACATGCTTAGATTATATATGTGTATTGCATGGTGAATGTATGATTTTTTCTGTAATATATACTTAGTAATTCCTCAACGATAGTTTGTTTTTTTCCTTATAAAGTACAGGTGTTATAGACTTCAGCTTGAATGAGTCTTCCCTAAAGTATGTTATAAGTAAAACTGCATTTTTTATTTTTTTAGGGAACTCCATAATGTTTTCCACAGTACTTACACCAATCTGCATTCCCATCAACAGTGCACAAGGGTCGCCTTTTGTCCACAGCCTTGCCAGCCAACATTTGTTGTATGTTGATTTATTGCTGATAGTCATTCTGACAGGTGTGAGATGATATCTCACTGTAGTTTTAATTTGCATTTCTCTAATGATTAGTAACATCGAGCATCTTTTTCATATGTCTATTGTCCATTTGTATGGTCTCCTTGGAGAAACGTCTATCAGTTTAACTCAAAGTCTTATAAAATTTTCTACGGGTTTGGATGTTCTTGTATTGACAATTTTAAAGATCTTATTGGCTTTATGAATTGGGTAACATCCTATCTAGCAGATAGAAAGGAGCTCCAAGAAATACTACAAAATAAGTTTTTTAAAAGAAGGGAACCAGAACAAGGAAGTTATACTAGATTTTTAAAAAAGAAGTAGATTGATTATGTCAAGGTCAATTTTCTTCAGAGGACAGCAGCAGTCTATCACACAGATTACCCAACTAGTGCCTGGTGATGATAAGGCCATTCTTGACTGACTAGTTAAAGATTCTATTTGGGGAGAGCCAAAACTGTGACTAATTTTCCACTAAGTGACTTGGGGTTTAGCATAAGAAACTCTGTTTGGGGCCTGTTGTCTTGTTTGTAACAGTAGCCTCTGCCATAGTCTGTCTTAATATTCTACAAAAGTTTCCATTGAAAAATAAACTCAAAATATTATCTTTGTTGAAAATATTTAAAATTAGGGATGAGTTTAAGTGATATCTTCTATGTCAAAACTTGGGTGTACCCACGTTTTATACTAAGTGCTTGTGTACATCAGTAAAAACAATGTGAAATTACTGATAAAACAAAAATGAACTGCTCAGTTCAGGAATAAAGTTCTCATTGCTGGCTTTATTTTCCCTTAACTTTTTGTAATGGTCTTACCATTGGTTAAGGGCTATGGTTTGTTATGGTATGGGAGACAGAATAAAATAGAACAGGGCTGTGAAATATCATGAAGAAAGAATCATAAAACCAGTAAAATTTTCTAATATCCTATAAGGTTGGAATGTTGTCATTGTACTTACCCACAAAAGCTGGAAGGGAGGGTGTGCCAGGTAGTGGCAGTACTGTTCTTTGGTAATAAGTAGAGGTAAAATGTGATAGTAATCACTGGTGAAGACACACACACACAGACATGTGTGTTCATCACATGCACAACAGAGAAATAGGAATGTGGTCTTTATGTTTCAAAGGAAGAGCATGTTACCATACATTATTTACTATAAAAAACAGAAGAAAATCATAGATAATATATTAATACAATATGAGACCACATAGCAACAGAGAACCAGGAACTGAAAGTCTTATGGGAAGAATATTATATGATAAAAGGAAAACAGGAAAATACAAAGAGCAGCAGAGGGAAAAAAAAAGACTTGGGTGAGACATTGAAATATTGCAAAGAAACTAAAATAGCAATAGCAGAATTAAAATCCATAATTGCGGAGATAAAGAAAAGCATTAATCGTTTAGGAAAATTGAATTAATAATTGGAAAAAATGTTTTAAAATATCCATTAGAGTCTGAGAAAATGAAAAAGAGATGATCAATGATGGCAAACATGATTGATGTAAATGGGGTACAGAATTTGAACATTTCACTGGCATAAAACTGTTGTCCTTGAAAAACTGTGTCAGTAAATATAAGAAAAAGGCCCAAGCTGAATATAAATCATAAAACACTATGATTTCAATCTGGTTATAAGGATATGGAGTATGTTTGTGTGTGGATAAATATATTTCTCATGAATATATATATACATTTGTAGAGGGCTATAACACCACACACAGTTTTCTTTTTGGTGGGTGATTGCATTTTTACAATACTTTTTCATTTTTATATTTGTAATAATAAGCAGGTACTTAATATCATAAAGTACTAAATAAAATATTGATGGTATTAAAAAATGGGTTATATTACCCAGATTGTATAAAATTAAGAAAGCATCACCCTGTATAAATTGTTTTAGTAAGTTTTATTTGTCTATATGTGTTACATGTTACAATTTTACTGTATCTGTGTTTCTATGATCTAAATGAACTACATCACAGCAGTACTGCTGGGATAGTTTACCATGGTCTTTTAGTTCTATTTGAATATACGAGGACCTGAATATTTCCTTATTAATCTGCTGGTTTTTCCCAGAGGAAACCCTCATATCTCACAAAGTCATGAATTAGAAATGGATAAAGAATCAGGTAAAGTGCTAAATAATTCTGAAGTTATATATTTTATGCTTATTGTGAGAGAGAATGAAATGGGCAGGGGGCGGGGGCTTGCCTCAGGCTTAGAATAATGAAGTTATTGGAACGTTTCCTGCCCATCTACATCATTGCAACAGATATATTCTCTGTATACTTGAAGGAAGGAAGGAAGGAAGGCAGGAAAGCAAGCAGGAAGGAAGGACAGACGGAAAAAAGGAAGGAAGGGAGAAAGGAAGGAAGGGAGGGAGAAAGAGAGGGAACAGACGCAAACACACTGATAACTACAAAGTATTTAAAAGCATCGGTCATTTCTGCTATTATGTCGATTGCTTTTTGTGATAATGACCTAACTGAGATCAAATTAAGTGTTACTGAGATTGAGAAGGGGCCTATGAAAGCAATGTAAATATGAAAGAAGGAAGATCATATTCCAGTATAGTTTGAACTTCTATATTCACAGAGCTTTCTTTACCTAGGCATTCACTGTGCTTTTAATCTATTATTGAGAATATATACAGTTGAGATGACTTTTATCATCTCAGGTCCTTGAATAGCATAGAGTCTCTCTCTAAAGTTTCCACAAAATTCACCATATACTGATCTGAATTGATTTTAAAACATCCATCAGAAAGCTTAAATAGCATATCTGGGGCATGTTATAGACCTTTTTACTTATTGCCTATATGAAAATTCCTTGTTTTGAAAGACAGTAGCATTTTGTATGGTTTTTGCCATCTGAATAAGTGCAATTTTGTACAATATAAAGGATTGCTTTGTGGCCATTGAAATTTAATTAAATTCCCTGAGCTTTGAGATTAAGAGAAGATGTTGTTGCTAAAACTAGAAGGCACATACCATATTTGAATATTTTGGATCTGGTTTTAGGTTTCCCTCATATTTCATTACAAGTCATGACAGATGATTGGAAAAAACGTAACACGAGAAATGGATTGATTTTGACAGTTCAGAAATCATATTTGGCTTCAGTATTATTGATCAGTCAAATAAGTATGCACTTTTATATTTACAATTAAAATGTTTTAAATAATTCTCAATTTAATATTAGTATGTTATATACCCTCGTCTCATCACTACCAATGAAATAAGTAAACATTTAAATAAATTCTGTCCACTTAAGTTAGATATGACTTATCTCTTTACTTGGTTGTAAACTTCTAAAGGATAAGGACCATATCCTGTATTTCTTTATCTTACTTGACGTTTATTATAGTATAATCCACTTGGCATATACTTGCTGATTAGTTGACTGATTGCTATCAAGTTTTTGCTAATTATTAACCAAATTTCAATGGCATTTTTCTCATAAAATATATTTTAAAATTCTACAGAAAACTGCATATTTATAATGTTGACACCACAGACTTGAAAGTACTGAATCCAGAGAGGTTAGTACAGAAAAAAATATCATAGCCATGAGGAAAGACAAATGATAAAATCAATTCAACACACACTTATCAGGCAGTTTTAAGCATTTTATTGCTTTTCCAAATCATTTGCTATCAAAGATGATTTTATTACACTCTACAAAAACAGAAAAGTTCTTCTCTATTGTGTAGGCCTCCTAAGTTTTCTGCCTGGACTGGAGTGGGTATGTTTAATTTCCTGCTTTAAGCCTTATTTCTGTTTTTCAGGTTGCCGTGCAATAGGTCGCAGACCCAGCGCGGTTGCCACGTGGTACGTGCAGATATATAGTAAGGCACGTTGGGTTGCGCAGGAGCTTACAAGAGTAAGTTTACGTGAGTACATGCGAGACCCTGAGCACTCATCGTCCCATGACTTAAACGAAGCATAGATGGTCTGATGTTCCTGTAAAGTGGCTCTGCCCTCATAATGTTATACAAATGTATGTGGTTGGGGAAGACGGAACAGCGGAGAGAGAAAAGAACTTCTGTTCAATTATGTAAAAAAGGAAATTTCCTGTTCAAAGAAGTGTCCCTATGGTATTAGTCTGTCTTTCTAGTCAGCTAGCTCAGACCTTCAAGGATAGATCTCTGGTAAGCTAGTAGCACAAAAGGTGTGGGTAAAAAATGAGCCTCTTTAGTCGTCCAGGGACAGGGATAAGAGAGTTTAGGAGCCAAGATTAAGTTGCCATGCTAGCCCTTCTAGAGTAGTGGGGCGCTACAGTGGCCAGGATGCTGCATTTTTGGAAACTGTTCAGGTAGTTTTAACTGCATGTGATGTTGAGTAACATAGCATCGAAACCCAACTACTGGCTCTCCTGGACTTGGATAAAAAGGCATTTATTTATATTTCAGTTCTTATAACACAGAAAGCACTCTTGATCATATTTCTTCCTGCTTTTTACAATAGCATATTTTTTCTATTAGGAAAAGAATTGGGAATATCATTTCCTATAGAAAATGATTCACTGGTTTGTATACATGAACATAATTTAGAAATTTTTGAGTATTCTAAATATTTTTAAATTTGTGAAAACATGTATTTGAAATAATTATACTCTTTGAAATAAATATTTTTAGATAATTTCAAAATTGTCTTTACAGTTCAAAACTGATTCTAACTAAATCATCATAGGAACCATCTAATCATCTAATCTCTAAACTGCTTTTATAGTTCTTGTTTTTATAATTTACATGCCATATAATTTATAGTTTACTTTGCCTGTTTATATTATTTAGGTTCAATTACATGTGTCTTCACTATGTATTAGGTATTTGGGATAATAGGTTATTTGTAGAAATAATGTTCTTTCTCTTCCTCATGAGTTTATAAATACATTATACTTGCTCTCTGTTTTACTACCATTTCAGTTTCTTTTTCTTATTTAGTTAGTTAGTTAGTTAGTTTTAGGACAAAGTTATTGTCATTGTCATCATTCCAAATACCTTATGGCAATAAGAAATGAGTATTTAGGAGTTGGGCACAAGTCCTCAAGTGAAAAAACGGGTCAGGAAAAGTTAGTACCATGGATGCTATTCTATAATGAAATTTCTGGCTAATTCATTTGTTCTCGTACTGTATTACTCCCATTTAAAAAGGAAAACATCAGGGGGTGAATGGCAAAAGTTTCTTACTTGACCTCTCAACCTCTCATACTGCATCACTGCAGGGCATGGAGACAATCTAGAGTAGAATAAAGAATAGGCGTAATCAGCTTAGTAAATGGGAACAATCATTTCACTTACAGCTCAACTAATTTTCTCCTATGTTCTGCTAATAATTGTTTAAAGGACAAAAGCTAAAAGCAAAGAAGTTGAGGTCTTTTCTATACTTATATTAGTGAAGGTAGATTTACATTTCAAAGCGAAACTCCCAGGGGGCAGTTTACACTCAATAGTTCCCATTAATCCCCTCCTCCTAAGGTGCAGGGTCCCTGAGGTCCTAGGTTATGGCTCAGTTGAAACAGCTCTTTATTATTTGTTCAATTATGCTCTTCTCATCCCACACCCACAAACACCGAATATCCACCAGAACTGTTTTAAAGCCATTTCCAGTGTGTTTCTAACAAATACTAACACAGTTTTAGATTTGTTACATGATTTTAAAAAGTAATAAAAATATGGCAACAGCCTGGAGAACATTATGCTAAGTGAAATAAGCCAGTCAGAGAAGGACAAATATCATGTGATTTCATTTATATATGGAATCTAATGAACAAAATGAGCTGTGAAGCAAAATAGAGACAGGCTCATAGATGGAGAGCAGGATGCCAGCTCTTGAGGCAGGGAGGAAAGGCGGCAGAGGGTTGGAGCAAAAAGGAAAAAGGACTCATGGACATGCACAGCAGTGTGGTGATTGTGGGTGCAAGGGTTATAAGGAGGATAAATGGTAATGGAAAATAATACAATAAAAATAAATTTTAAAAAAGCAATAAAAATGTTAGTAACGATAATTAGTAACGATAAGCAAACTTGCTAAGGGAAAAATGAGGAAAACTCTTTTTATTCTTATTTTCACAAGTGTAAAATGAAAAAGAATGGCTATGCTCTTTTATTAGGTGTCTTACAGTTCCATATTCTATCATATGAGACACATATGGAAGATTTTGATGAGAATACAATTGCTGTGCTGCTTGGGATTGGGAACTCTCAACTTTCAATTGAGGACTGCAAGTGGAAAATGGCAAAAAGAGTTTGAACTTTGATGTCTAGTTCAGTAGCCACTCCTATATCTATAAAAACAAATATATTAAAAGGAAAAAATGTCCTAATTAAATAGTCATCAAACAACATTCATAGAATATGCAATATAGGGGGAAAACAAAGCCCCTTCATTTGGCTCTGAAAAATTGTTCTTTATAATTCCTTGGCAAAAGCAGTAAATATTGAAAATACATAGTGTGGCCTTGACCAGTTGGTGGGGAATCATTCCACAAAGCAAAAGTTGCCAGTTCAATTCCTGGTCAGGGTACATTCCTGCGTTGCGGGTTTGGTCCCCGGTTGGTGCGCATAAGAGAGGCAACCATTGCTGTTTCCTTCTTATATCACCGTTTCTCTCCCTCCCTTTCTCCCTCCTCCTTTCTCTAAAAATAAATAAATAAAATCATTTTTTTGTACGTGCGTTTTTGTATTTGTGTATAAAATAATTTCAAGTATGTATATATAATTGCATATGGTTTTTGAGGAACTGCATTTGACAAATTTAAATATTTAGAAAATGTTTTTATTACATTTATATTTTATAGCCTTACATAGAAATAAAGGGCATATGAAGGATATAGGTCATTTAAAGGAATAGCTTATACGCAGAAGGGTTGGGCTTTCAGCTATAGTTAATTACAATGCTCTCAGTTTCGTATCATCAGAAACACTCAGGGGTCACCTATGAAGACACAGTCCTAAACCCCATGTGCACGTCTCCTGAGATGGATTTAATGTTTGAGAACCTGAAAGCAGCTTGCCAGTTGAAGTCCACATAATTGCAACAATGCAAACTGATACATAATTTGTGACACAACAATCTTAGGCAAATAAATACAAAGACGAGATTAAAGTTTCCTTCTAACAGTGGTTTTGACAGCGTTAGAAGGAGGACAGAAAAAGGGAAACCAGGGTCGTGTCAGTAGTGTTAAGCTCTGCGGATAATCAACACATGTTAACATTAGCTTAATTTCCTTAAACCAGCGGTACAATCTGAGAGCTAGTTCACATCCGTCATTTTCTTTCCATCTCTTAACATTGAAGTCCTATTTTAATATCAATGATAAAAGGACTAATAAGAAATGTTTGAAAATGTGATAAAATATATTGAAATTTATGTATTAATACCTTGATATCTTTATTTTCAATGCTTATTCGTAAAGCATATAGAACGTAAAGAAAAATAAAACTCTGTTATAAACATTATCTTATGTAGAAAATTATTGTAATCAGTTTGACATATTTTGCCAGTCTCTAAATTTATATATTTTAAATCGTAATTAAATATTTATGCACAAAATATTAAGATCCAATAGACCGAATTTTATTCTCATATTTAACTGCAAATCGTAAGCATTATCTCATGGCATTATATACTAGTTAAAAATCTACAGTTAATTATACCATGTGTTTTATCTTAAAACTATACTAACATATATTTAATTACTATCCAAATATTAGACTTTAAGTTGCTCATAGATTTTAACTGTTTATAAATGTCATGCTTCTTATCGCTGTACTAAATGTTTATCTGAATTTCTGATTAGTTCCATAGGATAGAGTTTTAGAAGAGAAATTACTATGCTAAAGGGTATGACCTTTTAAAGACCTCGGTATGTATTGACAAACTGCTTTCCGGAAGGGTTGTACCAGTTTACATAATATACTTTTTTATATGTCAAGTATATACAGTATATGAGCCTTGGAGTGCACATGTATGAAATATGACTTTAAAAGTCCTTAAGAATTTGTTATATAATAATAATAACTGCTGGTTATTTTAATCTAAAATACTAACAGAAATATGGAAATATTTGTCATGGGTTTGTATGTTATTTGCTCTTCTTTCTAATATGTCATTTTATGCTATTCCATTATTATTAAAGTTGTTATAACTTTCACTAAAAGTTTGTATTTAAGGCTATTGGTTCTTTTAGTTTTTTCCTTAAAAATATTTCATAATTATGTGCCTTTTAAAATTTTTTGATGAATTTTATTATATATATCAATCTTTTGCTATTTTACATTCTTCCCCATTGCCCAACATAGGTTTTATGATTAGAAAGTGTCTTCTGAGTTATAATTAGACAAATAGGCACCCTCCATTTTTATAGATGTATGGGTTACCTATTATAAAAATTACAATATTGCTACCATTATTCAACAACATAAAACACCAGGTTTAACATGTTTTACATTCATACTCAGTTATTTATTATATAACATGTAGCACTTTTAAAGGTATGACTAACAGTTAAATTTCTCAGGAAATTTAAACTTAATGTAATTTAGTGTTTGAGATCTGTCAGAATTCCTTTAACATGTCAGAGGTTTTGATATACTATAATAATATTGATACGTTTTAAAAGGAAATATAATACCACATTCCCAGAATCAGAGTCATATTAAAAAGTGGGAAAGAGTCATTATATCGACTGCAATTTGTTGCACTACCATGATTTTCATCACATATTTTTCTGAGGCTATTTTTATCCATTTGGGGTATGTATGACTTTCCTCTGCTATTTAATAAATGGTTCCAGAATGATTTGGGTTATTTTTCAAATGATCACCCAAACGATAACAATGATTGGCTATTATTTTATAGTTTATAAAAACTTGAACATCCATTCCCTCTATAATTTGATCCTTACAGCAACAACCCTATGAAATTGGCATTTTACAACTATTCCATCCTCTATCCCTGCTAATGAGAAAAATAAGGCTCAGAGATGCTGAGTAACTTCCCTAAAATCATAGTTAATGTTGACAGAGCTGAGATTTGACATTGTTCTCAGTCCAGATCGCATGTTCTCTGTTATAATAGCTTTTTAGCTCCCAATTATCAATCTTTCTTGTGTCAACAAAGGGACATTTGAATAGAACTTCAATTATTGTAGAGTGAGGTGCAGTCTATATATTAGAATAATAACTGCTCTGGAGGTATACAGCTATAATAAACTGCAGATAAATTTTCAAATTACTTATCCCTAAATATCCTCATAATTTCTTTAGCTATAACTTTTAAAACGACTTTATTTTTAGAGCAATGTTAGGTTTACCGCAAAACTGACAGAAAATGTGGAGTTCCAACATAACACCTGCCCTATAAATGCATAGCCTCTTCAATTATCAACGTCCTCTACTGAAATGATATGTTGTTTACAACTAATGAACCTTTATTTATACATGACAATCATCCAAAGCCCCTTGTTTACTTCCGGGTTCACTCTTGGTGGTGTACATTCTGTGGGTCTGGACAAACGCTTGATGATGTAGACCCACCATTACAGATTCAGAGTGCTTTCACAGCCCTGAAATCTTCTGCGCTCTGCCTGTTTCCTCCCCTCAACCCCTAGCAGTCACTTAGAATTTTACTGTCTTCATAGTTTTGCCTTTTCCAGAATGTCATATAGTTGGAATCATAGAGTATGTAACTTTTCAGACTGGCTTCTTTCACTTAGTAATATACACATTTAAGTTTCTTCCATGTCTTTTTATGACACTGACATGAGAGCTGATTTATCTTTAGTACTGAATTACATTCTATTATCTGGATGTATCACAGTTTATTTATCCATTCGCCTACTGGCAGATATCTGGGTTGGTTCCAAACTTTGCTGGTTATGATAATATTGCTAAAAATATCATGTTCTTGTGTTTTGTGTAGATATAAGTTTTAAAATATTTTGGGCAAATACTAAGAAACATAATTGCTGGATAATTTGGCAAGAGTATACCTTCATGCATTCCTTAATGATGGGAATATTTTGTCTGAGAAATGCATCATCAGGGGATCTCGTCATCATATGAGCACTGTCAAGTGCACTTACACACACCTAGATGGATTGCTTACTGTACACCTAGACTATGTAATACAGTCTATGCTCATAAGCTGCAAACCTATGTAACATGTTATGGTGCTGACTGCTGTAGGCAGTTGTAATGCAATGGTGAGTTTTTGTTTATCTAACTATTTCTAAACATAGGCAAGGTATAGTAAAAATGTGGCATAGAAGACAAAAAATGGTACACCTATGTAGGGCACTTACCATAGACGGGGCCTACAGGCCTAGAAGTTCCTCTGGGTGAGTCAGTGAGTGAGCGGTGAGTGACCATGAAGCCCTAGGATGTCACTGTGCCCTACTGTAGACTTTATAAACACTGTGCACTTAGGCTACACCAAATTTATTTTAAACAAGAGTCAAATGAAATGAAACACAAGAAAAATGATGCAATCAGGATACATGGTAAACACAAGATGCATGGCAAAATACAACATGCTACTTTACAGCAAGAATTTTTTTTTTATGAGAAGAAGGAGTATACTCTAAAATAATGATGAATGGTATAGTATAGTCAATACACACATGAGTTACATAGTTGTTTATTGTTCTCAATTATCATGGAATGCACACAACTACATGTGCTATATACTTATATGACTCTCAGTGAAGTAAGTTTGTTTATATCAGCATCACCACAAACACAGGGGTAATGTGAGACATTACAGTGGCTGTGATGTCACTAGGTGACAGGAATTTTTCAGCTCCATGGAATCTTATGGAACCATCATAGACACTGTTGGTGGTTGACTGAATCAGTGTCAGGCCACTCATGATATTTAGTTTTGTAACACATATATATAACTTCTTCGAAAATATGTTTATGTACAAAAACACATGTGAACAGATTCAAGGGGCAATAATGTGGGTAGCAGACCTGAGTATAAATGTTCTTAAAATTGACTTTTCAAATTGTAGCAGGTTACTCGGGTTAATGTTGAATTGAATAATGTATAGGAAGTTATTATCACACAGTGACAGTTGCATATGAATTGCGAGGATGATAATGACACTTCTACAACTCTTTAGATACAGATATTTTGCCTTTAAACCTGGGTTATACTTGCCTCATGTGATTCTATTCAAGGTGTTCTTCTTATTTTTAATCCTCACCTGAAGACAGGCTCATTGATTTTAGAGAGAGGGGAAGGGAGGGAAAGAGAAAGGGGGAGAAATATTGATGTGAGAGAGAAACATCAATTTGTTGCCCCTCACACTCACCCTGACTGGGAATCAAACCCTCAACCTTTTGGTGTTCAGAATGGTGCTCCAACCAACTGAGCCACACCTACCGGGACTCAAGGTGTTCTTAATGAGCTGGGGACAGATTTATTCAGTGTTCTTGAACAAAAATTTTCTGTGTGATTAAAACCCAGAAGTGGTTACTATGTGGGAGAGTTTTGTGTCATTCAAAATGAACTTAGATAGAGAAGCCATAATAGATCAATAGGAATTGGTTTCTGTAACAGCCAGAAAGATGGTGCCTACTAGGAAACTGTCAATTTATCAAACACATGTATACTAGGCTAATTCACAGGGTGAAATTTAGGTAATGTTAATTTATTAACTTTTTCCACTTACAAAGTGTAACCCACCTCTGGGGAGACACATTCCTCATCATCTTTCATGGCAAGATTTGGTATCAATTTATGATTCTTGCAAGAAACAATTTTTACTGTGATGGTACAAAAATGGTGATTTTTTTTAATCACCACTATGTCTTCCATATTCTAGTGGAACAGAAAGCTCCCCTTTCTTTTTTTTTTCCTAATTATGTATGTTTATCTGACTATCTATCATCTATATTCTTTCTCTTGTCAGTGTGGGCTTACGAATTTTTATTTATTTGATTGATTATCTTCCGTATCTGTCCTTATTTATTTTATGCTTAAATTTCCTCTGATTTTCCCAGTTGTAACACCTTTCAACTAACTCTTTTATCTTTTTTGCTATGCCATTATTAGTTATTATTATTATTATTATTATATTCTAATCTCAATTTCCAATTCTGAAATGAAACCAGACAATTCTCTAAGAAATCTTGATCCATTCAGTGGGGAATCATATTTACAAGTCAAGATCTAGGTGTGTTTATTGCTATTAGGACATCTTTGCATTTAATCCCTACCATCTCACAGAACTAAAATATCTGTGACTGTATGTGTGCAAATACACATCGCATCTGTATCAGATACCTCCGACTTCAATCCAGCCCCTGATCTTTTGCTTCCCTTTCCCCTGGCTGTATTTGTACTTCCCCTGGTCCATATTGAGAATCTTGGCTCCAAGCACGCTAAGTCGTTTACTCAATCCGACAGTACATATAAGAGAGCCTCACTGTAGTTAGGTCCTCACCACTCTGAAAACATAGACTACAAGAAAGTTCAAGACTTGTTTGCAGTTCTATATTTCCCTTACATTGAGAGTGTGCAGTTATAATGCCATGTGCAAATATTACATGGATTCATTTGGTTCATTCTTTTTTTTGCTTGTCTGGTTTTGCTTTTCCCTCCTTCAGTGTGCCTATGTTATTCATGTGTAATATAGCAGAGTTCTTTTGTTTCTGTTTATACTCAGTTTTTTAAAAAAGTTCCATATTTATTTACTTTTAAGTCATGAATATCTGTAATAATAACATGCATACGAATACCATGCATCAAAACTCATTTGATATTGCATTTTCTTATGGTTTGGATATTCCCCTACTTAAACCTGATTACCTGGGACATGTATACTGATGACATCCTGTGCACTGACCTTTGCTTTCATTGGTAAATTTGTTTCTTCTGTGTGAACTGCTCTGCTCTTGGGGTATGTTGTGAATACTGTGTTGAGAAGACTTGCACAAACAAAATCTAGTTTTAATAGAGATTCTGTTACACCATGAATACTGATGTCTGCCATAGTTGTGAGACCAGAACTTGGAAGGTGATACTTATCTCTTGCTCATTTGCTAGAGAAAATCACTTTTTCCTTCATTATAAACTCTTTGTTTTCAGCTTAAAAAAACAAAGAAAGAAAGAAAAAGGAAAAAAAATTAAAGAAGAAACAGCTTACAATGTTATCTTGTCAAGTCTAAAAGTTGTTCTGAGAATTTAGTAATATGTCAGCTCTTTCTAAACAATAAATAATCATAATATGTAAGTTATTGAGTTTGGAACATCAAAGGAGACGTGCATGTATGTGTGGAAGGTTTCTACCTTATTTTAAGGTGAAATCATTTGAGCAGTGCCTTATTTTTGGCAACTGCATGGTGGGAGGGAGTTAAAGTCCTACCTCAGAGATTAAGGCCTGTAATTTTAGAGTATCTAAGAATAGCAGGATAAAAATTGACCACAGGTTAACTCACACTGGTCTCTCCAATGAGCCCATGGGCTACTGGTGGGTCGGGATCAGGAAGCCTTCCAAAGCTCTGCCATGTTTCCTTTAAAGATTACCCCCACTGGAATCCTAACAATGTCTGATCACAGCAGGAGGAAAACTTTAACTCTGCCTTTCACGTTTCATCAGCCTGACTCATGACCTTCCCAGCCAAACAGGGAACCAGTGACCAAGTGTATTTTGATTATATATCCCAACTTTCCGAGCATATCATATAAAATAAATGCCTTTCTCTGAAGTTTTCTAGTTCAGAGCCACAGAATACTTGTCACCGTGCCACGAGTCCTGGACAGGACTCCCTGGAATCCGGCTGCCTGTGACCCGTGCTTCTGGAGCAGCGAAGCAAGAGCAGCGGTGAGGGCTTCTCCTCCCTGCTGGGCCCAAAAGCCGGCCATAAATTGGACTGAGCAACAACAGTCACAAGGAAGCAAATACTGCTTTTCTTTTGCCATAAGCACTGATTTTTCAAACTACTCTGGAACTATCCACAATTTCCTTATTATGGAGAATAAAATGCCAAGGCAGACTGATTATTCTGCTTAAAAGAATATTGGATCTAGACTCATCAGGAAATACAGGCACTACGAGAGTAACTTATCTGTACCGTAAATATTTTATTTTATTTTTCTGTTTTCATGTATTTGGTGACGAGGCCAAAGGCAAAATACATTATAAAATAACAAAACAAAATACAAAGTCACCTCCTTTGAATATTTATCTGCCTCTTTCCTGGCATCAGGTTGTTTATTCATTTATATTTGTATTTATTATTCATCAAAGCACTTTGATATTTAAAGGTTCATGTCAAGAGATGAAATGCAAATAGCTACTTCTTAGAAAGGAACCCTAGAACTTTAAACTATCTTAAAAATTCTAATGTAATTTTAGCCTCACCAAAAATAAATGATAATTTGATTATGGCAATATTTATTCAGATTGATGGAATAAATACATTTTAAGTTGTTGCTTTTTTATTACCTGCTTATTAAAATATACTGATATGCAAGATCAGATCTCACTGTTATACATGAAGGATACCGTAAACAAGAAAATAAAATAATAAACTAAATATTTATAATGCCTTCATTTAAATTAAAGAACTAAGTACTTATAATGCTTTCTTTTAAAATAATGAATATTCTGGGTAAATTTTGGAGAGGCAGGTTTATTGTATGGTCTTCTACTGTAAATCTGTTATTCAAAAATGATCATAGATGGAAATGAAATTAAAATAATAAAATAGATAAAAGTAAAATTGAGGAAAGTAATAATAGTGAGGCTAGCCCCTGCTGGATAGCTTAGTTGGTTAAAGCATTGTCCTGATACTCTAAGGCTGTGTGCTTGATCCCCCATCAGGACACATACAAGAATTAGCCAATGAATGTATAAGTAAGTGGAACTTACTTAAGTGGAAATTAATGTTTCTCTCTGCTTTTCTCTCTCTCTCTCCCTCTCCCTTCCTCTCTGTCTCTAAAGTTAATAAAAAAATTTTCTTTAAAATATTGAAAAAATAATAATGATGAGGCTACCTTCATGTATCTCACAGATACTTTACACAAGGCAGACAACAATCACAGGCAGGGAATCAGACAATAATCAGAATTATTTCTTGAAATTTTAATTGCATAGGAAAATAAAAAATATAAACCACTATGGTAAAGACTTAATTATTAGAAGTTTTTAAAATTAGCAATAAATTTTAATCATTTTATTTATGAAAGCATTGTCACATGTACCAGCTTTTGACAAAAATCAAATTACATTAATGTTAAATTTCATTAAAAATAAATTTTATTCTAGGTTTCTCAATACCTGTGGCTCAGTCTTGATTAAGTGCTTTTAATCTGTCATGATATGTTCTGGCATTTCTTAGTCCTGGGTAAATAAATTTCATATTCTAAGCATATTGTATTTTCCACCACTAATATATGTGCATGCACCTTACACTTTAGATTCATTTTCACATTCTAATCTTCAAGAGCAAAATGCCAACTGTAAAGACATCTAGTAATTATTTACTAACCATCATTACTTTTCTTTTATTGGGAGACTTTGCCACGTCATGGCTCTTATTTACTCAGAGAAGTCAGATTTCATTCATTCTCAGTTGCAAATTTTCGATGACATGTTTTAAGGCACTCTACATGTACTCATTCATTTTTAAAAAGGACATTGGTTTGTTTTCCCCTTTTCAAAACAGCGAGTAGTTCATCTACATCAGAAGGACAATCATTCAGATCCACTGAAAAATGATTTTGCAAAAACACAATGAACAGCTGAATCAAATAAACAATAATAATAAAGCAGCTTTGATTGCTAATTTTTATTGAGTCCCTGCCCTCTGTGCTAAAATGATAGGGTATAGTTTCTACACCGGGACTGCACAGATCATTGCAGCTGCCAGTGGATTTTTAAACAATTGAGCTCTAACCTTTGAAAGCTAGGATTCATCACAGAAATGCTGACACAGCCGTAACTGATGTGGTGTGAATGGCATCACTGCACTGTGCATGCTCCTAGTCCTCGTAGCTGCACTGGACTGGTTGGGTTCTGCAAACTTTAACCAAAGGGAAATCTTTAACATTTCAGCAAGAAACAGAATTTCATGTGTTTATTTGTATGGTGTGTGAAAAGACGTGTGTTGGGTTATTTATTACCAGGTCAGTATCTTGGGGCTGGCTAATCACTGGTCCAAATATAAATCCATGATCCCAGTTTTTCCAGATATTTGTATGGCAGGCAGCTACACAGCAGCAACTTCTGTAATCCCTTCTCCTGCAGTTAGAGCTACTAGAAAAGCTTAATAATATCCCAGAGGCAATGATGAAACAGTATTTCCACAGCTACTGTTTGCTGTAGAGAGCTTTTGAAGTCAAGCTTAAGATGTCTTTATTTCCCTACCAGAAAGATTTTTTTTTTTTGCCCTCTTTTACTCTGGTGTTGTCATGATGATAGCTTTCTGCTTGAAAAATATTCCAAGCAGCTGCAGCTCTCCCATAAAGCATTAGGGAATGAGAATGGCTTTTCATCAGGGGCTGTTGGAATCTGTAACTACAGTTTGTCACTGCTGAAACCCATGGCTATGCTGCTAGTGATCTCAATGTAAAATTCTCAGTTTCTTTCTTATCAGGTTGAGTGCAGCCACGACTTTCATTGTCAGCTTATTGGGGACTGGGCTTGCTTTTCACTTTTGTGCTTAATTAAGTTCTAAATTGGGTGTAGTGTAGAGCTCCCAGTTCAACCTTTGTTCTGTACCATCTAGAAAACAAAAACGGGAGTCCCAGAATGCATGGAAAACGAAATTAATTGTAGTAGTGAGTAACAAAGTGAAACTCAGATCCAATTTACTTAATGTAGGGGAAGGGCTAGTACGTTGGTCGGGAAAGCATTCATTTCAGACAAACTCTCATCGTGGGATCACAACAAAAAGTTGTAAGGACATGTAGAGCATAAAACAGCCTTTTCATTTATTTAATTCGGCAGCACCGTTGTCAACCATAATAGAATACAATGAATTTTGGAGAAGAATGTGGCAACAAATCCTAATTATAAAGAGTAAAAAAAGCAAATCAAATCAAGGAAAAACACACAAATAAAAACTGCAACCTACCAATAGCACAAAGTCAGAACTTCTCCAGAAAATTAAACACTGCAAATATCTTCATAAATAAGAGAAATATAATTTGTTAAAAGAGGTCGTATTATACTGAGATCATTTTACTGTAAAAGTCTGATATGGCTATACAAAAAGATGAAGTATTTTAAAAAAATAATACTTTAAATTAGGTATGTTTGTGGATTTTTCAAAGATATAGTTTACAAACAAGTTTAATTGTACTTAGTTTAAACCTTAGGAAAAAGAAAAAAAGTCAAGGAAAAATGTCCAATTCCAGACATGTTTTATCTATCTATCTATCTATATGTATAAAATGTCCAATTCCAGATATGTTTATATATATATATGTTTATAAATGTTTATAAATTTTAAAAAAGGAACGGACATTTGAAGAACTTGTGTCTGGTTTTGTTTTTAAGTACATAAGCCTCTATCACCACCAGGTACTATAAAATAATGAGAATAATTTCATGAGAAACAAATGTTATCAGATTAATCTTTTTGCTGTATTAAAAGTAAACTTAAGAAGGATTGGAAAATGATTGCAGTAACTAAATATGTAATTAATAATTATCTGAACTCTAGGAATGTTTTTGCTTAGCCTGACAATCTCATCAATAAATTCAAAAGATTTCAATCATTCTCGAATTTTGAAATGTTCTTTTTCTTATACCTTCTTTATTTCCAGAAAGGATATGAGAAAGCTGGGAGACTTACCTTATTACTACTAAATAGGTATATAATTTTTTTCACAGTTGTAGTCCAAATAGTTTAATATCAAAGTTGGGAAACATGACTAATGGGGTTAGTCCTAGGATGAGTGCTATTTAATAATTCCATCAATCATCTCAAAACATGCTCATTTACTTAGTTAATAACATCAGACTGGGAAGAAATATTTAGCACCTTGAAGGACAGAATTAAAATATAGTGTGACCTTGAGAATTAACAAGTTTCAGAAGTTATGAGAATTGAATGATAAAATCTTACAGAAAATACATATTAATGTAGTTCTGCAGGCCTACATTAATGGCAGATTTGAACAGATTTAGTAATGTTACTAGGAAGGAAAATCTCGATCCCAGGGAAAAAAGGAATAAAAAATATTTATCTTCCTGGGAGATAGTACTGAATAGAGGTTAAGAGCATGGCTCCTGAAATCTTCTGGCCATGACTCAGATTCTGCCTCTACCTCTCACCCACTTACACGATCGTTATCAGGCTACCTAGTTTCTCTGGGTCTCAGCATTCTCATCTGCTAAGTGGTGAAATTATAGTACCACTTTCATAGGATTTTACAAGGGTTAAACAGGGACAATGCCTGGAATATAATAAGACCTATATAGCTATAGACACATGTTTTAATTTTGCTGTCTAAAGGTCACTGGACTAAGAAATGAAAGAGTAATTGGGTCTATTTTATCAACCGAGGGAAGACAGTCTGAGAAGGTTGAGTTTAGATCTAGTTTTGGAAGACAATGAGGTTCATAACTGGCCTATAGATGAGTAGGTTTGTTTCAGACACTTTTAATTGTCTGTTACAGCATAATTATGCCCTTTCCAAACCTTAAAACAGCCCTGGCTGGTGTGGTTCAGTGGATTGAGCACCAACCTGTGAACCAAAGGGTCACCAGTTCTATTCACAGTCAGGGCACATGCCTGGGTTGTGGTCCAGGTTCCCAGTTGGGAGAGTGTGAGAGGCAACCACACATTGATGTTTGTGTCCTTCTCTTTCTCCCTCCCTTCCCCTCTCTCTAGTAAAATAAATGAATAAAATCTTTTAAAAAATACCTTAAAGCAAAATTCAATCCATATGAAGTACTTTCCATATATTTTCTTAGCTATGAGAGAATGTCTGTAACTTAAAAAATTGAGAGTTTTATTCAAATGGAGAGATATGAAGGTCTTATATGATTATAATTTGGTAAAATCTTGTGAATTTATAGGCCTCATCAGCTGGGTAAAAAATTGGACTGTGATTTTCACATAATAGGTGCTAAGAAAAATTACGTTAGCCAAAGACCATATATACATAACCCATAGACACAGACAACAGTGTGGTAACGGCCTGAGGGGAAGAGGGTGAGGGCTGGGTGGAGATGGGCAAAGAAGGAGAAAATAGGGACAATTTTAATAGTGTACACAATAAAAGTAAAATTAAAATAAATAAAAGAAAACACAAATAATATTCAATTATGAAAATACCATTTTGTTTACATTAAACAAAGGATAATAAATTTTTAGTCCAAACAATTAGAAGATATAATTTCAGGCCGTCCTGGAATTTAAACATGTCATTCTTTCAGGTCAGTGATTCTCACTGGGGATGAGGAATGAGGGTATCGGAATTAGTGCATGATACTTTCGCAAATTAAACCACTCACACAGAGGCAAATACTTACAAATTCTAATATGCTACTCTGGAGGACGATCCTTCAGTCTCTGTGTGAATTACCAACAGGTGAGTCACTGCTGCAAATGAGAAAATATATCAGGTAGTGCTAATCATGAGAGAGCTCACGATCCTTTATTGTTAACATAATTGAGTGCATTAGGCTTAGATATTGTATTAGGCAGGATTAAATTAACCATCACAGATAGTTTAATTTATTTATACCTCAGTTTTTTTATCTTTAACATGGGGATATTACAAATTATTAAACTCTAATAGGAAAGGTTAATTCAAATATGTTTCAGTAATTTGCAAATGTAAGAGCACAATGTATGTGAAAAATAACCATATGCGGAGAACAGCCAGACCCAAACGCACAACGATTTAGACTACATAACATACTGCCCCAGTTTGAATTCTAGTTAATTAGGTCAAGATAGTTTGGCAACCTTTCTAATATCTCTCTGAGCACTAAGGACTGTGGCGATGGGTGCCTCCAAAGTGTGTAAAGAGAGACACTGAACAGAGCTGACTCAAGCGATTTAATAAAACCGATCATGTCCTACAAGCCTGCAGATTTGCGGCCATTTCTCATTCATTCCCCAATGCCAGTTGCCATATGAATGTCTTCTCAGTAAAAATTTGTGCCAGGTGCTTACTTTTAAAGACATTGTACAAACATGGCCTGAGCGATAATAAATCCATTATTAAAGTTGTCACAGTAATCCCCTGAAACTGACCCTAACAAGATCCAGAGATTCTCAAGGAGCTGATCTTACTCATGTTTACTTGGAGCATTATCTTCCACCGCTGGAAAGCATCCCTTGTTTTTTTTAATAAACCTCTGCTTTTTCAGCTGAATATATAAGAAAGTGTGTCATTTTTCATAAATGTTTCCTTTGTACGCTTTTATTTATTTTCAGAAATACTAAGAATACAGAGTGCTTCAGGATTTAATATATAGCCTGCTGCTAAACAATTTATGTAGAAATAATAACTAACACATTCAGAGAAATGATTTTAAAATGAAGTCCCCTGCAAGTACCTGAGACAAACATGAAACTCCACAAATGTTTCTTAAAGTTAAAATAGATATACTTGATCAAATTCACAGAGGAATTTCTTTAACCTCGGCCAAGAATTTCTTTCAATAAGGATTTCAATTCTTGATTTCAGATGACCAGTTGAGAACCAGAAACAAATGAATAACAACCTGCTGGCATTCCACTGAGTTAGCAACAAATTATTTTTCGAATAGCCCTCACTTCTGCTCAATACCTACTTTCTGATAATTATAATCTGGAGATGGGAAGAAGAATGATGAATTTAATTAAAAGATCAAGCTTAAATTTGTGATCTCCATAATCAAAAATATTAAACAAACTCTTCCTCATGCTCGTTATAATTTAAAAGGGGAAAAACACACTTGCATCAAAGAAGAACTCCTACTTTGATAATTCAGTTTTGTATAAATTGTTGCAGTAATTTCTGTCTTTAGAATATTTCTTTCTCAATGTGGAGCTGTTATTTATCTAATTGCATTCATCAGTCATTCACAAAATTGAAGAGGAGCAGAATGTGACAACCTTAACTGCCTAAAAGAATACAGACAGGGAGATTGGCCCAGAAAGAGTTATCTATCTATCTATCTATCTATCTATCTATCATCTCTCTCTCTATATATATAATTGTATTATATACATATAATTATATATGTGTATAATACATATGCACATACATATAATATCATGTCTATAACATATGCATTAAAATATAGTATTATATAATATATAGTATATCATGTAACATATTATTTATATTACATGTGCAATCATACATAATTATACATTATGTACATATAACATTAAATATAATTTATATATTATAACATATAACTTATATTATATACACTACTATATATAAATATTATATATGCTAATATATAATATGCAATTTTTTTCCTAAAAGACTTGCCTGCGTGGCAGGACAAACATCCAATCTCCAAACATCTACTCTTCCTATCTTCCCGTAAACTGCCCTTCTTCTCTTTGAATCTCCCGGTCCTTATTTCATTCTTTAGCTCAGGATGACACATAAACCTCAACTGCCTGACTGCCTTTGAGTCTCAGGCCTTTATGGACTCCTGTACGTACTTAATTAAATTGGTTTATCTCCTGTAAAAATTTTATGTCATTTTTATTGTTAGAACAACAAATTAGAAGGGTAGAAGGAATTGTTTTTCTTCCACACAAATCAACAAATATTTATCGAGGTCCCATGAAGCAGCAGGATATGAATAAGACACTGGAGTAAAATTGTGTAGTACACAGTGATTTCTACTTTCAAGTGGAACTCGGGTTAACTGGGTTAACTGAAGAAGCAAACAGAAAATGGCTGTGCAATGTGCCATTATTTGAGTTTCATGACAGAACATAAAAGGGCCACCTTAACCAATTTTGTTTATAGGAAATGACGTTTTTTCCAATCAAATGGATCAGGTTCGACCTGGCCTGGGATTAGACATTAGCCACAGGCACTAGAAACAAGACAAAACAACAAGAGCATAAAAAAAACAACAAACTTTTACGATAGGGATGCACAAGAAGTTTATTGGATTTCTTTATACTTATTTATTTTGAATTGCACATAGAATTGATACAAAATGACTGGAAAACATAAGGAGTTCAAGAATAGAGACATGGGAAGACCAAGAGACGTCAAATATCCATAGCATATACAATAGTTCTTAAAGACTCTCAGTGTGAGAGAGAACATGTCCTGTTCTAGAAATCAGTAAAAATCTCCTTACTAGAACATGGATTCCTTCAATGTAGATAGTTTGCCTTCATCATGCTTATTAATACCACTACCTAGAACAGTACTTAACAATTTGAGTATCAAAGTAATCTGGGAATCCTACTAAAACACACATAGTTTCTAAGAAAGTGAAAAATGGACCCAAGAGTCTACATTCCTGACAAGCTTCCATGTGATACTCATTCTGCTTATCTGGGGACCACACAGGCTTTCAAGCCAAATGAAAACTCACAGAATATTAAGAGAAGAGCTCACAATTATTGAGGAAGACAGATTTATATGTAAATAATTTGAATAAAATCAATCAGTTTTAATCAAAGTACATATCATATACTAAGAAAACTTGATGAAGGCAGAAAGTTAATTATTCCACATGCAATTTCATGAGAGACTTCCTAGAAGTTATATTTGATCAGATGCTTGATTTTTCACAGAACTAGAGAGTCACAAAAGTTAACAGCTTTCTTGTGTGTCATTAGCTTTAGGTTGCTTAGGATGCCTGCAAAGAAACAACGGGAATTAGAAAAGTGAAAAGAATATTTTGAATTTCTTGCAAAGCATGCAAATGCCAACCTTTCCTAAGGTCACAAGTTTGAATTCCACACAGGGTTAATGCAGAAAAGCTTGATATAGTTTGGCAATCTTCAGTTAATGAAAGTTGTCATGCTAAATCTTTAACTCTGGGTTTTTAATCAATTTTTCAACAACCCTTTTCTCCAGAAAACTGGGATTATTCAAAAAAGGTGTTCTTTTCCCAGAAATTTTCATGTTATTGTAATATTTAGTATGATGGTTGGTTTTATTGTGTCGACCTCGTGAGGCCAGGATACCCAGATATCTGATCAAACACCAGTCTGAATGTTGCTGTGAAGGCATTTCCTAAATGAGATCAACATTTAAATCATTGGACTTTGAGTTATACAGATCACTATCCATAATAAGCCTCATCCAATCAGTTGAAAGTCTTAAGAGAAAACCAACCAATGTCTCCCAAGGAAGAGAGAATTTTGGTTTTCAGACTTGAACTGTTACACCAACTCCTCTCTGGGTCTCCAGGTTGCAGGTTCACATGAGCCAATTCCACAAAATCTCTGTGCAGATGTGGATTCACACACACACCCTATTGATTATGGTTCCCTGGAGAACCCTGACAAATATAGTTTACTTCTACTAATTCTAGAAGCCTATGATTCACATAGGACTGTCAGTGTTTCAAAAATCTTGAAACATTTCGGGAGAAGTTTTGAGCACTTCTTTCATAATGGGTTTGTATCATTTAGTCCCTGAGAGGTTTCGCCCCTGAGAAGAGGGGATCTGTCCTTGACCTTAGATGCCATAATTAATGGATTAAAGTTACTACATATGGAAAAATATTTTATGTGTATGAATAAATGAATGAGATACATTGCCTTTGTTTGGTTTATTTCAAAACATATTTGATGAGCACCAGCTTCGTGCTAGGAGCTGGGGAAAAGATCAATGAGACAGAACCTTTATTGTAAGGAGAGAGCGTGCTCAATATTATGGGACAAGTGCAAAGACAGGTGAGTCTGGGGTACTCATGGGGCCACAGTCAATATACTACAGACTTGAATAAAGAAGCACTCCTCTACAATTATCCCAGTATGGTACATAGGCTCTTCATGGAGTAGAAAGTCCTATGACTATTTTGGAAAAATAAGCCATTAACCACTATGGAAAACTACCTAAATTAAACGACCCTGCAGATTTGATCATGAGGAGGGAAAGAAGTTGAATAAATGGAAAAATAGCTTTTTTACAGAAGCCACCCTCGGCTTCTTGCCTTTGGTAGCATTATTCGGTTGTAAGTTGAAGAATTGGAGCGGTGGATGAGTCAGTGAGGGAGACAGCAGAGCTTTTCCTACCTCATCTGTGACCCATCGGCCCTGCTGCGTTGACTGACCTGACCACGTCAAGACATATCCCTTGCACAAGCATGGCAGCCAGTCCTGCTGTTAGTAACTTGTAAAGGCCTCAGTCCCTTCACCTCATCAGTGCCCTCGAACTGAGACAGCTCAGATCCGCTGCCACTCAGCTCTCAGCCTGCTCTCTGCAATTGCCCAAGGTATTTCTTGGGTCACTCAGTTTAGACTGGGAATTTGGCTTGGAAATAGTTTCCATGACTCTAGACAATGATTACACTGCAGTGCAGTGACTTTGGGTTAATGTGTATTTTTAGGTTTTCTCTAGGCACAGAAGGGAGTAACCACACTTCCAGGCATCGTACAAATTCAAACACTGGGTGGAATTCCCATGCCTTCTTAATGGAAAACAAGGAGCCATAATTCTTTGGAAATGATTTAACAATGTGCCTGACATGACATAAGCTTTCATGAAATGTAATCAAGCTGGTGATGTTAATGATGAGTGTTGCATGATGAAGACAATTGCAGCTGAAAGAGAAAATTATTTCTCTCTGTTATAGCTTTTAGTGGACTTTTGTGTTCCATGTCATTTTCCCCATTCCTCAGATAGGCACAAGAAATGAAGGGGAGCCAAATGAAGTGCACAATTTTTCTGGGTTAACCCAATGTTAGATAGTTTTCAAAAAGAATGCAGGGAGAATGCCTGCTGGTGTGTACTTGTGGGAAGGTTACTTTTTATGGTACATTTCCTTTGTTTATTCTTATGGCATATATGCCGTTCATGGACAAAAGCACATGGATGGGTTTCCAGGGGTATAAAGTGGCACATAGCTGCTTCAGCAAACTGGAGAAAAAGAGGAGGGTGGGAGGGGGAAACAGAGAGGGAAAGAGAGAGAGAGAATATGAGATATTTTTGTTCTTATCTATTATATATTTCTTTGAGCTTAAAGGGAAGGCTGGAGACTTAAAATTGTTTATTTACACCAAATGATCTAGTATTCGTAAAACTGGGAAAAGCAGAAAATGAAAGAAGGCTCAACATCCAGGGGAAAGTCTAATTTTAAAATTTGAAATATATTTTATTGGGGTTTGTAGACAACCAACTATAAAAGCCGGGGGACTACTATCTGTATGCCGCCGAGTATTCCTCAAATTGCTGGCAGCTACATCACTGACTTTAGCAGATGATTCAACAAGTTCACTAAGTGTGGTATTTCTTGCATGTGTTTGAATGTGCCTTTGACTTTCACTGGAAAAAAAGATATATCCTGCAGTGCAGCTTCCAATAATTTTCATTCTCCTTGTTACCACTTAAAAATTCTCACTGATTGAAATGTTACATATCATTTTGAGTGGTGTTATCTTAATTATTTCTTATCTGTTAAGGATTTAAACATGCTGGTGTAGTTGACATTAATTATTAAATAAAAGAGAAAATGATCTGTATAGCAGAGATGTAGATGAAGCCATTTTTTAAATCTTGCCCTTAACTTTATTTTTTTCAGACTTCAAAGAGGTTCATAGTACCTGCAAATTAATTTTAGATAAAATAGGGAAATTTTAAGTACTGGAGCTGCAAACTTAATAGTCTGTTTTATTAATGAAGGGTTTTCTTATCAGAGCCTTTAATTTTTTGAAATGCTCCCTTCCCAAGCGTGGCAGGAAATACTGAAATGTCAGACCCCTATGAGAGCCACCAAAATATTCATGAGTGCCTCAGAGAGTCTTATCTATGCACGAACAGAAAAAAATCTATACCTGTAAAACTCTGTAAGGCATTTTTTCTATATAAAATGCCTTAGAAGTAAAGATGTACTATTTTCTAAGGTAATTGAAATTTAGTTCTCATGAACTAATAGTAAGAAGTCCAGTCATTAATTAAAACACAACATGATTACAAGTGAGTAATAATAGTTAAATATTAATGAAAATTTTTTAAAGTATTACAGACAAAAATTACATGCCTAACCAATGAAGAGGAATCTCACTGAGCACGTAGAAGGTCTCAGTTTGCCTTGTTCCCTAATCATAAACGACCTGAAATTCCTTCTCATTTTTGGCTTCTGTCTTTTCTTTACATTAAATTTGGCTGCTGCAATTATCTTAAATCATTCTATCTCAAATATTTTGTCAGCTTCTGAAATTCTTCAGTAGAAAAAAATAAACCATTTTCACTTGGAGATTTCTTCTACTTCAGCTTTATGCACATAAAACCATCCTCATCTTCAATTTAGGTCTCTCTTTTCTTCCCTTTTTAAAGTGTATGTTTCCTCAAATCTAAAGAGGATTTTTTATATAAATTTCACTTTGAGACATGATTTATTTGAGACAAAGAGGTAGTTGGATATTTAAATATTAAGCTACCAGAAAAAAATATATACTGAGAAAGAGGTAGGTGGGATGGACTGAGAAAAGTCCTAAAGGGCAAAGTAAAGCTGGGTAAGATGTTAAAATTTCTATTGAAATTATTTAATTAACTTTTTCAGGTTGACCAAAGTTAAAACTATTAAAAACATATTAATTCTAATTTTCAAATCATTTTTAGAATTTATCTTAGAAACCAATTACAAATAAAATATTTCTTTAAGTAATCATTTTTATTTTACCAATTATATAAATCTAAAGTGGAATATAATTGGAACCATTATATTCAGAGTTACAATTTTATAACCTTAAAACTGCATTTGATATGACTATGATTTGATTATTCTGATATTAACTACCCATCATAATGTTAGCAGTTACTGTGCAGTAAGTATATAAAAATGTTTTAGGAGTTACATGTAAAATGCAAGTAGCTAAACTCTTTTGCACTGAAAAGAGCTTAAAATGTACTTATGTATGCTGAAACTAGCATTCATAAAATATACAGCAAGGTATATCAAAGAGCTGATTTGAATAATTTTGGCAGAAGATGATCATCAGTAATAACTGCACAAGTAATTTGTTTATAATGTGAAGATAAAGATGAAAAAATAAAAGGTCTTTAACAAAGTATCAGCTGATTTTTAAATTTTTAAACCTTTTTTTTTTTTACTAATACTCATTTTTCCTTACCCAAATGATTATAGTTCCTTTAGAATATTATTTAAGAAATTTGAGGAAAATTACTCACAGAGGAAAGTTTATATTCTTTGATCTCATTTAGGTTATTATAGCATCCTTTAATCTTTGACAGTTTTTTTTTTCATATCATTCAGATTGAGTATAAAAAGACTTAAAATTCACAAACAACTCAGATTCGCTTTGAGTAATTGATGGTAAAGAAATAAAAAGTATTATGAACACAGGAATGTGAATAACAATTATTCAATATCATTCTGTTTTATCATACAGGAAAAGATCTGCAAACACCAAATGCCCCTTAGAAAACCCCTTATAGCAATGGAATAAATGAATAATGATAAACTGAATTTCAGAACACAGAAATATTTGCATCAATTAAAATGGTGTAAGAGGAATATATAATTAAATGAAAGAAAAAAAATAAAATACTTGACACAGAAAAGAAAGTTGTTTTAATCTCATTTTATTTTCTCTGATATCATTCTACCCATGTTTTGGAGAAAACAGTCTTAACATGTACAATATATTCCATAATTTTAAATGTAAAAAAATTCAAACAATTTGCCAGTGTGAAGTTATATAATAATAGACAAAAAAATCTATCCATTTTTTCAAACCAAAGTGCCTGTATAATGAACAATTCAGAAAGCTTAACCATTACCCTCTCATTTGAAATTTTGATCAACCTTCGGTGTCTTATAATTTTCAGAGTAAATGTCCTTTATATCTATGTTTAAATTTACTCCTTCATATTTTATTCTTTTTGAAGTAATTATGAGTGGGATATTTTTTCAGTTTCCCTTTATTGTTTTCCATTACCATTTAGTGCTTTTATACTCCCTACCCCCAACAATCACCACACTGTTGTCCATGTTCATGAGCCCTTTTCCCTTTTTGCTCAGTCCATCCACCCCCTAACCTCCCTACCTCCTTGGCTGTCATCCTGTTCTCTATGAGTCTGTCTCTATTTTGCTTGTTAGTTCAGTTTGTTCATTAGATTCCACTTATCAGTGAAATCATATGGTATTTGTCCTCTGACTGACTTATTTCACTTAGAATAATGTTCTCCGGGTCCATCCATACTGTCACAAAGAATAAAGTTTCCTTCTTTTTTGTGATCTAGTAGTATTCCACTGGGTAAATGCCCCATAGTTGTTTTATCCACTCATATGCTGATGAGCACTCAGGCTGCTTCCATATCTTGGCGATTGTAAATACTCTTGCAATAAACACAGAAGTGCTTATGTTCTTTTAAATTAGTGTTTTGGGTTTCTTTGGATATATTCCCAGAAGTGGGATCTTGATATTTGTTAGAGGAAGCAAGTACATACAATGGGCTACAGAGAGTTTATTCAATAAATGGTGTTGGAAAAATTAGACAGATACATGCAGAAAAATGAAACCAGACACCTCCTTATACCACACACAAGAACAAATTCAAAATGGATCAAATACTTAAATGTTAGACCCTAAACCATAAAAATCCTGGAAGAAAACATAGGCAGCAATCTTGGACACTGCTTGTAGCAATTTTTTATTGGATATACCTCCCCAGGAAAGGGAAACAAGAAAAAATAAACAAATTGGACTACATCAAACTAAAAAGTTTTTGCACAGCAAATGAAACCATCAGCAAAATCAAAAGACAATTCACAGAATGGAAGAACATATTTGCCAATATATCTGATAAAGGGTTAACATTCAGAATTTATAAAGAGCTTAGAAGACTCAACACCAAAAAAAAAAACCAACCCAATTAAAAAATGGGCAAAGGACCTGAACAGACAGTTCTCCAAAGAAGGCATACAGATGGCCAATAGACATAAGAAAAAATGCTCAGCATCACTAATCATCAGAGAAATGCAAATTAAAAGCACAATGATATACTAACTCACATCTGCCATAATGACTATCATCAATAAATCAACAAACAAGTACTGGTGAGGATGCAGAGAAAGGGGAACCATTTTGCACCATTGGTAGGAATGCAGATTGTTGTAGCCACTGTGGAAAACAGTATGGAGATACCTTGAAAAATTAAAAATGAACCTGCCTTTAGTTTCCCTTTCTAATAGTTTATTATTGGTGTATAAAAATGCAACTGGTTTCTGTATATTTATTTTGTATGTTGCTACTTTATTGAATTCATTTATCAGCTCTAGTAGGTTTTGATGGATTCTTCAGGATCCTCTATATGCAGTATCATGTCATCTGTCCCCAAAAATGACAGTTTTCCTTCTTCCTATCCAATTTGGATGCATTTTATTTCCCTTTTCTGTCTGAGTGCTGTGACCGGGACTTCCAATACTATGTTGAATAAGAGTAGTGAAATTGGACATCCATTGTTCCCAATCTTAAGAGAAACATTTGTAATTTTTAACCATTGAGTATGATGTTGGTTGTGGGTTTGTCACAAATGCCCTTTATTCCATTGAGTTATGTTTCCTTGACCACCACTTTGCTGAGAGTTTTAACATAAATGGATGTTTGGTATTGTCAAATGTTTTTTTCACTATCTATTGATATGATCATGTGGTTTTTATGCTTCATTTTGTTTATGCCATGTATCACATTTATTGATCTGTGGATATTTTGCCAACCTTGAATCCCCAAATAAATTTCATTTGATCATGTTGTATGATCTTTTTAAAGTATCTCTGGATCCAGTTTGCTAGTATTTTGTTGAAGATTTTAGCATCTATGTTTAGCAGAGACAATAACCTATAATTTTATTTCTTCATAGTTTATCTGGTTTTAGAATTAGTATAATACTGGACTCGTAATATAAATGGGAGGTCTTCCCTCTTGAAGTTTTTGGGATAGTTTGAGAAGGATAGGTATTATTTCTTCTTTGACTGTCCGGTAAAAGTCACCTGTGAAGCCATTTTTTATTTTTTATTTTTATTGTTGTTCAAGTACAGTTGTCTCCATTTTTTGGCTCCCACTTTCCCCTACCTCACCCATACCCACCTCCTTCCCTCAGTCCTGCCCCCATTTGGCTTTGTGCATGGGTCCTTTATACATGTCCCATGATGAGGTTTCCTCTGCTTTCCCCCATTATTCCCCTCCCCTCTGGTTACTATCAGTTTGTTCTTTTCTACAATGTCTCTGGTTATATTTTGATTGCTTTTTTGTTGTGTTGATTAGGTTCCACTTATAGGTGAGATCATATGGTATTTGTCTTTCACCACCTGGCTTATTTTACTTAACATAATTCTCTCCTGTTCCATCCATGCTGTTGAGAAGAGTAGGAGCTCCTTCTTTCTTTCTTCTGCATAATATCCCATTGTTTAAGTGTATCATAGTTTTTTGATCCACTCATTTATTGATGGGCACTTAGGTTGCTTCGGGCACTTAGGTTGCTTCCAGCACTTGGCTATTGTAAATTGTGCTCCTGCGAAGCCATTTTATCCAGGACCATGGTTTTTTGAAATTTTTTTATTACTGCTTCAATTTTATCAGTTGTAATCTGTCTAGTCAGATTCTCTGTTTCTTTCTGATTCCATTTTGAAAGATTGTATGTTTCTAGGAATTTTCCCTTTTTGCCCAGGTTGTCGTTTGTTGGCGTATAGTTGATTATAATATTTTTAATAATCCTTAGTATTTCTGTGGAGTCATTTGTTACTTCTCCTCTTTTAATTCTTCTTTTATTTATTTGGATCTTCTCTCATTTATTCTTGATGAGTGGGGTTAAAGGTTTTGCCAACCTTACATATATTTTCAAAGAACCTGCTCTTGATTTCACTGATCTTTTGCATTTTTTAAATCAATTTTGTTTATTTCTGTGCCAATCTTTATTATTTACTTCCTTCTACTCACTTTGAGCTTTGTTTGTTGTTCTTTTTCTATTTCAAGTATAAAGTTAAATTGTTTATTTAAGATTTTTGTTTGTTTGTTTCTTGAGATAGGCCTGTAATGCTATGAATTATCCTGTGTCTCACAGATTTTGTGTTGCTCTGTTTTCATTTTCATTTGTTTCAAAGTATCTTTTGATTTCTCCTTATCTTATTGTTAACCCTTTCACTGCTTAGTAACATGTTATTTAGCTTCCATGCCTTTTGTGTTTTTCAAGTTTTTTTCTTGTAATTGCTTTCTAGTTTTATAACATTATGATCAGAGAAGATGTTTAATATGATTACAATCTTCTTAAAATTATTGAGACTTGTTTTGTGTCTTAATATGTTGTCTAACCTAGGAATATTCTATGTTTGCTCGAAAAGAATGTATATTCTGTTGCTTTGGTATGAAATGCTCTAGAAATATCAATTAAATCCTTTTGATCTAATGTGTCACTTAAGACTACCATATCCTGATTGATTTTCGAAATTGAAGAAGATAAAATAAGTGAAATCATATACCATGCTCATGGATAGGAAGAATTAACATCATTAGAATGTCCATATCAGCCAAGTAAGTGTATAGATTCAACCCAATTACTACCAAAATATCAATGGCTGATTTCACAGAAATAGAACAAATATTTCAAAAATTTATATAAGACTTCAAAAGACCCCCCCAAAAGCCACCGTAATCATAAGAAAGAACAAAGTTGGAAGAATCATGCTACTTGATACCAAGCTATACTACAAGACCATAGCAATCGAAATAGCATGGTACTGTCATACAAACAGATATATGAATTAATGAAACATTAGAAAAAGCCCAAAAATAAGTCCACACCTTTACAGTCAATTAATATTTGATGAAAGAAGGCAAAAACATACAATGTGATAGTTTATTTAATAAATGGTGTTGGAAATATTAGATACATACATGCAAAAAAAAAAAGAAACTAGACCATCTTCTTACATCACACACAGGAGTAAAATTAAATTGGAATAAAAACTTAAATGTTGGACTTGAAACCATAAAGGTCTTAGGAAAAAAACATGGGTAGTAATATCTTGAACATTTCTGTAGCAATAATTTTTCTTACATATCTCTTAGACAAGGGAAACAAAAAATAAAAAACAAATCGGACTACATCAAACCAAAATGTTTTTGTACAGCAAAAGAAACCATCAACAAAATGAAAAGATAACCCAATGAGAAGAACACACTTTCTAATACGTCTATTAAGGGGTTAACAGCCAAAACTTAAAACAAACATATAAAACCCAACACCAAAAAACAAACAATCAAAATTAAAAACAGACAAATGATTTGAATAGACACTTTTTCAAAGAGGTTATACAAATGACCAATAAACATATAAAAAGATGCTCAACTGCTCAATGTCACTAATCACCAGAGAAATGTAAATTAAAATATCAACGAGATATCACCTCACACCTGTCAGAGTGACTATCATTAAAAAATCAGCAAACAACAAGTGTTGGTGAGGATGTGGAGAAAATGAACCCTCGTGCACTGTTGGTGGGAATGCACTATTGGTGGGTGCAGCCCCTGTGGAAAGCAGCATGGAGATACCTAAAAAATTTAAGAATGGAACTGCCTTATGACCTAGCAATTCCAATTCTGAGAATTTATCTGAAGAAACCAAAACACAAATTCAAAATAATGTTGCACCCCTATGTTCACTGCAGCATTATTTATAATAGCCAAGATTTGGAAGTAGGCAAAATGTTCATCAACAGAAGAGTGGATAAAAAAGCTGTGGCATATTTACACAATTGAAGACTATTGACCATAAAAAAGAAAGAAATCTACTATTTGTGACAGCATGGATGAACCTGGAGTACATTATGCTAATTAAAATAAACCAGTCAGAGAAAGACAAATATCATATGTTTTCACTCATATGTGGAATCTAATAAACAAACTGAACAAGTGAAATGGAGACAAACTCATAAATAGAGAGCATGCTGACAGCTGTCAGGGGAGGGGTTGAAGTGGAGATTTGAGCAAAAGAAGAAAGCGAAAGAGAGAAAAAACTTATGGACATAGACAATAATGTGGTGAGTGCCAGAGGGAGGTGGAAGAGGGTAAAGGGGAGATAAATGGTGATGGAAGGAGACTTGACTTGGTGTGTTGAACACACGATACAGTGTACAGATGATATGTTATGAAACTGTGTACCTGAAACCTATTAATTGTGTTAATCAGTCTTAACCCTATAAATTCAGTGAAAAGGTAAAATAAAATCTTGATCTCCATAGGAAGAATGAGTTTTGGAAGCAAGGAGCCCTGTGCAGTAGTCCTCGGAATTTTTAGCAGACTCTTCTATGCTGATGCCCATGCACAATTCTATTGTCCTCTTCCTGTCTTCCTTCCTTCTCTCTTCCACTCCACTCATCTCGTCCTGACTTTTCCTTCCCTCTTATTCTATTCCCCTCTTCTCACTACAATTCTTATCTTCCTTTCTCTTTTTCCTCCTCTCTGCTCTACTTTCTCTAGGTAATTTCTTCCTATGCAAACTCTTTACCCTTTTTCTTGTCCTTCATTGACTACCATTTATGACCTGAACATTCTGAGGGCTGAATATAGATGACTTATCTAAAGCATGTGCTCTATTTTGCCTTGTTGCTTTTTAAATAATAATCATAATGGGATTTTAAGAAATAAACACCCACTGATTAAGAAACAAATAAGTAACATCTCAAAGTTAAAACCAGGAAGGCCCTCAAGATCATCAGAGTATCATGAAACCTGCAGTAGCAGTGACCATAACTTTAACACATACTTACAAAGACTTGGGCTGTAATTCTTTTTTATACTACCTAAGCTGACTCATTTATGAGTTAATTATATATTGTACAGTGTGGTAATAAAGGTGCTGCCCTCATATTTTAAAATGTGGCCTTTTACAAGAGAATGCAGGTTAAAGGTAATCTTTAAAAATGACAAAAATATTCTGTACATTATTTTCAAAGTACCTAAAACCTATGTGAACAATGAAAAGTTTAGACACTCATTTGAACGTCACATATATTTTGTCCAACACCTCTTTTACACTTACAAGTAATAAAAACGGGGCATGGCCTGCTCAGAACTGCATTTTCTCCTTTAAATCTCCCCCAACTGCCACCCCCATCTTTTCTAAGAACTTTCTTGGATGTCAGCAGGTGACCACAAGGCCAGTCCTGAACAAGTACTTAAAGGAGGTTGACAATCCAGTCTGGTGAAAAATATTATTCATGTGCTTACAAAGTAAGGTATTTAATGAAGTCAGTGTAGGCCAAAAGGAAATCCCAGTTTATGTAGAAATGGTAACATTCAAAGCATACCTTCTTGTTAACAGAACCTATAAACATTTGCTTGTGGTGAGAATAGTTATCATTGATTACCTAGCCATTTGGCTAGCTAGGTATAGGACAGGAGACAAAAAAAGATTCATGGTAAAACTGAAAGAGATATTATTTTACAGTTTCATGGGAGATTTCTCAGACAATGCTTCAGCAAAAAAGATATACAATGGAAAATGCAAAGAATCAGTATGAGTACTGACTCTTTAGGGAAGGGTCACCCATGATTTTCAGAAAGTTATGTGGCCTTGGTAAGCCATGTTACCTAGGTTTGTTTTCCACTTCTCTCATATAAATGAGTATTTGGACCAGATTATGTCTGATCTCCATCAGATCTCATTGCCTATGATCTGCATACTTTGGAGAAAACTGCCCCCTCCCTCTCCAAACATAACACACACACACACACACACACACACACACACGCACACACACACATGCACACATGCACACACTTTGCTCCTGCAGTTACTAAAACTGTTGGGGGGAAATATTGCATGTGTAAATAGTTCATTGAATAACCTAAATGATTTTTTAAAAATTTTCTGGTCACTTTTAGATATAACAATTCTGTCTAGAATGAAAATTCATTCACATGTCAACTGATTGCTCAGCCCCTTCCTTCACTCAGGCCATGCTGGGTGTTGGCCTTTCACTTGTCCTCTCCGCCCTCTTGCATGTATCTTCTTCTGTTAGCTGTGGTGAGGACTCAGGAGCTAGAAAGGGCAAAGTGCCTTGCTGCTGTAACTGTTCCTTGGTTGTCACTGCTTCTCTAGTCAAGACTGGTATACCAGTATCCTCTATGCAGAAGGCATCCCAGTGCTGGTTCTCAGGCAGATTCATGTGTAAGTCTTTCTAGAAGTCCTTATGCCACTAAAAAGGGAAATCTACTTTAACTTAAGTTTCTAGATCCTACAATTTCTGCTCATGGTGGAAAAGGTATGTGCTTTTGTTCTCTTACATGGTTACCAGCCCACCTGGGTGGCATAGCAGTGAGTTGGTGCAAACTAAGCTAGTTCCTACAGTGTTCAATCAAGTCTCCAGGACATCAGGTGTCCTTTTCACCTTCTTCTCTGTCATGTTACCTCTCTCTCTGCCATCACCTTCCTTCCTCACATTTCCCTTGTTCACGCAAGCACATAGTCAGATAGGTAAGTTTATTGTGCATGTACATGTACAACCAGGACATAATGTATTGGTGTCAGTTATTATAAACTTCTTTAATCTCTACAAATAAATCTCTTGCAATTCCACATTTGACTTTATGAGAGGAAGCTTTGTATTACAAATAAAAGTAGGACAAAACCACAGCACTCATTCTTAGACCTGCATCTCCTAATTCATACCCAAGGCCACACTGCCATTGTATACCAACTGGGGAAACAATGAGGGAGGAACTCTTGTTTGTTGTTTGGTGGGGTATGTCTGTGTATGTGAGTGTGTGCTTGAAATACTTAATGAAATTTCTAGATGCCTAGTAACATTTTTTTTTCTGCCTCTATAGGGCACTCTCAGGCCACTTTTCCCTGGGTTTTGTCAAAGTGGCCAATTTGGGCAAACAGGGTAATTTGTACTTAACACACTGCCACTCTACACTGAGGTTCAGGTTAGTCTTTCTATGAGAGATTATTTTATCAGATTCCCTTCAAAAAATTTACCCCTGAGAATCATTTCTCAATTGAAGAATGAGTAGTATATTGACAGAAGAATCCAAGGAAGAGATGAACAACAAAACAATAAGCAATAGAAAGGCAGGATGTTGTCAGGTTTCTTAATACTGAAACCAGAAAAGATACCTTCAGGGTTCTTAGTAGATCTTTTCTCTCTCTTCTCTGTATATTGATGTAATTCTCTTTCAAAGGAGAACAGCTTTCTCCATATGTTGGAAAATGTGGCCACCTATAGTTAGTATATGAAAATACGCAAAAGCCACAAGGAAGAGTATAGTTTTTCTAAATTTTATAAGAACTCATTTTACACCAATTAATTATAAACAGTATGGTAACATCATATAACAATATGAAAGTTCACACAATGGTAATGTGTATGGAATCACTGAAATGTCCATGAATGGATAAATAAAATGTCCTAAGTGAATACAATGATACATTATTTGACAATAAAATGGAAAGCAGTGCTGATGTATGTTGCAACATGGATGAAGTTTGAAAAATTATTCTAGGCAAAAATAAGATATAAAAGATCACACATTATATAATTTTATTTATATTAAATGCCCAGAATAGGAAAATCCATAGAGACAGAGTACAGATCAGAGGTCTCCCAGGATTTTGCTGAGGACGAAATGCTCTAGAGTTAGATTGTGGTGATGCTGCACAATCCTGTGAACTTCCTAACAAAAGCATAGAATTCACTTCAGCTATCTGAACTGAATCATATGTAAATTATATGTTAATAAATCTGTTTAAAAAGCAACAAATATATATGTTGAGTTCTCAGAAAATGAGACAGTTAATTTTACATGTGCCCTTACTACCATGTTATGCCAACTTTCTTCTAGAATATATCCTAGATACACAGGGTCCAGTGCCAGTAGAAAACAATATAAACTAATTTGCTGGAATTAAGGAAATTGATCTTCCTTCATGAACATCAACATATGACATGCATGACACACTTTATAAGCACATGTCATGGCTGAGCTTATTTCCCGGTAACTCATCATACCAGAAGATTACATTGAACTTAAGTCTGCATCTAGTATGTAGCTTCCTCAAACGATGGGACACATGCATCCAGGAGATAATCAAGAAGATACATTTGTGTATGTGAATCAAATATTATAACTTTTTTCTGTATCTTTAACTCTTTGATATATGCATTCATAAAAGAACCTTCACCAGGGACATAGGGCACGTGACCATCAGTCCATAAGGTATATGAATATCTTGAGAGAAGTCCAGATATTCTGCAATGTTAGAGTTTAGCAGCAGCTCCCACGTCTGTTCATTTACTTTCGGCATTTTTTAATGTAATGCAATTTATGCATGCTTATTAATATGAATTATATTATCTAGTTCCATATACCTTAATGCTTATAAAATAGACAAGTGTCTCAGAACACTTTCTTGAAAGAAACCGCAGATAGTAATGATTCATGAACAAGAGACAAGATAACTGCAGAGCTGACACATCTCCTCTTAACACAAGCTCTTTTTCAATCAGTTTTTGAAGCAAAACAGTCAGGATTAGGCACATCTGGTAAAAATCTAATCTAAATTTTTGAAAATATCAAGAACACACTTTGAAATTTGGATTCCCATACACTATTGTTGGTGGTGAAATTTGCCTTACATGAATATTGTGCCTTAAGTGATAAGTTAGTGATTCTCTGAAAGCGTAGTGATAGGAAGGCTTTTGAGAAACAATTATCCAGAACATAATGATAAAAATTATATAGTTAAAAAAATATGAGCTTCAAATGAGCATTTTACACAATTCCACTAAGCTTAACAAACTTAAAGACTTTTTCATTTAATTGTGAGAGACAAGAAGGAACACTGTAAGGGTAGGAGCTGGAGCAAAATCAGGAGGAGGAGGAGGAAGAAAAGGTGGAAGAGAAGAAAGAGGAAGCAAACCCACTACAAAATAACATTGATTAAAACCTACATTCTTCTTGCCCCCGTTCAAAATGATGGAGGAAATACATGGAAAATTGTATGTTAATGAACCAAGTCTCATTTCTTTGTTCAAAAAGTACTTTTTTTGGCCCTGGTTGGTGTGACTCAGTGGACTGCGTGCTGACCTGCAAACCAAAGGGTCGTTGGGTTGGTTCCCAGTCAGGGCACACGACTGGGCTGCAGGCCAGGTCCCCAGTAGGGGGCACATGAGAGGTAACCACACATTGATGTTTCTCTCCCTCTCTCCCTTCTTTCCTCTCTTTCTAAAAATAACTAAATAAAATATTTTAAAAACAGTACATTTTTTGGAAGATGTTATAAAGGTAAACATGATAAATATTTAAACAAACAACTATAAAAACAGATTATGAGAGAGAATTAAGTACTGATGTTATTAGAACATAGATGAACAGGTTGATTATAAGTGAAAGGTTTGCCACATAGTTCAGTACATGTACAGATATTTTTACCATGACTCACTTTATGATATTTGTTGGATTACAATGAGCAACTAACTACCTTTTTGTAAGTTGCTTCACCAGTTTCAGTCTTGAAAGTCATAGCACAGTCAAAGATAAGTCTTAAAAGTCACTAGTTTAATTAAAACCACAAAAACATTTTAATAAAATTTTAGTTTGATGCTATGAAATAACTATTTTATTTATAAATAATTTCCCAAAATATCACAGAAATAGCATCACATGCAATATTTATTCATAGCATAACTTATTGACAAGTAATTTCAGTGGAGAAGTTGCTTGAGGTAGTACATGAGGTTAATTTTTCATGAAAAAGAAGACATTTAAGATATAGTATCTAGTTTTTTACATTTTGTAGTAAGATCAAATGTGAAAAATAGAATTATTTTTGTGTCACAGAATTTCTTGTGTTATACCATGGAAAAATACTTAGAAGTGTTGTCATATGTACATATTTTTTTTATTTTATTAGAAAGACAAGTATTTCAAATTTTCAAATGTGTGTGTAATAAGTGAGTCAATAGGGTGCTATCCAACAGAAAACATTCCACACTTCTCCCCAAAAGGAAAGAGAAACAAATAGGAAAGACCCAAGATAGGAGGAGTAAATGGAAGCTACCTTAACCTCCTCCCAGGACTCTACTGGAATTACAACTAAATTATAGAAAAATCATCCTGAATAACCAACTGAACACTAGCTGGAGAGAAACATTTTTTAAAAGATTTTATTTATTTATTTTTAGAGAGAGGTAAAGGGAGGGAGAAAGAGAGGGAGCGAAACATCAATGTGGGGTTGCCTCTTGTGTGCCCTCTACTGGGGACCTGGCCCACGACTCAGGCATGTGCCCTGATTGGGAATCAAACCAACGACCCTTTGGTTCACAGGTGGGCACTCAATCTATTGAGCTACACCAGCCAGGACTGGAGAAACCTTTTAACCATCTGGCCTTCCAGATGGAGGAAGCCATCTTACCACAACAAGACTGGTAGGGAGTGAGAAGGAGGTTAAAGAGGACTATATAGGCTCTCACAGGTGCAGCTGAAGTTTCATAGGGTTATTTCTGGGGCTAGACATTCCCCCTGAGAAGTGTGGGGTTTAAATACCAAGCTGGACTCTATAACCTACAGCACCAGAATCAGGAAAAGAACCCAAATAATATATGGCTGTGAAAAGCAACAGGGTTTCTTTCCTCCAGGGAGAGATGGCTAAAGATACACAAGAGCCAACACACATGATTCCATTTGCAGCTACTTTTCCCTGGGCTCCAGTAGAGGGAGGGCAGAATGGACTGGACATGCATCAGGAGAGTCTGGGGCTGGCAGCTCTGGGGAGAGAGCTGAAGGAACAGCTACCAGGATCCCTTGCCAAATCATACCACATGCTGCAGAAGGCATCTTTCTCAGGCTGAGCACTTTTCTTCAAGTGACATCAACCCAAGGGGAAGCAATAACCTCTCCCATAGGAATTACTCTTGTCCCCCCACCCCATCCCTTCCTTGTGGTGCTTAAACCCTGCTGCTGAGGAGAATGGCTGGAAACTTTTAATTCTTTAAGCCTAACAGAAATCCTGTAGGAAGAGGTCGAAGTCTGAGAGCTCTGAAACTTTAGCTGATCCTCCCTGAGTCTGGTGCTTATAAAACCTGGGCTTTGTGCACAATCTGGTTCTTTCTGCACACACCCAGGTTCAGCAGATGGGGTCACAAGCTGTGGATCACTGACAGCTATGCAAAGGTTGCTCAGGGCCAGTCACAGTCTGTGTTTGACATAGGGCTGCACCAGAATCTTTGCAGATCTACCTAACATATAGAAACAAATACCAAAAAAGCAGTCAAACTGGGAAGACCAAAAAATAGACCCCAAATGAAAGAACAAGAGAATTCTCCAGAAGAAGAACTAGATGAAATGGGGCAGGCAATTTATCAGATAGAAGATTTAGAGTAATGATCATTTACTACAGCATGAAAAAAGATGTAGAAACAATAAAAAAAGACAAGTCAGAAATAATGCAATAACTGAAACAAATATTTCAGATAAATAAACTTACTGGTTATTATTAAATACTGGAAGGAATAACAGTAAGTTAGATAAAGCAGAGGGGCAAATCAATGATTTGGAAGACAAGGTAGGAAAAAGTACCCAGGCAGAGCAGCAAAAAGAAAAAAAAAGTTTAAATGAGGAAAGTTTAAGAAATCTTCTGAGAACATGAAGTATGAGAACATCTGCATCACGGGGATAACAAAAAGAGAAGAGAGCAAGGAAGGGATCAAAAACCAATTTAAAGAAATAATAACTGAAAACTTCCCTAACCTGTTGAAAGGAAAAGACACACAAGTCTAGGAAGCTCAGATAGTCCCAAACAGTTTGGACCCAAAGAGACCTATGCAGAGACACATCATAATTAAAATGGCAAAGCTTAAAGACAAGGAGAGAATTCTAAAAACTGCAAGAGAAAGGCAGGTAGTTACATACAATGAAGCACCAATTAAACTGTCATCTGATTTCTCAACGGAAACATTTCAGGCCTAAAAGAGTGTCATGAAATATTCAAGGTGATGAAAACCAAGGACCTATAACCAAGATTAATCTACCTAGTTAAGCTATCATTGAAAATCTAAGGAAAAATAAGGAGCTTCCTATACAAGAAAAAGCAGTTTGTTAACACCAAACCAGTACCACAACAAATGTTAAAGGTCTTACTTTAAGAAGAAGAAGAAAAAGAGAAAAAGAAAAAGAGAAGATAGTCTAACAATAAAATGGCACTAAATATGTATCTATCGATAATCACTTAAATGTAAATGGTTTAAATGCTCCAACCGAAGACAGATGGTAGACGAACGGATAAGAAAACAAGATCCATATATATGATGCCTCAGAAAATGCACCTCAGATCAAAAGATACACACAACTATAAGTAAAGGGAAAAAAAGAAAAAGCTGTGGCAGCAATAATTATATCCAACAAAACAGACTTTAAAACCAAGGCTATAGTAAGAGACTAAGAAGTACATTACATAATGATAAAGGGAACAATCCAACAAGAGGTCTAACCCTAGTAAACTTGCACCCAACATAGGAGCACCTAAATGTGTGAAGTGACTTGGTGGACAAAAAGGAAGAGATCAACAGAAATACAGTCATAGTTGGGGATTTTAACACCCCACTGACTTCAATGGACATATCTTTCAGGCAGAAAATCAAACAGGAGAGAGTAACCTTAAATGACACACTGGACTTAAATGGACTTAATTGATATCTTTAGAGCATTTTAACCCAAAGCAGCAGAATACACATACTTTTCGAATGTACATGGAATGTTTTCTAGGATAGGCCACATGGTAGGGCACAAAAAAAGCCTCAATAAATTTAAGAAGATTGAAATCGTATCAAGCATCTTCTCTGATTACAATGCTAAGAAACTAGATATCAGTTACAAGAAGAATACTGAAAAATGCACAAAGACATGGAAGTTAAAAAACATATTATTAAATGGCAAATGGGTCAACAACCAGATAAAGGGAGAAATCAAAAGATACCTTGAAACAAATGAAAATAAGAACACAACAATCCAAAATCTGTGGGACCCTGGGAAAGCAATCTTAAGAGAGAAATCCATAGCATTACAGACCTATCTCCAAAAAAAAAAAAAGAAGAAGCTCAAAAGCTCAAATAAACAATCTAACTTTATACTTAAAGGACCTTGAAAAAGAACAACAAAGTCCAAAGTGAGTAGAAGGAATGAAATAATAAAGCTCAGCACAGAAATAAACAAAAATAGAGCCTAGAAAATGATACAAAAGGTCAATGAATCCAAGAGCTGGTTCTTTGAAAAAATAAACAAGATTGATACACCTTTACCAGAATGATCAAGAAAAAAAGAAAGAGGATCCAAATAAATAAAATAAAAAATGAAAGAGGAGAAATAACAACTGACTCCATACCTAAACATAATAAAGACCATATAAGACGAACCCAGTGCCAGCATCGTACTCAATGGGCAAAAACTACAAGTGTTCCCCTTAAGATGGGGAACAAGACAGATGTCTCCTTTCACCTTTCTTATTCAACACAGTGCTGGAAGCACTAGCCAAAGCAACTAGAGAAAAATAAGAAGAAATATAAGGCATTCAAATTGTATAGGAAGAAATAAAACTGTCTTTATTTGCAGATAACATGATACTGTACATAAAAAAGCCCAAAGAACCACCAGGGAGCTATGAGATCTCAAAAATGAATTCAGCAAAGTAGCAGGATACAAAAGTTAATATTCAGAAATCAGTTGCAATTTTATGTGCCAATAATGAACAGAAAGTGAAATTAAGAAAACAATCCATTTCCTAATGCTTCGAAAAGAATAAAATGCCTAGGAATAAACCTAAACAAGGATGTAAAAGACCTGTCCTCAGAAAGTTACAAGACACTGAAGAAAGAAACTGAAGGAGATACAAAAAGTGGAAGCACATGCTATGTTAATGGATAGGAAGAATTACCATTGTTAAAATGTCCGTACTATTCAAAGAGATCTATAGATTCAACATAATTCCTATCAAGATTCCAATGACATAATTCACAGAATGAGAACAAATAGTTTAAAACTTTATATGGAACCACATATAGCATATAACAACAGTGATTCTGAGAAAGGACAAAATTGGATAAATCACACTATCTAAAATCAAATTATACTACAAGGTCATAGTAAATAGAACAGTATGGTACTGGAATACAAATAGACTCATAGATCAATGGACCAGAATAAAGGGCCCAGAAATAAATGCATACCTTTATAGTGAACTAATATTCAACAGAAGAAGCAAGCACATACAATGGGTTAAAAATAGTTTATTCAATAAATTGTGTTGGGAAAATTGGACAAATACATGTAGGGGAAAAAAAAAAAAACTGGACCAACTTCTTGAACCACACACAAAAATCAATTTAAAATGGATTAAAGGTTTAAATGTTAGACCCAAAGCCATAAAAATACTAGAAGAAAACATAGACAGCAAAATCTTGGACATTGCTCATAGAAATTTTTATCAGATATATCACCCAGTGCAAGAGAAACAAAAGAAAAAATAAACAAGTGGGACTACATCAAACTAAAAAGTTTTTGCAGGGAAAAGGCAATCATCAATAAATAAAAAGAAAACCCACAGAATGGGAGAACATATTCACCAATACTTATAAACAGCAGAGATTAATACAAAATTTATTAAGAATTTACAAAACTCAAAATAAAAAAAAAAACAATCCAATTAAAAATGGGCAAGAGACCTGAACGGACACTATTGCAGAAAAAGAGGATATGCACATGGACAGTAGACATAGGAAATGATGCTCAACATGACTAATCATCAGAGAAATGCAAAGTAAAACTGCAAAGAGATTCATCTCACACCTGTCAGAATGGTTATCACCAATAAATCAAGAAATAAGTGCTGGCGAGGATGTGGAGAATGGGAAAGACTTTTGCACTGTTGGTGGGAATGCAGACTGGTGCAGCCACTGTGGGAAGCAGTATGGAGATACCTCAAAAAATTAGAAATGGATATGCTTTTCAACCAGCTAACTAACTTCTGGAAATACATCCAAAGGAACCCAAAATACTAATTTGAAAGAACATATATACCCCTATGTTCATTGTGGTATTATTTACAATCGCCAAGATATGGAAGCAGCCCAAGTACCCATCAGTACATGAGCAAATAAAACAACTATGGGACCTTTACACAATGGCATACTGCTCAACCATAAAAAAGAAAATTTTACCCTTTGTGTCAGTATGGATGAATCTGGAGAACATTATGAAAAGTGAAATAAGCCAGTCAGAGATAGACAAATACCATATGATTTCACTCATGTGTGAAATCTAATGAACGAACTGAACTAACCAGCAAAATACAGACAGATTCATAGATAGAAAGCAGATGACAGCCAAGAAAGGGGTAGTTTAAAGGGTGAAGGGATTGAGCAAAAAAAAAAAAAAAAAAGACTCATTGACATGAACAATAATGTGGTGATTGTGGGGGGAGGAAAGTGTAAGGAGACTAAGTGGTAATGAAAAATATAAGAAAAATAAAATAAAATAAAAAAGAATGCCTTAATAAATGAATAAATAAATAGTTACTCTAGTGTTTGTAGGCAAAATTAATAGTTTAGCAGAGAATGGAAAATTAACTGTTTTGGGTAGAAAATAAAAAGGGAAAGAATGACACACTACAGAACACAGTTTTTTAAATGGATATTTAACATGTTTCCATGGTAAAGTGAATTTTTTACCAAAAAAATGTCAACTATAAAGAAATTTTTATGCATATGTTTAAAATTTAAGACTGAATTTTGTAATCTGTTTTAAATGTTCTCAGTGAAAAACTGTGGTAGGGCTTGGATCCATTTGTTAAAAATATGGACATGCAATTACTTACAATTAGTTTATAAGACAATTACATGGACATTTTCTAACCAAATTACAAAAACAGCCTTTTGCATTGTGTTAATAGGTAGTTGGAAATACCCATTGAGTATCTAGAATTAGAAGGGATAGCCAGCAATGTACTTCCTTGATTTGGTTCTATATATTATAGTCATAAATCTTTTATTTCCTATCATGGCCATTAAAACAAGCCTTCAAATAAATAGAACTTAGAATTACACCATCACAGAGTTAAACCACAAAATGATAGATCAAGTTTTCAAAAATAAGACAACATATTCAATAACATTGTGTTTACTGCATATGTTTTAGGGAAAATAAAATACTTTTAGATTATTTATAAGTAAATGTAAGGAAAATACTTGTGAAAAAGGTTAATTATTATAGTTTCCATTAACTTAGTTTTAAAAAAATTTTTGAACAATGCACATAGTTATTTCAGTTAGGTTTTTATAGACTGAAAGAGCCTTGACAATGGATGAAGAAACAAATATATGAATTAATTATACAAGAACTCTAAGAGTTAGGCAGTGTTAAATTCGGTTCAGAGCTCAGTAATTTTTTTCAGGAATCTATTGTTCCACTCTGCCATCTCACTGTTTTTTGTATGGCTGCAACCCCCATGACATCTGCAGTACTTTAACCACCATGTCCTTAGCAATTGCCTCCACACTAATCACAAAAGGGTCAGTACGAAAATGTGACTCTCCTGCCCTGGCTGGTGTGGCTCAGTAGATTGAGCACTGGCTTGTGAGCCAAAGTGTCACAGGTTTGATTTCCAGTCAGGGCACATGCCTGGGTTGCAGGCCAGGTCCCTGGTAGGGGGAGCTCCAGAGGCAACCACACATTGATGTTTCTCTCCCTCTCTTCCTCCCTTCCCCTCTCTAAAAATAAATAAATGAAATCTTTAAAGTAAAATAAAATAATGAGTGTGTGTGTGTATATATATATATATATATGGCTCTCCTTTGTAGCAAGAGTCTTTTTTTCATTGAAGAAAATCTTTCCTGGAAATTCCTAGCAGACATCCTTTTGTATTTCACTGGCCCCAAATGATTTTCATGATTACTTTCAAATCAAACAACTCACAACAGGAAAGAAATTGTCATAATCCTCTGAGCCTAAGAATGATTAACCCCCAAAGACTGCAAATCACCATCCAAGCAAAATGGGCGTTCTGTTAACAAGGAGGAAATGAGGTATATCTGTCAGACAAATAGGTTTCTGCACCTAGAATCTATTAGTGTAGTATTTCATGTTTATGATGTATAGAAAATAAATATGCTTATATTGGCAGTATGTACTAATTTTTATTTTTTCCTGGTAATTTAGAGTTATCAAGAAAATTTTGCAATTGTGAGTATACATACTTAACCTTAGTGATATTCATAACAGAATTATTTAACTTTAAGGTTTCTAATGAGTCACTTTAGAAAGTTAATAAAAAATAAATCATCAATAAGTGAATAAAAATTATTTCAAAAGTAATTAAAAATAGGGAGTGGCTTGTATACTTCAGCCTTTGTCTTCCTGTTTAACATGACCTTGGTGTTTGAAGGAAAATGGCTGAGGGTTCTTAACAGCTTTAATGAACTAAACCCAAGAATATCAAAAAAGATTAGGAAAGCATCTACGGTAGCTGTCACTTTGGATGAATAAACTGAAGTACCTGCAATAACAGATTTGCCAATATGAGGTATAACAATCTTAGACAATAATGGTTAAAAAAAAAAAAGACTGAATTTCTCTTTACCTTCAATTCTTGAGACAGGTCAGTCAACCATGCCAAGTGGAATACAGAAACTAAGACAGATAGCTGAATATAATGGCCGAGCAGTTTATGGCCAGATACAGAAGGTCACCTCCCTAGAGATCACATCTAGGTTTCAGTTATATTTTAGCTCCAGGCCCAGAAAAGCTGAACAACCGGGCGGGTGATGCCAAATCAACTGCAATGACTAGCAATTCCCTGCTCTGGCACTGACTGATCAGCAGAGACCAGGACCATGAAAGGGCACACCTGGAAAACTGATGAATATTCTACTGAAACCCACCTCTGAGACCTCCCCTAAGATTCCCACCTGCAAGAGAGAGATAAAAGCCTCATGATAAAGGACCCTGAGAGTGTGCTCTCCCTCTGGGGAACAGCTCAACTCATTTCCTTGCCTCTCTTCTACCCCGACAGGCACACATCTCCTAAACTCTAAGGGACCCAGAGGTTTGCAACAAGGGTAGAAATGGGTACGGGCAGCTTGTCCCTTGAACCTGTCCCCAGGGCCCCTTTTCTCTGACTTCCCAGCGAACTAAGGCAACCCAACCTAGGTTCTTCCATTGCTTTTTCTATGCTAAACCCTCCATTGTTTCACTGTCACCAGCTTTAACAGATGTACCCTCATAGTCTCCTGGATTCATGTTGTGAAATCTTCCCTACAATAAGTCAAGAACCCACACACTACAGGAGGCCCTAGGCAGACCCACTTAGGGCCCCTGTCCAGTAATGTTCTGACATCAGGGTCTTAAGGAAAAAAAAAAGTGGATTTTTAGTTTATCAACTGTTTAACATTAAATGTTATATTTGTTAAATGTAAATTAACTTCAAATGAACATTAAAATAGAGTCATGTATTTAGTAACTTAACAATATTTATGTGTTGAAATTTATAAAAGATGGCTATATTTTATCAAGATGACAAGACTTGATAATAGATTGAATATGGGAAGAATAAGGTAAATAAAGGAATCAAGAATACAAATTAAATAAAAGATGACTATAGTCCTTAAGAATGCAGATAAATCATCCAGTGAAGGTAATAAAACAAATACAAATGGAAAAGATGTAACTAAAGATATATAATGAAAAAAATATACAAAGTAAAAGCCAAACTGCCCATCTATAAAGAACATAGTGCATAAATGCTTAATGAAAGCTAAGAAAATGGAAAAATTGAAGCCAAGTGGAAGCAGACAATAAAGGATTTATAAGTGATGTCAATATTTTACTCATTTATCAAAGAGGTCAGTGGACTTCGAGCTGAGAAACAGAACACATTCATTTCAGTTGTCCTGAAAGTGTCCCACTTGGTTCTGACCATCTTGGCATCCTGATTTAGCTTTGTCTTGTCTTAGATATTTCTTTTCTATTATTTTCTGAATTTTATTAATAATGTTGTTCTAAGATAATATGAGATTATTTGTTCAACCTCCACTTTCTATTTCCAGCTTCTTCATTAGCTTCCTCTGGTAGTAAATGAGACACATATACAGTGGATATTGTTTTCATTCTAACACGTAGGTAAATATGAAAGGCAACCAGTGATAAACTGCCAATTTTTTCCCAACCTTTCCAGATACACAGTAGCTTTCCTCTTTATTCAGGACAATGACATGCAGGGCACAGACTGATAAACCAAGGGTGCTGAGATAAGGTGCCTTTTCTGGATATTAAGTACAAGGATGTAAAAGCAACATTGGTCACTGCTACATTTGCTGGCCACTAAGTGTACTACAGGGTTTTATTGTGTTCACTGCTTGAGAATGCCCCCAAGGCACTGGCCCACTTGTCTACATTGTCTATGGGGAATATGGGCAAATATAGATTAGATATATTTGAAATATGTACTAAAAATAGAAGTCATTTAGCTATAGATAGTTCCCAAGACTTTTGTTGAAGTTCTTTTTATGATGTAACATAAATTCACAATTATTTTTTAGAAACCCATTTTTATTTTCCAATAAAATCATTAGCAGCAATGAGCTACAATGCTTATGAGAAATTTACTTTTTAAGTTTTTATAAATATTTCCCATTTTAAAATTCTATTTGTGTTTTTCTTTTCGCAGACTATTTCTTGTCTTTAATTTTTCCTCCCCCTCTTCTTCCTTTTAATTTTTTTTTTTAGGTTCGATACAAGCAAGGTCCACAAATAAATTCTCAAATTTGAATGGTTAAGGAGAGCTTAGATCCAGGTTTGAGCCAGCCCAGCTTAGCAGGCGTGTCTGTTCCCAGAGGAGATTTCACCAATGACTACAGAAAGTTCATCTAGACTAAAATGTTCTTTATAATGTATTAGATATAATCACTAATTCTAATTCACTCAGTGAATGCCAGAACCATATTAAAGTTATATATTCTATATTTCTGTATCCTAGGAGAATAACATGTATATGTAACTTTCACAAACCTATGTTGACATTTATGTATCATGGGTCCATAATTTTACCACTGATCAAGTGAAAATTAGAATATTTAATCTGCTGAAAAGTCATCAGCCTCAACTTCAATATGATTAACTATTTTAAGAAAAATCTTCTTGAAATAACTTTTTTAGAGCAAATAATTGTTATTTGTAATTAACTTCTCTAATTTTCAATTCTAAGTTTCCTTGTGCATTAAAAAAAACTGAAGCAATTTATTTTGATGATTTCCTTTCCTGTGCAAAACACTTTTAGTTAGATGTAATCCCATTTGTTTATTTTTCTTCTGTTTCCTTTGTCTGGGGAGATATATCTGAAAAAATATTGCACAGCAATGTCCGAGATTTTGCTGCCTAGGTTTTCTCCTATGATTTTTATGATTTCGGATCTAACACTTAAGTCTTTGATCCATTTTGAATTAATTCTTCTGTGTGGTGTAAGAATGTGGTCTAGTTTCATTTTTCTGCATGTATCTGTCCAATTTTCCCAACACCATTTATTGAATAAACTATCCTTAACCCATTGTATATGCTTGCTTCCTCTGTTGAATATTAACTGCCTACAAAGGTGTGGGTTAATTTCTGGGTTTTCTATTCTGTGCCATTGATCAATGGGTCTGTTTTTATGCCAGTACCATGCTGTTCCACTCACTGAGACCTTATAGTATAATCTGATATTAGGTAGTGTGATTCCTCCAACTTTATTCTTCTTTCTCAGGATCACTGTTGTTATGTGGGGTCTTTTGTGGTTCCATATAGTTTTGCAAACTATTTGTTCTAGTTCTGTGAAATACGTCATTTGTATCTTGATAGGAATTGCATTGAACCTATACATTGTTTTGGGTTGTATGGATATTTTAATGATGTTAATTCTTCCTATCCATGAACATAGTATGTGCTTCCACTTACTTGCATCTTCTTAAATTTCTTTCTTAGTGTCTTATAATTTTCTGAGGATGAGTCTTTTCCATCCTTGGTTAGGTTTATTCATAGAATGGGAGGATATATTTGCCAATAAGTTTGGTAAGGGGTTAATATCAAAAAGTTATAAAGAACTTACAAAACTTAACACACACACACACAACACAACACACACAACCCAGTTAATAAATGGGCAAAGGACCTGAACAGACACTTACCCAAAGAGGACATACAGATGGCCAATAGACATATGAAAAGATGGTCAATGTCACTAATCATCAGAGAAAATCGAATTAAAACCACAATGAGATATCATCTCACACCTGTCAGGATGGCTATCCTCAATTAATCAACAAACAGAAAGTGATGGTGAGGATGTGGAGAAAGGGGAGCCATTTTGAGCTGTAGGTGGGAATGCAGACTGGTGCAGCCACTGTGGAAAGCAGTATGGGGATATCTCAAAAATTATAAATGGATCTGCCTTTCAATCCTTTCTAGTCAACCTCTGGTAATATATCCAAAGGAACCCAAAACACCAATTTGAAAGAACATAAGCACCCTTATGCTCATTGCACAGTTATTTACAATCACCAAGGTGTAGAAGCAGACCAAGTGTTGATCAATGGATGAGTGGATAAACTATGGGACATTTATGCAATAGAAAAAAGACCTGAAGTGGAATTGTTGAATTAGTAAGGGAATCCAAATTATTGAGGGTTATGAAATATACAAATAAGTGTTTTCAGTTTTTGAAAAGTAACAATTACTTGCAAGTTTTTGAGAAAGAAGTTTCTTTTGTTCATATCTAAATATGTGTGTGTGTGTGTGTGTGTGTGTGTGTGTATCTGAGTTTATCTAATTAACAGTTTCATGCCCTCCTTCACATTAGGTGAAAGGCCTTTAAATATATGCAAATTTAATTGATTAATATATATCATAGAATGGAATAGAATAGAATAGAATAGAATAGAATAGAATAGAATAGAATAGGGTAGATGTAATAGCAAAATATTCTATTCTGAGAAGGCTGTTTTATAGAGTAGTTACTGAAACTGGACTTGCGACTAGAAAATTGTACAATGGAAGATTGACAGAAGATTGAGATTACCTGTAATCATCAAGTGATGCTGTTAAATAGGCAGTCGCATTCAAAAGACTAGAGATATAAACTTAAATATTTACTATATATTAAAATTTTAAACAAAGGTATTGGATGAAATAACCCAGGGAGCTTGTGTAGGTAGAAAAGAAAAATAAAAGAGTTGGACATTTATAATATTTAGCATTTTGAAATGAGCAAGAAATACAAATGAGGAGTTATCAAGGGCACAAAACAATTAGAAAGCATTTCAAGAGTATTTATTAGTTATTTAAATCCTGCTGATATTTGAAACAATGAACCACAAATGAACACGGGATTTAGCATTATTTATGTTATCATTGACAATGACAACAACTGGTTTAGTTGTGTGGTGCTAACAGAAATATTCGAGTTTAAAGGAAAGAATTTGATAAAGCAAAAGAGAGAGAGAGAGACCTCTGCTGGCATGTGATCCTAGGGTACATGAGCATGAAGAAGCCCTCTTTTGATCCTCTCTGCTTTATCAGTGGAATAGAAGCCATGTCATCAGGTGAGAGTAAGGATGGAAAAAGAGGTTTGGAGGGTTAACTAGAAGGGAAAAGGGAATATTCATCTCAGAAAATTATCCTAGAGAATCAAAGAGTGAATGGTGTAGGAAAGTGGAGAAGAATGACAGATTTGTCAGGTCATTAATAGTAAAATGAGCATTTGAAGAAAATTAAATAACTTTGATAGGCTAAAACCATCTTATGATATACTGTAATAATAATGTATTAGTGATAAAATATCTTAATGATACATTGTCCTCTGATACTCTGATACTATATAATAATGATAAAATAAAAATAGCAATGAAGAAAGGCTGAGTGCTCGTATTATGTTAGGTACTATTTAAAGTGTTTTAAGTGATACTCAAAAAAACCTCCAAGGGTAGATACTATTACGATCATGGCTTGACAGTTGAAGAAACTTAGGAATTTAAAGATTACATCATTTGTGAGTGATATAATCAGAACTTGATTAAGATATGCCATATTCAAAGCTTGTTTTTTTTTAAACTAGGTTGAGCTTTAAACTAATGGAATAAAATAACACATTTATATTTCAATACATTTAAACATGGTATTCAATGGAATTATCTTAACTTGGAAGCCACTGAATAGAAAACACAATAGAATTCAAACCTAAGGGTTTGGGTTTTTCTATCAATAACAAATGTTCAGTAATGAGGGTTGTCTACTCTCTTGGCACAGCTATTTTAAATATTTTTCTGTTTTATTTATGTTCATAAATATTTAGTGCAATAAAAGCTATATTGTAATTAGTTCTTCTTATTCCTTTAGAAAAAATTCATGTTTAGAAAAAATATAAAGTAAACAAAGATTTCACCTAATTTTATAGAATATATAGAATATACAGAGGAAATATTTAAATAAATGTAGCAATAACATGTTAAGTAATAAAAACAATGCAAGCAAAGAGGGCCCTATTACTTATTGCAATATTCCTTAGAACTCTCATCAGGTATACACAACAGACATTTCATTTTGCCTTAGATTGTCTTCCTCAAATCAATCTTACTTCTAAGGTCTAATAGTCAACAGGCACCTGTAAGTCATTATAGCGTTATCTCTCCAGGTGAGGCATTGACTGACTTTCTTCTTGGTTTGCACTGATGAGAGCCATTTATTTTTACTAATACCTGAAAATTTGGGGGTTACACCCTTCAAAAAAGATATTAATATGAAGATGTGAATGCAAAGTCTTAAAAAAGCCTGTCATGTTTTTACCATTAGTATTATTTGTGATAAAGACTATATAAATATTGAAATGCCTATAAAGATTAAGCAGCACATACCTAGGAAAATACAGTCAACATTTTTTTCAATTTATACATGGTGCTATAGCAACAATTCATGAAACTCTAAAACTTCCTGTGCAGCCAAGAAAATCATCCTTAAAACAAACTGCTCCAAAGAGAATTCGTCTGTTCTGTGTTAAAAATGATGAGATTCTAATGAGAGTGTATCTACTGATCAACAATCTATTTCTACCATTATCTAAGCACCATATGGCATTGCATATATGATAATTTTAACATTTGTATTACCATAGTAAAGCCAACTTATCTTCAATTCCCATTAAAGAAAAAAAATTCAAAGTTTGCCCACAAAAGGTAAATGTTGAACTGAGAAATCTTTGTACCATTACCAGTGTCTGTGCTCCTCTACTAGTGCCTATTTTTTATGCACAGCAGGTATAGTAAAAATCAGGGCATCAGCATATGTGGCATGACTTTTTGTTTATCTTTAAGTAGCTAAGTATACTAACAAAAATATCAAAGCTAATTTTTGGGTAATGCATTAAGAATTTTTCTCACACATGGGATATTACTGTCTATGGAAAAAGCGTGACTGGCTTATATTATTTTACATAAACTGCACTGTAGAAGCAGATCTTAGTATTTCTGGAAATTCAGTAAGGATAAAAATCAAGTCATTTTGACATCTGTGATATAAAGTCTTTACTGATGTGCAAGAGAGAAAACTGAGGATTATTTATCAATAAAAGCAGTAACTAAAATTTACTGCACATCAGAAGACATGACAGCACTTAAATTCAGCCACCCTTTGAAGAGATGAGTTATTCTGCAGATGGTTCCTATCCAGCAAGACTCTTCTGCTCATAGTGCTGCAGATGGTAGAACAGGACACAGGAACAGGGGTGGAAGGTTAGAGCTATATAATTCTCTCAATGGCAAATTCACTAAAATTAGATTAAGTTCCCAGCCCGCATTCTTTATCAGTACTGCCATCTAGAGTGACATGGAAAGTATCATTCTGATGAGTATTAAGCTTAGTGCCTGATACCAGTTTTTCATAATGTAACATACCAGTCTAAAGAAAATACTTGTGTTATTCATGACAAAGTGGAAATACAGGTTAGAAAAGTGGGTAAAACCAAAATATACCATCAATGCACTGATACAAATTTAATAACAGGTATCTCTAACCATTCATTTTATAAGCAGAACTCATATAATTAACTTGATCATTAGGAATAAATTAAAATTAGAGAATCAGTCAAGATAAGCCATATAACAAACAACCTCAAATCTCAGTACTTTACAGCAAAAAAGTTTATTTCTTGGTTAAACCAGATGTAAAATGCAGGTCTATGAAGAGATTCTTACCAAAGTAACCCAAGATCCAGATAGAGGCTTATAACAATCATGATTGTCAGTGGAAGGGAAGAGAGAATTTGAGAGCCTCGCATCAACAATTAAACACTTCATCTCAGAAATAACCCACTCCACACACTTCTCCTGGTCATCTTTTAATAGCAAAACCAGGAACTGTCCATGCCTAACTTCATAGGGGTGGGTAAGTGGAATTCTTCTGTGTGCCTGGAAAGAGAATAGAACCTGAAATATTAATGATTAGTATTAATGATCAGTAACTGTGTTATCGCAGGGGGGAGGAAAAAACATTGCCAAATCCATGGCATTATAACAATATTTTTGATATTTTATCAACTATTTTTAGAAGCCTTCAAAAATATCTTTCTAACGGTGTCACCATACCAAGAGCACACAGGCCAAATTTCAGAAAATAGTCAAAGCAGAGGAGAAAGAATGACAAACTTTCAGGGAAAAAATTGTGAACATTAAGATTTGAGATAACATTTTAGAATCTTACTACGTAAACAGTTGTTGAAAGTAGAAGAAAAGGGACAGATCATGTCACTGTCATAAGTGGACATTGTGATCAAATCACTGAATGGACTTTGTTAAGTTTTGGCTCACAGTCTTGATTTTTCTACTCATGCCATTAATGTCAGGGTTTTTTTGTTTGTTAGTTTTTTAAGAATGACAAAGTTAATAGGAAAGTTTTATACTTGTTTGCTGACAGAAGTCAAAGGATCTATTACCAAAATCCTTGCTATGACCTGTGGACTCTATTCCCTTGCTTAATTAGGTTAGATAAAAATTAAAAATTTTGTCTAGAAATGTGGATAAGCTTAAAATAAAACATGTATGGAACTATCAAAGAAACCATTAAACATACTGTCACTGACCTACCCTAGCAAAGTTGGCTTTTATTAAATGGCAGCTGTTCCTGATTAAAAAATTATGGCTCCCTTCAGAAATCATGAGGGCCATTAAAAACCAAGTCATAAAATCCTCTGCTCCCCAAAGGCACATGGACAGAGAGTGCTTCCCATTTCCTTACTGCATTTAACTTTACCATAATGGCCAACATGTACCTAAAAGACGTTTAAAAATTGTCCTTTTACACACCTACTTCAAATTGTTAAATAATTACATTAAATTAGTATATGAAAAATAGAAATGAACTGAATTATAAATATGGCCTGATAGTTGGGCATTTTAAATAATCTTTTTTTCTGAGATTTGTTAATGAATTTTAACTGATTTACTTTAAAGTATAGTCATATGTATCTATCTTCATAGTTTGAAAAGAGTTTGAATAAGAAAACAAAATACTATCCGTGGAAAAACAATCTTTGAAAATTCATTAATTTACCAAATGTTAGAGATAGAAGAGTTTGCAAATATTTTCCTAATTCTGAACTTATACACAATGCTTTGCAAAGTTATTGTAAATATACATATTTTCTGTCAGGAAAGAGTCTTCACTTTTTCTTTTCTTATTATCGTAATCCTTCTATCTGACTTATCTACCAAAGGGTATCCTTTTTCAACTCCATTTGAGGTTAAGGTTAACAATTTGGCCAGGATTATCTAAATAATTTACAGAAAAACAATGTAATTAGTGTAATGGACCAGAAAGTCCTTAGTAGACATCCTTCCAATATCAATGCAGACTTTCTGCAGGACAGTCCTTAAATCTGTAAAAGTTCAGATTTACAAGTTTTGGCTTCAGTCTGCATTGCTGGTATAGAAGGGTGGGACAGCTTTGAGGTCTCTTTCATAACCGCACTAATTCTGTTCATGAGGGCTCCTCCCTCATGTCCTAAGTAACCCCAAAGGGCCCTATATCCAAATACCATTACAGTGGGGGTTAGGATTTCAACATGCAAATTTGGGGAGATGGCACATTCAATCTGTAACAACCAGAAGGCATAGAAACACTAGAGATGCATGCTAGAATGACCCAGTAGTTTCTTCCTCATCATTTGGCCTTTACCATGTAGCCTGCTGGGGTTGCTATGATAAAATACCATAGACTTAAATAATTGAAATTTATTTTCTCATAGTTTTGTAGTTTTTTTAAGAATGACAAAGTTAATAGGAAAGTTTTATACTTGTTTGCAGACAGAAGTCAAAGGATCTATTACCAAAATCCTTGCTATGGGAAGTCCAAGATCAAGGTTCCAACTGATTGGGTTTCTAGTGAGAGCTCTCTTGCTTTCAGACAGCTGCCATTTGCTATGATCTCATAAGGTCTTTCCCCTGTGCCTGTATTCAGAGCGAGAAGGAGAGCTCTGGATTCTCTCTTGTTATAAGGATACTAATCCTTTTAGATTAGGGCCCAGGCCTTATGATCTCATTTATGTTCTAAAGGTCCTGTCTCCAAATACAGTCACATTGATGGTTACAGCTTCAACATATGAATTTGGGAAGAACAAGACATTTAGTCTTGACATTTAGTTTAATACAACTAGCTAGGTTGTTAGGAGTGTTTGTTTCCTTCCAAAAAATATCAAACATTTAAGAACACTTCCCCAATATATATTTTTAACCTGGTAAGGATCTATTACACATTCATGTATTTAATATTTACTTGAACCTATATTTTCAGGCTGTCTAAAATCACTTGGTATTATTAATTTTATGACCTTATTATTTTTTTATGGCAAGTAGTATATTTTTATATATATATTATGGTTAAGGCTAAGGGAGGACTCCAGGGTTTATATTAGTTGGCAATTTGCTGGTTGATTTTATTTTCATCATATACATATCTTTCAAGAATCAGAAAACATTAATTATCTTCTTCCTCACCTTCATATTAAGATTAGAGTTTTATTTAAAATTTCCATTTAAAGCCTACTGTCTTTACCATTTTAATATTAATTTCTAGAACTTTTCTAGTTTTGTGCTGGCATAGCTTTCTTAATTTACAGGCATCTTGTTTCAATAGATCATTCCAGATATTGCAATACTTTGCTTACTTAATAAGGCTAAGCAAATGTTTGCTGATTTTCTTTTTAGTGTAATCATTATGGTTTACTGGAAAGAGTGTCCAGGAAGTTTATAAAAGTTGATGCTATTTTATTCTTACTTTAATCAGTTATGTTTACTTAGATAAGTCTACTAAACTCTTTGATCTGTAGCTTAGTAGAGAAATAAACTAAATGAAATCAACATGCCTTTCACTGCCCAAATTTTTCAATGCTATAATTATTCTTCAGATAAACAAAAGAAAAAAATTTAAATCATCTACTATAAATGGTGATGGAAGGAAACTTGACTTTGGGTGGTAAACACACGTTAACACAATTCGATATATAGATGATGTATTATAGAACTGTACACCTGAAACCTATATACTTTTGTTAACCAGAGTCACCCCAATAAAGTTAATAAAAATTTTAAAAGAAGAAAATGTTGTAATATTTAACCATAAATTTAGTTGTGATGTACTATGGAGTGAAGGCTAAAATAAAATGCTTTGATATCTAATTTGCAAAATAATTGTGAAACATTGTTTAAAACTTTTAAAACAAAAAGTAGTTACATTAGAGATCCTCAAAAAGCCAGTAACATTTGACTATTAAATATAAAAGTATATAAGAGTATGATCATAGGAGTATACATTAGTGCATTGATTCTCACACTATATTTGCCATATAGTTATGAACTTTTTGAAGTATATACTCTTTGCCAGGCATTGACATAGGTTATTCTCATGAATTAACTTCTTTGATTATCCAAGAAACAGTCCAAGATAGGAAATGTACTTCCCCCTGTCTTATAGATGAGAAAGTGGAAGCATAGTTTGGTTAACTAACTTATGTTATAAGCTATTGTGTCACACCTGATTTTAATTCAAATGTTCTAGCTCTAAAGCTCATAGGCTTAACATGTAATTAAAACCCCTTCAAATATATAAAACTGCTTCAAATATATACATATATATGTATTTTTGAACCGCTTCAAAAAACATATATTTTTTACATCTATATAGGCAAAAAAAAGTTCTCGTTTGACTTTAGAATTCTTTAAGCAAATAGAAAAATGTGTGACCATTAATTTATAAAAATGGCGGTGGGATATTTATTGAAGGAGCAAGCAATTCAAAATAAACTGGATAAGCCACAAAAGAAAATGGTTAAAAAGAAACATACATTTTTGAAATAAAATACTATGGAACTATTACATATGATTTCATAATATAATAGCTAAGGATATAGAGACATGTTTATGATTTGCTTTTAAGACAAAATAACAGGTTACCTCACAGTAGGTATAGTGTAAACCTAATTTTATATGTGTTTACACACAAATGTTAACTGAGATAATTTTGGAAAGCTAGAATTTCAATTGATATCTTTTTTCTTTCTATGTTGCTATAGTTTTGAAATTCTTAGAAAAGATAATTTTAGCCTCATATCAAAATAAAATATTAATTGAAATTTTTCAGTAAAGTCAGGTCAAATCTTCCAATTTTTATCCAGAGACTTAAGAAAGAGTAATAGTCGTGTGTCCATAGTTATGACCTTCTCAATTAATTTTTGAACAGATTAACAAATTATAGATAAAATACATTATAGCCAAATAAAAGGGAAAAAAAAAAACACTGTTCAATGAAGGCTGAGTCCCCTGAGTGGTAGCAAGCGGATCATTTTTGGTTTATCTCTTCTGACGCTATCAGACGGCGAGTTTTCTTTGTGGGTTTAGGATACATACTGACAACACAATTTTGAAGAGAAGCAATGTGAGGAAATGCCTGAGGTGAGTAAAGCTAAATATTATTGGTTTCATTTTATCCTTCTGGAAAAAAAATGGATTTGAGATTGTTACACTATTAATTTTAGTAATAATGTGGATCAAAAATAGTTATCTATGTATCACTGTTCAAAACCAATAGTAAGCTGTAAAAATGTTTCTTAAAGTATTAAAATACATTGCTATAGCAACTTGTTGCTATATTATAAGCTGTTAATACAACTAGATTATACTAGATATAGGTTAAAAACTGTGATAAAATTAAAAGTAGAACTTTTTTGACCTTTTGGATCAACATATTACAGATATTTATAATATTAGGATGCTAAAGAGAAAAAAGCAATTAATATTTTGTTGTAGTTCTGTAGTTCTACATAAAGTGTTTAACTTTAATGTTGTCCAGTAAGTGCAATGTGGGACTGTCCTGAGTGAAAGAATAAATAAATTAGGGAAGGTTACATATGAAATACACCTTAAGTCTAATGAACAATCCAGTTTGTCTATCCATGATTATTTATAACAAGGTGTAAGGGAGACATTAAACATGGAGTCAACTTGATGTTCCCCCATCACATCTATTACTGTGACCAGGGACTAGCTAAATCTCAGTCTCTCGCTTTCCCTGTGCATTCGCTTGGTCTTTGTCTAATTCTATCTCCTAATACTATTTACTTTGAGCTTCAGTGTCAGGGATGTTATAGAAATCAAAAGGAGACAACGAGTTGAGAAGAAGTGCTCCCTAAATCACATACATCACATACATATAAGAAGTGGAGTAATGTAAAGGTAGTAGAAAAATATCTCTGGAATTTGGCAATAATCATGGGAATATCACAAGTGCAATTTTATTGAAATGGTGTAAGAAAAAGATGCATTGAAAATTAATGCAAGGGGAGAAAATAGAGAAAAAATACCATTTACATGAACTTTTGTGAGGTTTGTTTTTATAGGAAATGAAAAAACGAGAGCATAATTTAGGGGTGATAGAAGTTAGGATGGGGTAGAGAAGAAAGTGTTTGGTTAAATGTTAAAAGAAATTCAGGAGAGTGGAAGAGATCGATGATGTAGGAAAAGGAAGAAATACATGGGAAATTAATCTGCCTGGAGAAAATTATAGGAGAGAAGATGACTACCACATTTGCAGAGCATGTCCTTTGAAAATTAGTTTTATTTTCTTAATCAATACATTTTTTAATCTGAAAAGTCTTCACAGAAAGTTGAGATGGTTTGGTTTAGCTATCGCATCCTGCTCCTGAACTCTGAGGTAGTTTGCTTGCTATTGAGCTACCTAACCTTCCTTCTGGGTGAGACTGTTAGAAGCGATCCTACCTCTCCTTTCAAACTTATTTCCTAGGTCCCCTGTTAAAGATCGGAACATAAATCTACAGGTTACAGAACCAGCTTTCTTATTCATCAATTGCATCCTAGCCAGAGTTATATTGTGCTTTATTTATAGCAGAAATTGATTCTTGAAAAGAGATTTATCTTTTTCCTTTAGGTAAAAAATTAATTTGCGACATAATTGCCTATGACTACTTATAATGTAATTATATTTTGAATTCTTCACTTTGTTTTGTAAATCATAACTATGTAATTGGTTGATGCTATGAGGGATAGAAAAAACATCAGAACTCTAACAGTTAATTTTCTGGTGTAATTTTGGCAAGCCCTGCATCTAGATAGCACATGAAGGCCCCACAATGACCAGGAGAGCTTCCACACTATTTTCATCTCCGGTTGGTTTCTCTTGACCTACACTGATCTTATCTGTGGGAACTTTTAAAAAGCCTATGGGCCAGACACAGGCCAGTGGTATATGATGCTTTATAATTTGCCATATAACTCTTATTTTGTACTTTGGAGGGTGATAAACAGTGCAGCTTATCATGCTCCCTTTATAATGGACATATGCAATCTAACAAACAATATCTCTGTTGGCAATACAATTTATCATCTTGGATTTCGGTGTGCATTACAACCTTATCCCAGACTACTGAGGGTTTCTGCACATAAAAACAGCTTTACTCTCTCCTTTTCTCTTAAATTTTTTGGTATTTCTTGAGATACCTTTTTCTTCGCTATTTAATAAACCATATTTTGCAAAACAGATACCCATATCTGGCAAATCTCTAGTGAGATATGTTGTAACAAGAGGAATACAAAATACAAGTACAGATATAGTTAAGTTTGTAGATTCATTGAAGAGAATATGGGGATGGTTTCTTCTGATGGCATTTTCTAAATTGCCCTGCTTGGATTACAAGACAAAAATTTATCTGTCATAGAGTGCCTTTAAGTAGTCCTTAAATAAGTGCCCTTAATAGTCCTTAGGACTATTAGAGAAATTAATTCAGAAGTTGTCTGGGGTGAAAATTTATCCACTTTAATCTCAAAATTTCAGAGACTTTTTCTGGAGGAAATCAATTTTTAAAGCAAGGAATTTTAACTCAAAAGGAAAAACAAAACCAAAGCATTGTAAAAAATATTGAATTTTAGTTAATTGCATGCATATTGATAGATTTTTGGAAGAAATTATAATGGCATCTGTAACGTTGAAATGCACCAAAAAAATAAGACAGATTGATAGAGGTTGGAATCCTCAAAAGACAGGTGAGAAACAAAGCAAGTGTGGTATAATGTTGGTTATTGAATCAAGATGGTGGTGATATGGCTGTTAATAGTGAAGTTCTTTAAACTTTTCTGTGTTTGAGATGTTTCATAGTAAAAGGTTAGAAAAATAAAGCCAATCTTCATTCTAAAGGAAATAAAGAGATTTATTTGGACAGAAATTCATAGCATTGATTGTATTTATTGATAAATTTACTCTACTTTCTTATGCCTAGATACACACTTCTTATTTTTCTCCAGTGACTACCACTGATTTAGCTCCACCTCTGTAATTTGACAAATCTAATGATTCTCTAAACCCATGTCTTCTAAGAGAAAAGCAGTAAATAAAAAGGAGAAAAGAAGTTTTAGATTTTCTCAATCAATAAAGTTTTATAGATTGATTGATGAACAGATAAACATGTGCAGTCAATTTGATTTGACTTGTCTGTTACTTGGGAAAAAAAGGTAGCTGATGGTTTTCTCTACCATCAGGAGGAAAGGTTGAGATTTGACCACCGTTGGAAAAAAGGTTTAATAAATAGTGGTACCTATAAAAAGGCAGAAACATTAAGTTTCTAACTTCGGAACTCTACAGGCTTAGTCAGAAGCAAAGTTGTAAGTTTAGTAAATTATCTTATTTTCTAAAAAAACACTTCATTTTCTTCATTCCTATTATCCTCACCTCTCATTCACAAAGAACATATGTCTTTATAAAAAAATCAAAATTAACATGCCCGGTTGTAGTAAATTATTTATACTCTTTGTATTAAAATGTAAAAATAAAGAGAAGTAAAAATAAAGCAAACTATAATTTCACTAGACACTATCATTTTTCCCCATGTTTGAAGTGCCATTTATCCACATTCTATGTATTTATGCATTTATAAAATAACTATCGATCTTTTGCATCTTATAATTTTTTGGTTAATGAATATCAGAGAAAATGCAAAAATGGGGTATATTTGAAGAAAGAAATGCATGGTGCAAAAGGAATCCATTTAACCTCTATTAAGCAATAATTTTCATAAAGTTGGTCTAGTCCAAAAAACAAAAATGAAATTTTTACCTATAATTGGAGATGTAATTTTTAATTATTGCAACATGTATTTAACTTTCTGGGAATTACTTGTAAATCCATAATACAACTTTCACATATTTGATTTCCTTTGGATACATCATACACATATAACTTCAGCTACTTTTTAAAATAATTTGTTTATAACAAACTCCTCGAAGGAAAAATGCTAGACCAAAGAGTATGTAGGTCTATAAAATCCTCATAATTTCACAAATTTAACTACATTAAAATTTTAATTACAATAAAAATTAGTTCCTATTACCTCACTCCATAGCCATCACTGACTATTATCTTTGTTTTTTTGTTTGCACTGAAAGAATGCTTTTCAAAAGCTTTGAAGTAAAATAGTTTTATGTATATATATATATATTTTTTTCATGTTAGAATTCAGGTGCAAGTCACTGACTTAGTCATGTTTTTTGTATATGGCACTCTCTTAGTTCATGAAAATTTCTTCATTCTCTTTTTTTTAATATTAAATTTAAATTATCCTCCTCCCCATTCTTATGTCCACTTACCTTTCTAATCTTTGTATTCCTTTTGTTTTGCTTTGTTTCTGTCCTTTTGGGGATTTTTGTGTGTGTGTGTGTGCTCTTTTCATATACATTTTGTTTGTTTTCTTCTTAGCATTATGTTATTAAGGCCTGTGATTGTCTGTGTGTTTTTATTGTCTATTTATCTAACTGCTATTCTCCATAGTGAAATTCCACCCCCTTCTATCCACAAAGTTTTTTGTGTTCGAAACAGGGTCACATTTACAACAGGTCCTACAAGTAACTTTGTGATAACTATCTTCACACAGGTCCTGCTACAAAGTTCTGTGAGAATTTCCCCAGGGCATATGCTCGGGTGCAGATGTACTGATTCCAGAGCTGGGGTTGGCGGCCCCACCCACCTTCCCACCTGTGGTGCCTGAGGGGGCCCAAATGCACACTTCCCACCAGTGTGAACTGCCATTTTTGTGGATGTAGAAAGGCGGGAGAGTGACTGCTTCTTAGAGCAAATCAAGAAAATAATAGCAGTCCACATGAGTTAATAAAAAGAAAACCCTTACGTAGCCCATGATAAATGCTCAAAAAATAAGCGGTCCTACTAATACTTTGGCTCTCATTGCTACAAACAATTAAAAAGATAAACAGAAAAACTTGCAGCATAAAAAATAAAAAAATAAGGGGCAGCTCCCTGCCCCTTTTTATTCTAAATATAATCGATTTTGCTTATGGCAGCATTTTCTGTTGATCAAGTTTTAATATTCTAATATTTCGCATTACCCATAGCCCATTTTAAATAACTCATTGAGACCTTTTCTGACATTATTACCAGACGCAGATAAACTTTGCATCTGCATTTGAAACACTGATTTTAATACCACAGTCTCTTATTTAGACTTGTCTTCCTTTCATTTCTTGACATTGAGAAAGGCCAAATTAATATAGTTGGAAAAATGCCTAACTGGAAACAGGTTTAGAAATAGATAAGTGGTTCTGACACAATTATCGAAATGCCTAAAGTCCCCTTTTCCTGTGACATTTTAAATGGTAGCTCTTGTGTCATTTTCCTCAAGGCTACAAACATAAATATTTAGGTTAATATTGGAAGTGTTTCATTTATTAGAATTGTTACACTATAGATTTAAGATAATATTACAAGAAATATTGACAAAATGTTAACATATTTATCTCATTTCTTTAAAATTTGTTTTCCCGCCTTTTTATATTATTGCAAATCCCAAATTTTTAATTTTGAGTTTCCATTTCTCTATTAAAGAATCAAACAGGAATGAATTTAATGTAGTGACTCAATATCAGGTGATGACTGACATCTGATTTGAGTGAATTTGAGAGATGGAGTTTGAGAAAGCAATGTGTTTTCAGTTAAAATGCCACGATCAGAAGCAATTTAAATGTACTTAAAAGTTATTTACATTCTTTTATATTAAATACCAGTTGTCCACCTTTTTACTCTTTTGTGGAATATTTTCACTGTATAACCAGGACAGAAGGTATCCTATGTGGTCTCCCTCATTGTGGAAAGAGAACTAGAATACACTAGCTGCTGTAGAATGTATCCAATGGACAAATGCCAATTGCATGATTTTTCTGACCACAAGAAGTAAAAATTCAGTTACTAAGGGAGAGATGTTGATCAGAGAATTCAACAGGAAAGTTTTTTTTTCTATAAAATACAAAATTATGTGAGATTTTTTTACATTTTCTGTTTTCCTCTACCAGTCCTACTATTTTGAAAAGTATGCATTCTATTTCTATTTGAGTGGTTTCTCCTAAAATTCTAACATACTTAAACTTATAGTTTCCTAATAATTGTAGGACATTTAATTTAGACTTTATTTATCTCTACTCTTTGGAATTCTACTCTGTCATGTTTAAAACATCTGGAACTCAATTGCATATTATCATTTCAAAATATGATTTTTTGCAGTCAATGTTTATTTGACGAAATGTGTTAATAATTTTTTTTGTTTGTTTTAGTGATTTTTTTGAGGGAAGATTTGAGTGAGGTAAATTTCCGGCATCCTTCTTTGTCTGAATATTCTTTCACTCCCACTTTTGAAAGATCTTTGACCAGATTGAGAATTCTTGGATCAGCACTTTGAAGATGTTCCTCCATCTTTCTACATTTGACATTGCTGTTAAGTCCGTGGTTAGTGAATCTTTTTTCTTTGGAGGTGACCTGCTTTATTTCTCTTGGACAGTGGTGTTTTCTGGGACTACTCTCTATATTTTTGTCTTGGAAATTTATTACATATCTGTTGAATGATGTTAATGCTTTGCTATTATTTTCTCAACTATAATGTATATTTCCTCTCCCCACATTTCTATTAAAAATTCAAGGGACTTTGGCTTTTCTCTTCATGTATCCATTTCTCTCTTAGGCTTCCCATCTCATCATCCTTTATGTCAACTATTTGGCGACATTTCTCCAGCCTAATATTGAATCTTAGAGTCTCAGTCCACCAGACCTTTACTTTATATGTGAAACTAGTTTTGTATGAGCTTTCTGAAACAGATTTCTACTATTCTTAACATTTGGTGATGGAGAGAAACTGCCCTGTGTGCCAAATCAGCTGTATTAAATCCAGCGCCACTGCCTGCCTGTTTGTTTCTTTGTTTTTCTATCTTTCACTTTGTGAAGATATAACTGAAGCTGCATAGAGAAAATAGAAAGAAAATGAAAGTGATTTTATTGTCAAAATCCAATACGTTGCAAATTTTGACTGATGTAGGGACATTGAACAAATGACTGTCACCTTCAGTATGCCAGACACTACTCTACACATTAAGATACATTACTGAAAGAAACAGGAAAAAAAGATCCCTGTCCTCCTGAAGACATTCTAGTGCCTTTTCTAGTATTTTCCTAATACATTTTCTGTGACAGTAAATTAGTTATAATATGGAAGCTTTTTAATGACCTTAATATAAAAACTGTTCATTTCATGTTTATTAATTAACAATTTTTTACTGCATATCCATATATTTCACTGTACAGTATTTTTAGGAGGCTATGGAGATCATGAAAGGAAAATAGGAGGCCTCATAAGAAACAGTGTATCTTAAATCTGTAGTAAAAAAAAATGGAATATACTCTCAAAAGCATGTACATATTGATTTAGAAATTTTATTTATAATAAATTTATATGATAAATCTCATTTAAATATGTTATACTATCATTTGCTTAATAAAGTAAACACAAATTATAAACTTTATAAGCATAATAAAGATATAATGAATAAGCTATGCTCTTAAAAATTATTAATGGCATAACATGGCCTCAAACCTGAGCTTCTCAGTGCTGGGCTTTTGGATTTTAATAATTTTTCTAACAAAGTACTTTCAAATAACCATTGAATAATTTGAGAACTGTTCTGGTGTGTGACACCCAGCCCCACATCTCAAGATCTCCATTGCCACCTACCCCTCAAATGAAGCCATTACCAGGAACCAGTCCTTCCCAGCCCAGAGCCCACACACCAGCTTCTACCGTCTGGGGTTTGCTGCCTGCGTGCTCCTGGGCCACTGCAATATGTACCATGTCCTCTAAATGCTTAATGTCAGCATTCCAATATTGTAACTTGCGATAAACTAATCTGCACTAATGTGATAGGGTTACAAGAGCAACTACTGAACACTACTAATGTAGAGCTTCCAGATACAGTGCTCTTGCCTTTCAGACTCTCTAATCTAAGAGAGAACTGTAGGGAAATATTGACTCATGCTGTTCTTCCCAGTCAATGGAGAAGATATCTTCAGAACAGAGCAAAATGGCATTGTGGTTTTTTTCATCGTAGTTTTTGAATAACCTTTCCTTCAACACACTTTTGATGCTAATCAGCATTTATTTATTACTTAATAAGACAGGTATTTATTGATTTGCCTAGCTTAAAATTAAATTTTCACGATAATTCATTAAGTGTATTTAAACACATTTTCTTGTGAGACATTGAAATGAAATTAAATTATTTAAGTTTATACCTTAACATATTAGTCAGGGTTCATTCAGAGAAGCAGAACCTCTAGGAGTTCTATCATCTATCTATTGAACATCTATCTACCTATCTATCTATCTATCTATCCATTATTTATACAAAGTATTTGACCTTACAGAGTTGGAGGAACTAGATAAGCAGTCTCTGCAAATCTACTGTCTTAGTGTCCGATAGTGGAGGTTGTTGACCGAGGACAGGTAGAGGATAGATGTAATGTGGGGACAAGCAAGGAAAAAAAAAATGCTCTGAAGCCCACTAAGACAGACTAACATCATTTTAGTGTTTACTGCCTCTGCCCATGATAGCACCAGGGTCCTTCAGGAGTTCAGGCCATTTATAACCAACCTAAGCACACGTACCTGGCCAGGTGTCAACAAAGCCTGAAGGGCAAGGTTGAACAATTGCAGGCCCAGCCACTGCTAATGAGGTTAGTCAACAGAATAGCCATAAAATGTGAAGTACAATATGACTATCGCTTTACCCCTTCTCTATAAATTTCTTACAAGAATCCTTTCTTATGATCCACCATAATTGGAAAGGTACAGTAAAGGAAATTCTGGAAAATTAAATTCAGATTAGTCAATTTACACATTACATAGTCACCACACATAATATTCTTCATTGAAACATATGCTAGTTCTACTGCAATTTTCTAAAATGTTCAGAAATACGTTAAGCTGCATTCATAAAATCAGGCCATATTACATATCTGAGGCTACTAACATTTCCCTAACCTGGAAAGTAAACTAGCAGAAGAGAGCAACTATCAAAATGGATAAATTGATTTAGTAATCAAATCATTTTCATTTTTACTGAGTTCATTAGCAGAATGGGTGATTTAATCATTAGCATAGGCAAACTTAAAGGAAATTGTGAAAATTTAGTTCTAATTTTAATAGCATTATCCTCAGATAAATAATTAGCAGATGGTTTAAAAATCAGGTTTTCAAACCTAATTAATTTCTATAATTCAAGGAAGCACTCAAGGCATAGCACATCTAGAATTTTGACCTCACAATATTCACAAAAGTAAATTGCCTGTTATTTATGATTATAGTGTTTTATTTGGTCATTATTTATTATGTTATTTTTAAAAAATTACATTCATCATCAACACCAAGAGATCCCGTAAAATTAGCCTTTTCCAGACTAAACTCAAGAAGAGTATTAGGAAATAGATTATTTGTTCCTATATGAGCATTAAATCTGCAATCCTCTAAGCCACTTAAGAAACATTAAAGTTATCCTAAGAGTTAGAGAAAGAATAGAGAGAACTTTGGATTCTATGTTTAATTTCAGAAAAAGAATTAAATATAAAAAGCATTAGGAAAACAGTATGTATGAATTAAAAACTAAAATGTAGAAATCGATAAAAACAGTGGTGCTAGTTTTTTCAAATCATAGTCAAAGGAATGTGAACAAAGGATGCAGTGTTTAAATATCTCACCACTTCTTGGCCACTTTTTGGTTTGAAAATATTTCAAATACATTAAAAATACAGAGAAGAAAATAAAAGTTATCAACAAGCCATCCAAATAATAAATATTAATAGGTAGATAGGGGGTTAGACACATGGATAGATGGCTAGATAGATAGATGGATAGTTGATTGATAGATAGATAGATAGATAGATAGATCTGAAGTGGGTATTAATCTTATACCCTCCTAATTTCATCCCTTAGAAATAATAAATATCAGTGGTTTGCTGTATCTTCAGGATCTGCTTTAGCTACCCTGGTCTTTATGACTGCATGCACGAAGGAGTACATACATATACATTTTTTTAACTAAAAGGATATTAGAATTTACAAAAGTTTTCCTCTATATATTCCATGGATACTTTTCCCAGTCAGCACATAAGGCATGTTACTTTTTTTTTTAAATGTTTCTATAGTGCATTACATGAGCGCACACCATAATTCACTCAGCCAGTTTCCTAATTTTGGCTATTTGACTTGTCCTCTTTTTGTTGTTGCATGTTTTGCTGCATAAAAATTCTGCTGTGAAAACCCTAGTAAAGAATTTTTTTTCTAATCTTCACCTGAGGATAAAGAGAGAGAAAGGGAGACAGAGAGAGAAACTAAACATCAATCAGCTGCCTCCGTAAGTGCTGACCTGGATCGAACCCACAAACTAGCTCTGTGCCCTGAATGGGAATCAAAACCACAAGCTTTTTGATGTGTTTCGGGGAGAGAAGACAACATTCCCACCAACTGAGCTGCCCTGCCAGGGCTGCTGTGGGAAAATTTGTAAGGTAACTGTGCTTAATTACTAAAGAATAAATTCAGTAGGAGGAGTTACTTGATCACATGTTATGCCTATTTTTTTAATCTAAATAGAGTTTCCACCTACAGTTTAATGAAAATGTCTCTGTCCCAACATTTTCAATAGCCTGGAAAAGTATCCATCTATTAAAATTTACACAAACATTATTTTCAAAAAGAGTAATTAGCATTTGAAATGATTAGTGAAGTTAAGCATTTTACTGCATGCGTAGTGGCCAGTTGTATTCATTCTTTCTTTCTTTCTTTCTTTTTTTTTTTTTTTGGAGAAATTAAGAGTTTATTTCCATACTCACCTCAGTTAAAAATAGCTTTTTTTTAAAGCTATCTCTTCAGTTTTTATTGTTTTTATTTTTTAATCTTTATTATATTTTTTCCATTACCATTTAGTTCCCTTAGGTCTCCCTGCTCCCAGCAATCACCGCACTATTGTCAATGTCCATGAGTCTTTTTTCGTTTTTGCTCAATCCCTCCGCTTAACATCTCCACCCCGTTAGCTGTCATGCTACTCTCCGTCTATGTCTGTCTCTATTTTACTTGTTAGTTCAGTTTGTTCATTAGATTCCACATATGAGTGAAGTCATTTGGTATTTATCTTTTTCTGACTGACCTATTTCATTTACCATAATGTTCTTAAAGTTTTTCTTCTTTTTTATGGCAGAGTAGTATTCTATTGTGTAAATGTCCCATAGTTGTTTTATCCACTCATCTATTGATGGATACTTGGGCTGCTTCCATATCTTAGAGGCTGTAAATAAGGTTGCAATGTACGTAGAGGAGCTTATGTTCTTTCAAATTACTGTTCTGAGTTTCTTCGGATATAGTCTCAGAAGTAAAACTGCTGGCTCAAAAGGCAGATCCATTTTTAATTTTTTGAGGTATCTCCGTACAGCTTTCCACAGTGGCTGCACCAATCTTCATTCCTGCCAACAGTGCAAAACAGTTTCTCATTCTCCACATCCTCCACGGCATTTGTTGTTTTTTGTTTATTGATGATAACCATTGTGACAGGTATGAGATGGTATCTTATTGTGGTTTTAATTTGCACTGCTCTGATGATTAGTAACATTGAGCATCTTTTCATTTGTCTATTGTCCATCTGTATGTCCTTTTTGGAGAATGGTCTATTCAGCCCTTTTGCCTATTTTTTAATTGGGTTGTTTGTTTTTTTGGTGTTGAGTTTTGTAAATTCTTTATAAATTTTGGATATTAACCCCTTATCAGATGTATTGGTGAATAAATTCTCCCATTCTATGGGTTTTCTTTTTATTTTGTTAATGATTTCCTTTGCTGTGCAAAAACTTTTTAGTTTGATATAGTCCCATTTGTTTATTTTTCTTTTATTTCCCTTGCCTTGGGAGATACATCCAATGAAAAATTGCTACAAGTGATGTCCGAGATTTCACTGCTTATGTTTACTTCTAGGGTTTTTATGATTTTGGGTCTAACATTTAACTCTTTGATCTATTTTGAATTTATTCTTGTGTGTGGTATAAGAATGCTGTCCAGTTTCATTTTTATGCACATACCTGTTCAATTTTCCCAACATCATTTATCGAATAAACTATCTTTAGCCCATTGTATGTGCTTGCTTCCTCGGTCAAATGTTAATGGACTATAAAGCTGTGGGTTTATTTCTGGGCTTTCTATTCTGTTCCATTGATCTATGTATCTGTTTTTATGCCTGTACCATGTTGTTTTAATTACTCTGGCTTTACAGTATAGTTTGATATTAGGTATTGAAAAAAATACAAATAAGTTGAAGCATGTACTGTGTTCATGGATAGAAAAAATTAACATTATTAAAATGTCCATACCACCTAAAGCAATCTACAGAGTCAATGTAATTCCTATAAAATTCCAATGACATATTTCACAGAACTAGAACAAATATTTCACAAATTTATATGGTTTTCACAAAAGCCCCCACATAGCAACAGTGATCCTGAGAAAGAAGAACCAATTTGGAGGAATCATGCTACCTTATATCATTATTTTGTGAATTAGCTCTTTACACAATTGACTTACTAAAAAAAAAAAAAACTTGGCCTCTTAATGATTTCTTTAGTGATCTTTAAGTACTCTACATATATTTGGGGTATTAATCCTCTTTTGTGTTTGTTTCAATGTTTTCTTTTTTACTTTTGATAATGTGGAATAGAATACACATGTAAATATAAAATTTAGCAAATAATTATAAATCATACATCCATCACATTGTAGAAAGCATAGTCACTGAGATCAAGAAACAGGACAATCTTTAATGTCCCTCTCGCATCCCTATCTGACCATATTCCACTTTCACCCACCGGGCACATTGTCTTGACCTTCATATCAATCCGCTTCATATTAATTGCTTTTATTTTATTTATAGTTTTACTATGTATTTTTGCTTCCCAATAGAATATAGTTTTCTTTTTTTGTTCCCTCACCTTCTCAACACACACACAAAGACTCTGCTCCTGTAGTTATTGCAATTTTCTTCACTCTTCACTTTCCATGTCTTCCTATACTTCAGATACTCCAAACATGCACTGATTCTTTTATTTTAAACAAATACACTTTCTTTGGTTCCCCATTGTCTTCCAGGTTTTTTTCACCTCTCTCCTTTTCTTAAAACTTTCTTTATGTAGTTTCCCATCTTCCATTCACTTTACTTTTATTATGATAAAATATACATAACATAAAATATATGTTCTTAATCAATTTTAAGTATACAGTTAGAGAGCATTAAGTGTGTTCCCATCATCTCTAACCATCTCCAGAACTCTTTTCTGTAGCATTTAATCAGTTAACCCCTAACCTTCTCCCCTGCTAGTCTCTGGAAACCACCATTCAACCTCTGTATTTGTGAATTTGACAGTTCTAGGTAACTTATGTAAGTGAAATCATATGCTATTTGTTCTTTTATACCGGGCTTATTTCATTTCTTATAATATCTTCAAGGTTTATCTATTTGAAGCATGTATTAGAATTTGATTCCTAATTAATGCTCACTAACATTCCATTGTATGTATGTACAACATTTTTTAAAATTCCATTTATCTATTGATAGGAACCATCACACTGTTTTCCATAGCTACTATACCATTTTACAACAAAGTTCTGCTGTATGTACTTTCTGTCTGACTTATATAGTGTATACAGTTTTAGGATTGTAAAATTTTGTGTAATGGTATCTATTACAAGGTCTATTTCTAGCTTCTAGGCTACCTATTATTTTACACATTGTCAGCATTTTCTTTTTTATCAACCATTATTATACTTTCAACACAATGTCAGAAGATAAATTTTGCAGAAACATTTCTGAAAAAATTTGCCCTCACATATGTCATTATTTATGTTAAGAAATATGTTCTCTAAAACTGTCTTGTGCTATAAGAAACAGAATTCTAGAATATTAGCCAACATTACATGGTGCTGTGCAAGGCAACGTAAGTCCTCTGTGCCTAGATTTCATCTTATTAATCCCTGCATCCTTGTATCCTAGAATACAATGTTTCACAAAGAAGTGGTCAGTAGTCCTGCTGGGGTGGCCCAGCTGGTTAGGGTATCATCCCATACATCAGAAAGGTTGCAGATTTGATTCCCATTCAGAGCACAACCTAGGTTACAGATGCGATCCTGTCATCCCCTGTCAGGGAGCTTACTGGAGGCAACCTATTGATGCTTTTCTCACATCAATGTTTTCTCTCTCTGTCTCTCTCTCCCTCTAAATATAAATAAATATATCCTTAGGTGAGGATTTAAAAAAAAAGTTGATCAGTAAATATTTGTTAAATTTGAATTAGCTAATTCTGCATTTTATGCTCCATTAGCTATGGTTTAGCTGCGGGTACATGAAAATCAGACTAGAGCATTTTGGATGAGTTTAGTCACAATATTTTCCTTAGTTTTTTTCCCTCTGGGATATGAAAGAGAAGACTAATGCTTCCCAAAATGTGGCATGTGTCAAATTATCTCCTGTGGTAGATATTTGAAGAAGATCCTGGTGATATTTTACCCTGTTCTCATAAAAAGTACTTAGAAAAAAATGACATCATTCAATTGTTATTCTTTAAGGGAGATATTTTGGGTGGTCATTATAATAGTTAAAGGCTAGTTGTATCTAGGAAGGTATTATAAAAATATTTTAACAATACATGCTCATACTGCATCATATCAGGTTTTAGAGACTCTAAAATATATAATTTACAACCTAAGTAGCATGGCTTTGACATGGAGAATGAGAGTTTGTCTTATAAATTTAAAAATAATGACTGAAATAATAAATGTTTAAGTGTACTTAGATATCATTAAATACAGAATAAGGAAATAATTGATTAAGAATATTGTATGAAATTATCTTGAAAATAAACAAAGAAAACCTTAATAAATGGGTAATGTGACTTGTTTTATTCAATGAAGTGAAAAGAGAAGTTTAAGTCTATCTCCTTGAAAGTTTTAAAAGCAATTGTGAATTTATTAAATTGCTTGCTCTAAGCTTTTTTAATATGTTATTTATTTACTTATAGAGGAAAGGAGGGAGAAACAAAGGGAGAGAAACATCATTCAGTTGCCTCCCATAGGTGCCCCAACTGGGGAATGAACCCACAACACAGCCATGTGTCCTGATGGAAAATTGAAACTGTGAGTGTTTGGTTTACATGACAATGTTCAAGCAACTGAGCCTTACTGGTCAGGGCTGGCCTAGGCTCTTTGTTCATGGAAGTACACATCTACACAATTAAAATTTGATCTTCCTAATTTAGCAATATAGTGCACCTGACATAAAAATAGTCACCCACTACACATCATTCATAGATTTTCATAAAATGTTACAAAGAAATATATATATGTATGTCAAGAAATATGTTCAAGAATACTCAGAGCAGAGTTGTTGGAAAAAACCAAAATTTGTATCAACAGGAGAATGAATATATAACATATAATAATCATTCCATGGAATACTATATAATAATGAAAATCAGTAAAACAAGGTTCCATGTATTCATTCATCTAATTGGGTGAATCACATACAAGGTCTGTCTGGGAAAAGTCCAACCATTGTTAATATAAGAATGGTTTGCATGACATTGACGTAAACTGGCAGCCAAGATGAGTGGCCTGGAATGTACATGCATGAGCAATGGTGACTTCACTGTACTACTCAATGGGGGTGGTAGATGCCATTGAGTGAGCATGTGTACTGTGTAGCCATTGCATTCAAAGTGACTGAGTGACTAGAGCAACAAATCTGCATCAAATTTTGTGTTAAATTTGAACATTCCCCTGCAGAAACTATTTGGATGATTCAGAAGGTTTCTGGGGACAATGCAATGAGGGCAGCCCTAATAAAAGTGTGGTACAAACTCTTCAGATATGGTCGAGAATCTGTTGAAAGTGATCCATGTTCTGGAAGGCCTGAAACAAGCAGACCACCTGGGAATATTGAATGTGTATGGGCTATAGTCAAAAAAGATCAGTGACTGACAATGCAAGAACTAGAAGCTGACCTGGGGATTCCAAAACCTACTGTGTCCGAGATTTTGAAGCAGGGTCGTGGCATGAAACATGTTTTGGCAAAATTTGTTCCACAGCTGCTGCTATCAGAACAGGAGAAACATAGTGCTTCAGTTAGGAGAACTGTGTGAGGTTCCAAGGTGTCTACTTTGCAGGGGACTGAGGCATCATTGTCCTATCTTGTATCTTATATCTTCTTCAATAAATGCTTCTGTTTTTCATATTTATGTGGCTGGATACTTCCTGGATAGGTCTTGTATATTAAAATATTAAGGAAAATCAAACAAGTTATAGAAGAATACATATAGTTTAAAACTTTAAGAACATGCAAAACTATGCATACTTATTACATGTGAATATATTGATGTGCGCATCTGTACATGTATACATTTGTGGGTGTATATATATGCATATATATGAAGAATATTAAATAAATATTGGATGAAAAATATCACATTCAGATTAGTTCAAATTGCAAATTAGTGAAATTAGCTAATACCGTGGCATGAGAAATGAAAGTAACACTACCAAAGAGAAGTAAAGCAGGGGTTTAAGTTATATTGTATTTGTAATATCATATTTCTTATATTTCCAAGTCATAGTATTTTCATATTCTTAAAAGTTTCTTGTATATTTCACAGTAGTTTTTAAGTAAAGTTATTAAATAATGAATATAATTTCTTATAACTACAAAGTGGTATTGCTTTTCCTTACCTGTAGTCATCAAGATACGAAATATAAATTTTATGGCTCATTTTCATCAAATGTAGTTGATTACAGGAGGGAAAAAATAGCAAGAATGTAATATTTGACCTCAGGTAGACTGTGGTCAATTTTCTCATTAGCTACAGTTCAGAATCATAACTCTTAAGTGTAACTTAGAAGATCCTTCACTTTTTGGCCCCTATCTGACTCTTTGGGCACTTTCTCCACTTACCTAATGTTGCATCAAGTTATCATTGACTTCAAATCACATAATTAAAATATGTACTTCGTTATTTTACATAAAATGCTTCCTTAGCTTGAGATGCCTTGTTCTCCTTGGCTAAAATAATCCTACGTCTTTCAAAAGACACAATCTTTTGGGGGGGTAGTTATGGATTTTACTCCTGAGAACTCAAGAATCACTACTCTTTCATCTGAGCACTGACTACCTTTGACTTATGTCTCCGTTCCAACGTTGCATCAGTCACATGTTGCCCGGCTCTCATTTTTGTTAATGTCTACTTTTTTTTTTAACTAAAATGTGAGCCCCTAACAAGCAAGAGGAGTGATTCAGACTCTTTAATGCTAGGAATTTGAGAACATAATTAACATAGGATCTAACAGTAAATTCTCACAACTGATTTTTGCTCCCTGGCATTCTGAGAATGGAGCCTAATATTTCCAAATATTTGATGGTTAGACAAATACTTATTCTGAAGACATAAGTAGTTTTCTGTTTTATCACAGGGAAAAATGCATACTTCCTTAGAAAAAAATTTAGTTTTACAAAATAATTAAAAAAAAATTTTTGGTCAAAAACAAAACAAAACAAACAAACAAACATACAAAGAAAAAAGAGGAAAAAAAACACCACTTACATCTGGACTGAAAGATAACAGACTTGCAGCATAGTGCGGGGCTGAGGGCCTGACCTGGAGTGAGCTCGTTAAGCTTTAATTTTGGTCATATGTGAGAGCAGATTTCAGATTGCTTTTCTGGGCTGCATTTTTTTAAAATTTTAAGTCAATTGGTAAATTCAAAAGGAATACAGCCTAAGTTTATTTATGCTTGGGAAAATAAATACAATTCATCTGAAACATTAGTAAGCAGAAGCTCTGGAAAAATCAGTGATAAAATAGAAGGTAACTTTTTTTTTTTAATTTCTAGGACTATTGTTAGAATATCTTGTAAAATTGTAAACTACCCACCCACATAGATTTGTGGAAAACATAAGTGTTCCTTTGGGTTTTCCTAAAATTACATGAGAAAGAGGAACTAGTAAAAGAATGAACTTTCCAAAACCCAGGAGATGGGGAAGATAGTGGCCAAGATGACTTTATTTTAAATTTTCAGCTTGTGAGGTCTGAGAAAAACCTGAGCTTACAACTGAATATATAAATGAATGGAGAAAATAATTAAACATATGTTTTACAATGGTATCAAGAAATCCTGGAAGGAACTTCAAAAAGACCCTCATAAGGGCATTAATTTTTTAGCTCTGTATCTAACTGTGCACATATTGTTTCTTCCAGTGGTTGTAGCCCAGGAAGAATGCTACCTATTTTGTTATTCTTTTGTTTCCCTATAGCAGTAGATTCATATACTAGTTTTCATTATGATACAAAATAAACAAAGAGAGAAGACTATAACTAGTAACTATATTAGTAATTATATGTTATTACTTACATGTACTTGAAAAAAAGATGTGTTTTGGTTATCTCTATTTTTACTTCTGTGGAAAAAGCAGTTTAGAGAAAAAATCATGGCCTTTTAGAGGGCAACTGGGAATTGATCTTATATCCTCTATTCCAGCATCCATCCTCTTTCCCTTGTACCAACTGTGCCTACCGTCTAGGTATGAAGAGGAAAACTTTACACACAGGTTCTTTCCCTCCAGCCACCCAATGCATGCTTATTTCTGGCCACACTTTTTGTGTGACGTTTATATTGTAGCTCTCAATTTATCAACATCCAAAGTTGGTCCAAGCTGACATTTCTTGAAATCCTTCAGCCACTGAGGAAATAATAGCTTTCATGTTTTAAAAGGGTTGGTTCCCACTCCAAGGCAGGTTGACCTGTATCCTAGCCCCACACTGAAGACTGAAAGAACAGCAGGTATTGGATGCCTGCGGACTCCCCAGCTCACAATCTCTCTTGCTGCCTTCTGCCTCTTAACCTAAATGCTGACCTTGGTTTCGATTTATTTTTTGAACAGGCTCCACTCATATTAACTCTTAACTTTTTGAAATGGAATCGTATAAAACATATTTACTTGCATCAATGACTTGAGACCTTAAACTAAAAGTCTTGTGTTCTTTTTCTTGTCCACCCCCTACTCTGACTTTTAAGACGAGAAGTGCTAAATTACACTAAAATAAGCCCTATTAAGCTAGAATCTGGTGCAGGACATACTCATTTAAGTAAACAAGATGAATGTACTTATTTGGTCTTTCTTGAAGTACATATGCAAAGCAAACTCTGTGCAAGAAACCTTCTGAGATAGATGTCTCAAAGATTAAAAGCAGACAGGGACACTTCCCTCTTTTCCAAAACCTGCTTCTGAAGAAGAACTTTGATAAATATTTTTCCCAATATGGATGAGGGTCCTAAAAGTGTTCTTTGAAGCTGGGTAGTTTTTTTAGGGCCTGGGGCACTTGTTTGGAAAGCCTGAATGCCTGGAATACAAAGAAGTTTCTCACAATGTGCTGTCCTCTGCTTACCTATGGTCAAAGCTCAGAGCAGGCAACAAAAATAAATTCTGGGAAGTTCACATTATGCAATGAATCATATGTAGACTTTATTAGAGAGAGGCACTAGAGAAATACAATATCAGAAACTTACCAAATTAAAAGCACTCAAAAGATGACAGCCTTATGTAAATAAGGCATAGCCAACATTTAGATTTTAACAGAAGCCTGTTTTAGACTGTAAGTGCCACATGGGTAGGATTTTTGTCAGATTTCCTGACTATTGAATTCTCAATGTCTAAAATAACACTGGTTCCATATTAAGTTTTCAATAAACTTTTTTTTTGAGTAAATGCTTGAATTTTTACATATTTGCTAATGACTAATGGATATCATGTTTGGCAAAATATAGCACTACAAATCTTGCATGTTATTAAGAGCCTAAATATCTTGAACATCTTTATTCTGATAAATTTGATAATCTAGACAAAATAGGCAAATGGCTTAAAAACACAAATTTCCAAATTTGATACAAGAAATGGAAAATCTGAATTTTCTGGTGCCTAATAAAAAAATTAAAACTGGATTTAAAAATCTTTACACAAATAAAACTTCAGACCTACGTGGTACCACTGATAAATTTTTTCAAATATTTAAAGAAGAAAAAAGTTATACTAATTACATATGACTTCTTCAGAAAATAAAGATAGAGGCAATAATTTCTAATTAATTTTATTAAACTATGATAACTTAGAAACTAAAGCCTGATAACAACAAAGAAATTTGACAGACCATTATGTCTCATTAACACAGGCCCAAAAGTACTAACTATAATATTTTCAGATTGAGCCTAGAAATCTATAAATAGGAATAATTTGCCTTGAATAAGTGAAATTTATTCCAACAAATAAAATTTAATTAAACATTCAAATATAATTAAAAGAATTTATACTATAAAAAGTAAAAATAAAAAGGATAAAAAATAATCACATTAGCAGTTGGAGAATATATATTTAATACAATTTAATATCAATTTTTATTTTAAAAATATCAATAAATAGTTAAAGGCATTTTTCCTCAATATTTTATATAATATCTACTAAAAACCAATAGCTAGCATTATATTTAATAGTGAAATAGTGAATGTTTCCACTCTAAGCCAGGAATAAGCAAGAATATCCACAATAAGTTGTAAATTACAATAGTCCTGCTGATCCAAGGCAGTGCAATAAGGCAATCAAAAAATTAAAACAGAAAAATTGAAAAGGAAGTAAAATTTTAATTTTTGCAGATGGTATGATTAGGTACATAGAAAGTTCATAATCAATGAATAATTAGAAATAATAAGTAAATTTAAAAGGGTTACTGGATGCCATGTCAATACAGAAAATATCATATTTCTATATATTCACAAAAAGTTAAAAACACACTTAAGAAATAATATGGTTTAAAATAATATTGAATATCAGATAATACCTAAGAATAAATTTAGCAGAAATGTGTGAAACTTCTTCATTAAAACTACAAAATATCACTCATGAAAATTATCATAGCTTTAAATAAATAGAAACATATATCTGGTTTATATATTTGTAAGGTGTCAATTTTCTGCTGATTAATCTGCAAATTCAACATAATCCTCCTTAAAGTGGATACTTTTGGGGGTGAGGGGTGTGAAAATTGAGTTAAATTTAGTGGAAAACAGAAGACTTTCCATAACTAAAACAAACTTGAAGTAGACAACTAAGGTATCAATTCTTAATATAAAGCTGTAGAAAGCAAGGAAATGTGGTATGGATCTATGTGTAAGAAAAACCTCTGACTGAGTGGTAGCAATTGTTTCCCGTCTCATCAGTTTATAACAACTATTCTTAATTAAGTTTTCTGTCTGGGCTACACTAAATCTGGAAAGTCATAATGCTTTTTCTCCACCAATATCAGCAATATACTTACAGAATTTATGTACATTAAAAAATAAAACAATAAAAAATTGGGCAAATGTTAAAGATAGACAATTCAAAAATGGGTAAATGCAAGCATTAAGCAGAATATAGAGTTGGTACTGAAACTCATTGAAAAACAAATACTTGGAATTTAAAACAATAAGATCTCATTGTATACCCATTGGATTGTGAAAATTTATAAACAGGATTATGACAGACCTTTAGGAAAATGTGAATGCCTGTGCATTGCTCATCAGACTACATGGTATACTATAGCAGCCATTCTTATTCTGAAGGTCAATCTAAAGATTACATAAATTAAGTATCAACAAATCTGACAGTCCTGCCATTCTACTCCTGGTATGTACCTACAGAAATTCTTACATGGGAACATAAATGTTCATCTATAAGATAGTTTGTGTTGATGAGAACTAGTAGGAAGCCATTTATTCTAGATATCCATCACTGGGGAAACAGAAAAGAAAGTAATATAATGCTATCAGATATTAGAAAAAACTAAATAAATGCTAATATGACAGTATAGACCAATCAAAAATATAATGCTGGATAACAAGAAAAAAAGTTAGATCTGTACCTCAATAACACCTAGGAAAATTTGAAATGCATGTACATTATCGAGAGAAATATAATCTAACAAAAATAGACACACATTGAACTCATTTAAATGGTTGCCTATAGGTAGGAGGGGGAGGAGTATCTAAATGAGAATTATGGGTTTAGAAAAACTAGCCAGATAAGTATAAAAGGAAAGTTTCCTTAAACTAATCCTTATAGCATTTCACAAAATAAGTTGCATTAATTTAACTTCCTGCCTGTCTTCAAGCCACAAAATTCAAAAAGACACAAAAAGACATCAGTCAACAAATTAATAATGACATATCCATGCAATGACAGACCAAGTGTACTAAAGCCACCGCTCTGTGTGTTTGTGTGTGTACAAAAAACAAGAAACAGAGCAAAACGAACAGTATGCCGGTTACCCGGGGAGAAGGGGAATGGAGAGGAAGAAGAAGATAAAGGGAGTCAAGTATATGGTGACAGGAGACTAAACTTTGGGTGGTGAGAAATACACAGATGATATAGAATTTTACACTTGGAAATTATATAATGTTATCAACCAAAGCAGTCTCCACCACATTTAATTTTAAAATGTTAAGCCAACTTAGTGGCTTAAAACAATGCACATTTATTATCTTATAGTTTCCATGGACTAGTTTTCAGGAATAGTTTTTGATGAATTCACTGCTCAAGCTTTCACAAGGTTGCTATCAAGTGTGAACCAAACTGTTTTTTTTTTATTTTAAAATAAATTTAATGTAGCCCAAGTGTACAGTGTTTATAACATCTATAGTAGCATACAGTAACGTCCCAGGTCTTCACATTCACTCACCACTCACTGATTTACCCAGAGAAACTTCCAATCCTGCCAGCTCCATTTTTGGTAAATGCCCTATACCAGTGTATCATTTTTTTTTATCTTTTACATTGTAACTGCTTTTTTTTACTATATCTTTTCTTTTTTTTAATATTAAAGACACTATATTATTCATATTACAAATGTTATCTCATTACTCTTTACCCACATCACTATAGGGGGTTCTATTTCCATCTGACAGTTTGGGAAAATAAATGCCAGTAATTTACCAAAAATCAAATAGCTGTATCTTCTCGCCATGCTTTTTTTTTGTATATTTTATTGAGTATGCTATTACATTTGTCCCATTTTTCATCCCTTTATACCCTCTGCTCTGCACCACATCCCATCATCCCCACACCTCTTAGTCCATGTCCATGGGCTGTACACACCAGTTCCTAAGCAATGTAATTTACAGATTAAACTCAATCCTTATTAAAATACCAATGGCATATTTCCCAGATATAGAACAAACATTTCAAAAATTTATATGGAATCATAAATGACCTTGAATAGCTGCAGCAATTTTGAGAAAGAAGAACAAGGCAGGAGGGATCACAATGCTTCACATAAAACTATATCACAAGGCCACTGTAATCAGAACAGTCTGGTACTGGCATAAGGACAGACACATAGATCAGTGGAACAGAATAGAGAGTCCAAGAATAAACCCAGGTCTCTATAGTCAACTAATATTCAACAAATGGGGAAGAAGCATAAAATGGAGTAAAAATAGCCACTTCAACAAATGGTGTTGGGAGACCTGGACTGCTACATGCAAAAAAAAAAAAGAAAAAGAAAAAGAAATTCGACCACCAACTTACACCACACACAAAAATAAACTCAAGATGGATAAAAGGCTTAAATATAAGTCACAACACCATAAAAGTCCTAGAGGAGAACATAGGCAGGAAAATCTCAGATATTCCACCCAGCAATATATTCATCGATATGTCCCCCAGAGCAAGGGACATAAAGGAAAGAATAAACAAACTGTGTTCTTATCAGGAGACTTGACGAAGAAAAAAATCCTCTCCCGAGCTCATTTTGGTCACAGGCTGCTCATTTGGGTTACAGGCTGGAGCAATTTCCTTGCAACTGCATGCTGGGGCCCTTTTTCTTGTCATCTGTTGGTAAGAATTCTTAGGACTGCCCTGAGGTCTTTACCACTTGCCCCCTTCCACAAGCCTTTCACCACATCATAACTTACTTCTTCAAAGCCCAAGATTATCTTTCTCCAGACTGCCAAGACAGAGTCTTATACAAAGAAAAGTAATCATGAAAGTGACAAGCCTTCATTTCTGCCATAAAATGTAACCTAATAAAGGCAGTGGTATCTTATCACTTTTACATACTCTATTGGTTACAAGTAAATTCTGACTACACTCAAGTATCATGGATTGGATGAGAGCATAATTTACCCAGGGTTACCCTAAGGAGTGTCTTCCACACTATACAGACTTTGAGATGAATGAGATACTTATAACTTACTCCAATTTATGGACAAATTTCCACAATCTATTCAATGCAAAATAGGGTGAAGAACCATGTATGTCACATATCATCAGCTATGTTTAATAATTATGTGAGTGTGTGTGTTTAAATTTATAGACAATTTCTAAAGGGATGAACAAGAAACTGGTTACCGTGACTCTTACTACAGAGTTGGGAGGGCAAGAAAAGTAATGAAACTTAGTAATTTTACATTTATGTATATTAAATTTTATACATAGTGCCTATAGTACCTTTTCAAAGTTCTTTAGCAGATTTTCAGGAAGTAAATAAGAACTATAGGAAATTTAAAAATTGCAAAATAAGAGATTGTATAATATATAAACTAAAATACATCAGAAACATCTCAGGATCAAATATTTTCCTCCTATTTACAACTGTATATGACATGGGAGTGAAGATGTGTTTGTAATCATGGTCTTTTGAAAATCAAAGCTGTAAGTATAAAAAAGATAAGTTGTTATTCATCACATGAAATAGGACACTAATGAAAATGTAAATTTATTGATAATTATCAATTTATGTGAATAAATAATAAAAAATCCTCTAAACAAAAAAAGACAACTTATTTTTACCATCAGCACTTTGATTAGTATTATATAGTCTGTAGAATCAAGTATTAAAAATCACTATAGTTTAAACGGTATAGAGTTGACCAACATTCAACTTGGATACATTCTACTAATGCTACATAATGTGAAGATGAGACTTTCACATTTCAGGCATCATGGGATCGGTATTCTTAGAAACACAATGACACATTTGAGGAATCACCCCACTATATTATTACCATGTTTACATCTCAGAGAGGTTAAAGACAGAGATTTTCACCTGCATACTTTCATCATCTATCAGAGTGAATGGACCTTAACTGGTTTTCAATAAATACTTGTTGAGGACTTCTAAAACAAGTGTGCTAGAAAGTATTAAGGTTTTCACAAAAATCTATAAGCACAAGGAAATGATCAATATTTGTCTGATAAAATGCCATCATCTTTGTCTCTGAATGCCGAAAGATTCTGAAAGTGACACACAAAATGGCAAAACTGCATCTATCATCCGAAATGCTGTCAATACTTTTCCAGTTAGTACCTATATACAGTGATACCTTCGTTAGTTAGTCCTAGGGAACAAAGTTGCTTTGAACAGTTTCAGCCTCTGGGATAAAGTTTGGTTCTTCTTGATACTGGAGCAGCATAGTAGTAACTAAGAGCAAACAAGGGGGAATGTTACTAACTTATAGTCTATACTTTTCAGATAGTCTTAAGAACACATATTCCTTTGTTATGCCACTTTTTCAGGTTTCAGATACATAAAAAGTCTTCTGTGGATATGGACACTTCTTTGTTAGGAATATCACACTAATTCACAGACTCCCATGTATATGAGCATATGCACCAGTGTAGGCATACGTGTGTGTACAGTTGTATAAATACTTTCCTAAGTGTCACTCATGGTTTTAGAATATCCTTACAAGATAGATTCTATTGTTACCCTTAGTTAAAGAAACTGAGGCACAGAAAGATTAAGTAACTTCCCCTTCTCTAGAATTAATAAATGCCAGAGTCAAATTCAAACCCAAGCAGCCTGACATCAGAGTCCAAACTCTCAGACACTGGCCAGAGAGCCTCTCGAAGTGCGTTAAACCCTCTGGCTGGTATTTGACTCTCTAAGAGGCTTTGGCTTATCCCCCAAAGTGAGGTGGGGAAGGAACAGTCCGATCATGTGACACATTTCTGGTGCTGGCTTCTCAAGTATTAAGTTTTTGATAACAAAGTATGTCATTGAAACTTCCTGTTTTAGCAGTGACTTTACCATTTTGAAAACATTCAGGCTGGCGTATTTTGTCCCATGAATATGCCTTGAAGTCATGGACATTGCTTATCTTACAAGCTTCCTGATTTTTTAAATCTGACTTCTTCCATTCCTTGAAGGAAAAAAAATCTGCCTTGCACTCACATAGTGCTTGCATTTCAAAGCATCCTTATTACCACTTTGCTCTAGGTTTGCTATCAGGGAAACTGGGAAAGAGGGAGTAAATGTTGGTATATGTATCTGTGCTATGTTTATATATTATGCTCTTTGTGAATCTAAACTTAAAATTACAAAGTATACAAGAAAAGTAGTTTTATGTTAAGAAATACAGATTCATAAAAATTAAAATTTATGTTTAAGAGATATGATATTTAAATTACTCCATTACAAACTGTTAGCTACTTCCTCATTTCTTTTCAGCATAGAATATCTTAATTTATTATAGAACTATATCATTTTATCATAAAAAGGTAGAAGAGTGTTTTGAACTAGAGTCTCAATTACTGGAAAGTCTTAAACCATCTTTCATTCATTTACACTTCTATGCTTTCTTACTTCTGCCCAATGTGTATGCATTGAAGTATACCTGCCTTTGCTTTTAAAAAATTGGATTTTTGACAGTAGTCATCTTAATCTATGCATAATTTATTATAATTACTATCAGGAACTTTCTAGTGCCACGCTCAAATTTCCCAGGAGCATAGGAAAGGGTTATAGATAGCTGGATGATTTTAGGTGCCTGAAATTGTCATAAGAGGGTATACACATTAGTTCCAGTGAATGGCCACAGACTCTAGAAGAACAGAATAGCTTTACAGTGCACAGATGCCGCTCTCCCACCTACCAACACGGGGAATATTTTAGGACCACCACTGCATGGGAAAATTCAGAAGCTTACATTGGAGTTTGCAATAATTAGGATTGTAATTTGGTTACTTTTGGAGAGAAGCATCTGGCTGTGATCATTTCATAATACCAAGGTTGCCTGTGTATCTTGTAGTTTGGTTGGAAAGGCACTATCTTCAGCAGGAGTTAGGACTTTCTGGATGAAAACAGAACCATAAGTCATTTGGAAGGAGATAGAATAATGATGCTAGTAATGCTTGCAATCTCTCTTGAGTATGTGGGAAAACAAGTTTAGAGAGTAACTAGGGGTTTCTTAGACTAGAAGGGGAAATGAGCATTTCCTTTGTTACACGTCTGTTTGCATGGTAAGGGGAGGCAAGGGCTTAGAGTTCTTCAAAGATGTACTCTTTGTGGGGAGCCTCTTCCTAATTCAATAAAAATTCATCCGATTTCCTTAACTCTCTTCTTCAAGGGACACAGGCTGCTTCATTTTTAAAGAATGGAAATACAAATTTGTAGTTGGCATACATTTCATGTTCCTGAGGCTGTTCAAGGTTTGGTCGGATCTTGTTTTTTGCCCTCAGCGTTTCTAGGCCCAGTAGGTTGCTTTCCCTCCATTGTTTTCTCCTGGGTGTGCAAATGAGCCACAGGCCGGCCTGTGTCCGTCAGGGATGCAGAGGCTGTCAAAAGCCCTCCAGACAGAAACCTACCTGGCTTTTGCTGAAGGGGAAGAAACAAGTTCCATAATATAATTCTAACTTTCCCTTTAAAATAAGACATAACCATAAATTAGTTAAAAACCCTCATAGAATGCTTAGAAGACCAGTGGTATACGAGGGTCATGATAAAAAATAAGGGTGTTTTTAAAACCAATATTCCAGTGAAACACATTCTCATGAGTCCTGCCCTCTTCAAAGCCATTACCTGGGGAGGCTCTCTTCCATTTCAGCAGTGCTGCCATCACCCAATACTGTGCTGATGCTCTTAGAATTGCCTTCAGAGTTAGTTTATGAACCACATTAGAAAATCATTACTTTATGGTTATACCTCCTAAAGTTCCATGAAGGGAATAAGAACAACAAAGTGAAACAAATGGGGTGTGGCTTTTCCCACCCATAAAGCCAAGTAAAAAGATGAGCTTTATATTCTAGCCAGAATATTAACAACTGAATGTCCCTTGGATATATAATAGAAATAAAAATTGGTAAGTCTTAAAGAAACATATACGTACCCAGCTGGACAGGTTTCCATAAAATCTAGCAACATAGAAAATGTTTTTATTGTGTAGATGAGTTTACTGTTACATATATTCACCTGTGTTTCCTGACTGGATGGATGGCTTTGTACAATGAAATCATTAGTGGGAGTGCAAATCATTCTACAAGGAAGGTGACCTATTCCCAAGTAAACAACTCTAACGGCTTCATTATCATTACCCACATGGGTCACTACTATAGTTTAGATCATTATCAGTTCTCACCTTCATTACTGCTATTCCCTCTTGCCAGATCTGTTTCTCTGATGTGTTGCCTAATAGTGTACATCTTAATATGATACCGTCTGTTAAAATCTTGCAATGACTACCCTTTACCTTCAAGATGAAGCTCCCTGCTTATTATATTCAACTCCTTTCCAATTGGTCCCTTTTAGACCTTCAATTGGTTCATCTAGTTTTGCCATATTTCCATTTTTCCTGATTGACCTCCAGACTGATGGGCTTGCTTCCAGGAAAGCACTATTCTCTGCCTAGTTTCTAGAATGTCACACGTGTTTCACAATACATGCTACCTGAAAGGTCTATCAATGGGTTTAATGTGTAGAACAGCTCTCATTCACCAGCAGTCTTCTCTTATTCCAGAGAAAGACATAGAAATGCATTTTTCTAGTATTGAATATAAATACCTAGTGTGCATTATTTAAAAGGCAGTTTTATACACTACTGCAGGTCATTACTCACTAGGTCATGTTGTGTCCAAGAATTCATATTATTTAAAAAGCATTTCAGGGGACTCAAATGCAGGTTTTAATATCACAACTTGAGAACAGTTTTGGAATATCCCCCAATTGCCCTTAATTATAATAGGAGATAATTTTGGTCCTCCTATAAAACTCTTGCAGTGAATAGATGATTAAGCATAACTTTAACCAAAGAGCAAAACCTTGAGAAAGAATTGTTGAATAATTCTCATGATATATCAACAAGCCCTGTTATCTTACTTTGGTAAATAGAGCACAAAGCTGGTTGCAAATAATTATATCTCCTTTCTGTGCATGCATGCAATGCCGCATCTCCCTCCAAAGGGAGAAGCATTATACTCTTTTTTATACATCCAGGCTGGTCTCGCGACTGTTTTAAACAATGCAATGAAAAGGAAGTACCATTTAAAGGCTTCTGAGTGTAAGCAAGCATTATGAGAGTCTGGTCACTTCAGTGTCTTCCCTTTTAGGATACTCTTGACACCCAGGCGCCATGCAATGAGAAGCCTAAGCCATAGGGAGGGGCTATGCGTGTGCCCTCTGGTCAACAGCTCCAAATGACTTTCTGACTGACAGCCAACATCAGCTGCCTGCCAAGAGCAAGTGTCACCTTGAACCATTGCTGTTGGATCAAGCCTTCAGAAGAGTGCAGCCCCCGCAAACATCAGGAGGGACAGAAGACCATCCAGCTGAGTCTGTGACTGCAAAATCATGAGATGTAATAAAAACAGTTGTTCTTTTAAGCCAGTATGCCGTCAGAGGAAACTGAAACCCACATCCATTTTCTTTGCTCCTGCCACTTCACATGGGAAACCATCCTCCAGTTTTAAAGGTAATGTAACTATTAACCACACTCTTTAAGTGAAACTAATACATAGCTTTTTACAAACCAAATTATTTTTGCTTGTTTGCATTTGAACAAAGGTTAATATTATACAGATGTTTGTAGTGCTCATGTCACAGATCTTGGGGCCCACCTCTGACATCAGCTGCAGCACAAGTGGCAGCTCCCGCTTACCTTGTGCTGGCTCTCGGCATCCAGTCCAAAGCTCAGATTGTTTGTCTTTCCTCATTCTGTGTCTGATCTTCCCTGCTTAGAGGCATCTCACCTGGCCAGCGCATGAATGCATTTGTAACTTTCCTAGGTTGACCCTTCAACCAATGGGGCAACTGTGAATAGATAAATATTCCAGTCACCCATTTTTCAAATTAAAACCTCTGAATTACTTCATGGGGTTCATATATATCCTGGTTGGAAGAAGATCATTGCCTACAGTATCATCCTAGTTCACTTTCATTGACTTTTCCTGTTTCAGACCCCACATTGTCTCACTCCTGCTTTTGAGCTCATCTCACAACTCCTTGTCTCATTAGGAAATCTCCCAAGTCCTTGTCTCAGACACTGTTTTCAGGGGAGGCCAAAAGAATATAGTGACTTAGAAGCTAATATTATGGATGGATGTTTGTGTTTACCCCAAATTTAAATTAAAGCCCTAACCCCCAGTGTGGTCATATTTGGAGATGGGGTTTCTAAAGAAGTTAATTAAATGAAGTCATAACAGTGGGTCCCCAATCTAATAGAATGAGTGCTCTTATAAGAAAAAAAAAACAGACACCAAAGATCTCTCTCTCTTTCTCTCTGCTCAAACACCAAGGAATGTGAGGGCATGTGAGGATGTAGCATTCTATCTCTGTCTTCCTCAGTTCCAATAGATATGTCTCGGTAGTTTTGTCCAGGGTCTTTTTTTCCTTGGGCCACTGTTAGGCAGAAAGTTGTTTCATAGCTTCTATCCTTTCTCTTATACCCGAGGAAAACACACAACCCTCATGAGGATTTCTGAGTGATTTTGCTGTTAGCAACACTCATAACTTTAAGATACAAGAAGACTCATTTTCCTGAATTTTTACTTCATAAGTATGTTTATGGTATTTCTAAGGCTAGTCTCAGTTCACTTTTATCCTTTCATCAGTTTTGCCTTCATTGTTTTTTTTCGGTTTCAAAAAAGAGGAAAGTTGCTACATTAGCTCTTTATTCTCATGGAAGATGTTTTTAATACTTATTCTTGTAGTTATTAAGAAAACTCTGAGATAATTTTGCATGGAGAGACTTAAGTCAAGTAGAATATGAGGAAGTCTGGGCCTTTATTTCATCCCATCTCCAGTGTTTTGTTTCTCATAAACTCAATGTGCCTGACTCAGCCCCTCAGTGTTTCTTCTCCTGTGAGTGTCGCCAGATATAAATTTCATGGCAGATGCTTTCTTTCAATGCTTCTAGCATCTTTTTTACATCAAGGGCAAAAATTTGGGTGTCCTACAATTTCAGGTCATTTAGGTGAGATAAAGGCCTTTAAGTGAGTAATTCATTAGAAAATTCAGGATAAAAAGTACATGATAATTATTTTTTAACATTGTCATACAGTTAACTTTTACATTTTTTACAGGTAAATGTGAAATAATAGGTAACTGACAAGTAGATAAATAAAATAATAGAAACTGATAAATAAAACTATACAGTATTTATTGCTTATGTTATGTTTTACCTATATTAAATGTAATCTTTAAAATAATATTTTTACAATAGGCATTTTATTGTTTCCCTTGTACAGTGAGGTAACTGAAGCCCAGACATGTAGGACACCCTTTCTGTCATCTCAGAGACAGTAACTGATAAAATTAGGATTTAATTCTCTCATTATTTTACTCAAAGTATGTCATCCTTCTACTTACAACAAAATAATTATAACAAAATAGCATATAGGTTGATATTTCAGGAAATCTCATGGTAAAATTATTTTAGTCAAGAAATGCTGTGATCTCCATTCACAGAAGTTTTGGATTCTGCAAACCGGACACAGCTTCCGCCAAATGGAAGGCAGTGGGCCTACATCATCTACGAGTAATTGTAAGGCAAGAATGTGCTTTAACAGGGAGAGCAAGTCCCTGAGAGTTGGTCTCAGATTCCTCATCTGTAAAATGTTTTATCTTTTTGTGATTTCAAAGTGGAATAAGAAGTTTATGATACCAATGAAATATTATTCATTCATTGTGATTTTATTTTCATTATAAAAAATTTGAAAATGAGGTTTTTAAGTGGTATATGATCACAAATTTCAGACAGTTAATAACTTTCATATTCCCTTCTCCATTTGTAAATGATTTGCTGTGACCACAGACAGACACCTCCCTCTTTTTCTCCACAGCTAGAAGTTGAGCTTTCCCCTTCTTCCTTTTCCTCTCCCTGACTTTGGTCTTTTTCGTATTTAATGACACATCATTTACCCTTTTGCAGAACTTTGTCTCATTTTTTTTTCCAAGAAAGTTTTCAAGTGAGAGAAGGAAGGTGTTAGGGGCCAAAGAAGAACCAAACTTCTTGTATCATAGAGGATATTTGATGGCCTTGGGGACTAAAGATGTTCCTAGATGATTAACCAAAAAAATGGACTTCCTCTTTTAAAATGAACACCTTCCTCAAAATACATCTCAAGCCTGGACACACAAAAAAGCAGTGCAGGTACTCATCCAGACAGTATGGAAACTACATAAATTTATCAGCCAGTGGAACGACAAATATCACAAAGATTTGGCACACTCTGGAGAAGAGCACGAGGGCACTAAACCCTGGTAGTAAAAACCTCTCAAAGAAACCAGATTATAGCTTCAGTGAAAGTTGCTTTTAAAAAACAGTAACAGAAATTTGGTACATAGTTTATACATATTTCGGTGAATAGAATCACGGGCATGAAAGTACTTTTTTATATTAACTGGTCAAATCATTTTTTAAAATACATGCTTAAATAAATACTATGCCCAAAGTCATAAAGTGAATTAGAAGAGCTGAGAGCACTTTTGCAGAGATAGGTTGCTTGACAATTTTAAATTTTCCCTTTGCATTCAGTGTTTCCCTTGTGTGTTTCTGCCAGCAGCAAAATCTCTTAGAAAGCCTCATGAGGGTTGTTTGCTTTCCTCAGGTACAAGAGGACAGCGAGAGGCTATAAAACAACTTTCTGTCTAGCAGTGGCCCAAGGACAAGCGACACCCTGTACAAAACCATTAAGAAAAATCTACAGAATCTCAGGAAGATAAAAATGGAATGGTTCCTGGTGTTTAAATTAAGATGAACTACAGAGCTATGGAAAACTGGGCCTTATTCCACCCTTTGCTTTAATCTGATTGTTAAAATGCTATTTTTATAATGAACATGCATGGTTTATGTAACAAAAAGGGAGGTTGAAAAGAAAGTATTTTCATTTTCATTCCATCATAAAAATCACTACTCTTGAAGGTTTTTACAGTGAAAAGTGGAAGTTTCCATGACTACCTTCCTTAAGAGACCTACCCACCTCATGTCTGAGCCTTCATCTCTCTAGTCTGTTCCACTGGGTTTCCACCTCTTCTCCAGGAAGTTGGTACAAGGGGAGGCCTGCTAGGGCAACTTCTGACTTAAGCACAAGTGGTGTTTTCTTGCCCCTAAATCAATACTGGCAATATAGGTCCTAATTAAAGACAACTTAAAAAATGACATTCTCTACTTCACAGATGTCTCTAGTCTGTACTACTTATCCATTCTGCATAATCCAGGACATTCTAGACTGAATTTCATGACACATATATTGTGTTACTGTATTTCTAGTAGTATACTTGTCTGTTTCCTTCCACCAGACCATGTGGAGGTTAAACTGATTTTTACTATCTCTGTATTGTCACCATACTACAGTGAATAACCCAGACTAAATCAATTATTTGTTCAATTTGAAAGAAAAACAGGAAGAAAGGGAGGAAGTGGAAATAAAGAAACAAAGAAGAATGTAACCATTGTTACATCTATAGCTATGGATTACTTATAGCTTAATTAAATCCAACCTAAGAACATTGTAACATTTAAAAATACACAAACATTATACCAACTTACAGTAATGAGTTTCTGAGAAATCCATTGCCATATTGCAAAAGCCCGCAGCTAACAACATATCAGTGGTGAAATGCTGAAAGCTTTTTCTCTAAAATCAGGAATAAGAAAAGAATGGCCACTCTTGTCTGTTTTATTCAACATGATTTTGGAAGCCTTAGTCACAGCCATCAAGCCAAAAATAAATAAATAAAAGGAATCCAAATTGGAAAGAAGTAAAACTGTCACTATTTGAAAATGACATGATATTATATATAGAAAACCCTAAAGACTCCACCCAAAACTATTAGAAATAATAAGTGAAATCAATAAAGTTATAAGATACAAAATTAATATATAGCTTACATTTTACACACTAATAACAAACTATCAGAAAGAGAAATCAATAAAATCAGTTTCATTTACACTGCATCAAAAACAATAACATGCCTGGGGATAATTTTAACCAAGGCAGTGAAAGGCCAGTTCCCTCAAAGAAGAAGACACTGACCCTGACCGGTGTGGCCCGCCGGGTCGGGAGCTGCTCCACAAACCGCAAGGTACGGTTCCCGGCCAGGGCGCGTTCCTGGGTTGCGGGTCGGGTCCCCAGCGGGGGCCGTGTGGGAGGCAACTGATCGATGTTTTCCTCGCACATCGATGCTTTCTCTCCTTCTTTCTCCCTCCTTTTCCTGCTACGTAAAAATAAATAAATGAAATATTTAAATAATAATAAGAAGAAGGCTGATGAAAGAAATTGAAGATGGCACAAATAAGTGGAAAGATAAACAGTGTTCAGGGGTTGAAAAAATTAATATCTTTTATATGTCCAAACTACCAAAGCAATCTGCAGATTCAGTGTATTCCCTGTCAGAATTCCAAAGGCACTTTTCAGAGTAATAAAGCAAGCAATTCTAAAATTTTTAGGGAACTATAAGAGACCAAAATAGCAAAAACGATCCTGAGACAGAAGAACAAAACTAGAGGTAACATGCTTCCTTATTTCAAAATATACTACAACTTTTTAGTAATCAAAACATTATGGTCCTGGCACAAAACAGACATGTAGATGAGTGCAAGAGAATAGGGGTCCAGAAGAAACCTCATGCTTAGATAGTCAATTAATCTATGACAAAAGAGGCAAGAACATGCAATGGGGAAATGCCAGTTCCTTCAATAAGTGGTGTTGGGAAAACTGGAAATACACATGCAAGAAATAAAACTGGACCGCTCTTTTACATCACATACCAAAATAAATTCAAAATGGATTAAAGATTTAAATATAATACCTAAAATTGTATAGGCTTTTACTCAATCTACTACCTATATGTATTTCTTTTCATTAAATATTTTAATAATTTAAACTATCTTGGATGATAGAAATTGATACATATAATGTTATAAAGAAAAATACATAGACGTGTATTTATACTCAATTTTTGTTGTATTTTATTTTATTTACAATAACTGTAGCTGTAGTTATTATTTAAAGATTTTATTTTTTTTTAAAGAGAGGGGAAGGAAGGGAGAAAGGGAAGGAGAGACACGCCCATGTGTGGTTGGTTGCCTCTCACAGGCCGCCACGTGGGAACCCGGCTCGAGCCCCAGGCACGGGCACTGACTGGAATCAAACCAATGGCCTTTTGGTTCATAGGCCAGCGCCCAGTCCACTGCGCCACACGAGGGCTGTAGCTGTAGTTTTTATTTGAGAAAAAGTTGAAAAGCAACCCCTGTGAGGTATTTCTAGTGATCACTTTTACATACTTAAGCATCTTCTCATTGGTGAGAGGAAGGAAGAAGTATGAATTGAGAAATCTGTACATTCTAGTAAAATACCAGTGATTTAAGTCCATTGATTCATTAACCCAGTTCTCACTAAGTCTGACCAAAAAAGTATTCCCATTGAAAATTCATGAAATTAACAGACTCTTTTATGTCTAGTAATTATTTTAAAACTAATCTTTTGAAAAATGCCCAGTACTCACATATTAAAATAATTTAATGAGTGCACCTATGGAATATGACTGTGTTCCTTTGAGTATGAAAAAGTATTGCCCTGTTTCATCAGGTGTGAAGTATTCTCTAGAGTTATTTTTTTTAATGCTTCCCGATCAATAGCTTGAATTTCATTGTCCTACACCTGGACTCTTTCACTAGCTTAGATACCAGCATTTATTAGAGGGTTCTAGCCAGATGCAGCAAGTAGCAAAGATGTCACATGCCATGTGGATCTGTAATACAGTGCACCTGACAACTGGCAGAGCCCTTGGAAATGAGGCTTAATGGTTAAATAAGTGCAATTAAGTGAGCTGTTACATCTCTGCTGTCCCTGAGTATGAGAATGCTTAATGTGACTCATCAGCCTCATTCCAAGTTACAGACACTTAGAAACTGAATGAGCATAAACAGCAAAAACCACAGTAAATCAGTCGCACAAAAGAATTTACAAATATAAAAAAATGATATGCAATTTCGATCTGCTGGTTTCTTTTCAGTAATACAGCTTAGCATTATACAGTGATGCTAGAATCATTTCCAATTGAACACATTTAACTTTGCTCTATTACAAGTTCATAAAAATGTTATCTCCTTTTGCTGGTGCAGACTAACCATTTGTAAGCCATACCTTCTCAGGAGGACAGGGGTGTCTTTCAATCCCACTGCCAAACTGAAAACAAGATTGCTAAATTCAAGCTAAGAAATAGTTCTGCATTGACCTATGTTGCTACTCCTATCCAACAGTCATTTTGAAACAATCAATAGTACAGAAAGCCAAAAGTCCACGATTACAGAAATTGCCTGTTTGGACAATCAGAACAAAAAAAGCTAGAACATTATTTTGTGCTTCTCTGATCAATTGTTGTCCTTGCAGGGGGTGAGGGGGAGGAGGAAAATATAAACTTTCTCAACTCACAGACAATAAAGCCATAATTTTAACTTTTGCAGGAAAAAAATACAACTTGGTAAACAGAAATGAAGATTTCAGACAGGAGGCCATGTTAACAACCTTGAAGAGGTTTGAAGCAAAGATTTAAGATAATCTGTGTTAAAGACAGCAAGTGCAGACAAAAAATAAAGATGATTAACTAGCATGAGTATAAGCCTTTCCATTACAGAACATGGAAAGTGTTCATTGGTTCAGAATTCTTTTGCACACCAGAAAATTACTTCTTTAGTGAAAAATGGTAAAGAAAAAAATGAGTATCTATCATGATTTTCAATTGCAACAAAATTTAAAACCCAAAAATATGCTGTGTAAATGAAATAATAAGAATGGGTCAAATCAACACTAATGAGATTGACACAGAAATTTTAGACTTGACTAGATTTTACCTGAAAGTTTACTTGATTATAAAATTATATATATTATTAAAGAAGTTGAAGTAAAACTAAAATTTAACTAAAGAAATTAATGTTGCTTATTAGCTAGAAGTCTGATAAATTTAATAATAGTAAGATTTTATATATTGTCCATGATATTTCTGTGGCATTCTACATTCTTTTTCCAGAAGAAAAATTAGCAATAAGCAAAAACTAAGGGAATATTCTTTTATACATATCTGATATATGAAAATGGAAACAAAGACACTCAGTGAGGTCGATCAGATGCAAACACATGTGGTGTCTGCTGGAGCAGATGGCCCAGTTGATGAGAATTTCAGACAGTTTGCAGTCAGACTTTAGGCCCAATGTCAGCTCATCGAGAGGGAGGGGAAAAAAAAAAAGAAACCCATAAAACACCAACCTGAGAAAGTTCAACTAAACAAAAAAAAAGTATCAAATTCTAGCTATTGGCTCATTGAACTTCCCTGTTTTTATTTCTGAAAACAGTATAAAAAATAAGGTCACAATGAAGAATATGATAATTTAAAGGTTTAGGTTTAGTATAATTATCAGACTTACTTTTCATTTATGAAAACTAATTTGGTCAGTTAATAAATATAACCCTGCACAAATTTCATACCCAGATTACTGAGTGAGAGAGATGGCTTTTTTTCTTGTTACACATTAGCTAATGAGTGGTTAACAGTCGGCATATGGCATACGGTGCTCCTTTCACACCGTTGTAAGCCATGCCACAGAGTGCTACATCACCCTTCTAAGAATGTTTTTCTTCTCCTTCTTCCCCATATGGCATTCAATTCCAAAATAGATTTTTCTGCACACACTCAGTATCTCTGTTCAACATTCCATATTAGGGAGTCAAGTGTGACTGAAAGTTCCAGTGAGCCTTTAGTTCCCATTTGGGTCTACAGGGATTTCATCTGTAGGTATGCATTTTCATAGGAAGTGGGATTTCCAGAGAGATCAAGTGAAAAGTAAACTCACCCATTTGCCTTAATATATAACACCCCATGAAAGCAGAACCTTAAGACTAATTTATTTAGGTCTAATCAACCCACGTAGTTCAATTCACTTATCTATTCAGAAATTTGACCTTAGAAAAGCATCAGCAGAACAGAGGCAGATCAAAGTTTGACTTAAGGAATTTTGCCACAACTTCTAGTATATGACTAGATTGCCAACTATAAGCCTCCATAGTGTAGATTGAAGAAGTGAGTTAAATGATAGTGTCATTAAAGAAGTACTGAATAATATTCCATTGTCTGTTTGTACCAGATTATTTATCTTTTTACCTACTGAAAGATATTTTGGTAGCTTTCAAGTTTAGACAATTATGAATGAAGCTGCTCTAAAGATCGGTGTGCAGGTTTTTGTGTGGATATAAGTTTCCATTCCTTTGGGCAAATACCAAGAAGCGCAGTGGCTGGAGTGTATAGTCAGAGTAAATTTAGTTTTGTAAAAAGCCATGAAACTCCCTTCCAAAGCGGCTGTACCATTTTCACTTACCTGCAGTGAGTGAGAGCTCCTGTTGCTCACGTCGTTGCCGCATCCGGAGTCAGTCAATGTCTTGAGCTTCGGCAGTTCCAGTAGGGATGTAGTGGTACTTCACTGTTATTTTAATTTGCATTTCCCAGATAGCATATGTGGAGCTTCTCCGTAGGCCATTCCTTAATAGTGAATTTAAATATTCTTTATTCGTGCTTATTCTTATTCGTGCTATACGTGTCTATTTCTCGGTCGGGAAAATATTTTTCTGGTAGGAGAAAAGAACAATATATCTGAAACTCACTTGTGCCTACCAAGCAATTTGTGCATAATTCATAATTCTTCTCCCTTATCATATTAAGATTATTTACTAATAATAATTCTACTGTTTTTCCTGGTAGATTAGGCACTCTAAGAAGTATATCATATTTACTTTTCTATCCCCACTGTAAAATACACATCAGTGCCCTATAAACATTTTTGAATGAATAAGCATACATTATAGATGTACATATTAGTGATGATATAAAAAATGTTATAAATATAAATATCATTATAAATAGAAAAATGTTTCAAACTAAAAATTTCTCACTTGTTTTCTATGATTTATTTTTATTATGACTACATGCTAAAGCTTACAAGAAAGAAAGCATGAAGTAAGATACAAAATAAATTTCCCAGAAACTTCATATATGTTAAGAAGTAAATACACTTTTTAAGAAGTTTTCTTAATATGTGTTTCTATAAAATTATAACAAACATCAAACTGAGATTTTTTAAAAAAGATAGAATGTTGTTCTGTTAACATGGCCTTTAGAAAGACACTATTTGTACTCATTTATTCATTGTGCAAATGAATATGTAGAGAATAAAAGATGAAATCAAATACAACCATTATTCCTATCATACTTAATACTTAAAAACCGAAGATACTAAAAGGAAGTTTAAAAAAGAAAGATAACTTTCAGTGAGGTAGAACATGGAAGACCTCAGAGAAAGTAGCAGAAGAAACCTGTCCCTTTAGTGGTCTCTTTGCTTCTGGTGAAAAGTGATTTTGTTTAGTAGTATTTTATTATCATTATTATTTAGTCTTGCTGTGTTACTATATTATTTCTCGAAATGTCATTCTAAAAATATAATTAAAATGACAAGGGTTTAAAATAACTTTAGTTAGGAAAGAGCCTTGGCAAATAACAATTCAGCTTCTTTTAGGAAAAATTTAAACTGCCCTTAAAGGAAGTGATTAATAGCATATGTTAAATCAGTGAACCTACATCAAGGAGGATAACCTCTGTCCTAGAGAGCTAAAGAAGAAGATATGTGTCAAATTCTCCAAATTTAATGAAACACAGTAATTGAAATTGAATATAAAAAGCATCTCATTTGAGCATATTGCAATTAAATATTTAGTAAATGAATTTAGATTTTATAGCAAATACTTTCAGGAACCAAATTATGCTTATGATAGTAATTATATAACCTTGTGATAACATTCAAGGTGTTTAACAAATAACTTCAAAGAACTGAGTGGGAAGTTTGATTTAGCTCAACAATTTAGCTCAATGATTTAGTCCACTACCATTTGGAGTGCTCTAAGGCCATCCTTGACTGAGTTTTTAGGCATTACCTTAAATTGTGTTTGCTTCCACCACACTTTATTTCAGGTTTTTTGAGGCAATGAAAACAGTCAAATGCAAAACAAAATATTTATAACTGGAAAATGAGAGCATTTGTGAAAAGGGCAAAGTAGAAAAGTATGTGAAGTAGGATAAAAAGAAGAAAGCACAAAATCCATGCCATAAAGTCTTATAAAACAGCAAGATGTGAACTATGAATTTGCATTTGAGCTTCATAATGGCCTACCCAAAAGGGGCTGTGAATTATTTAAATGATGCAGGGTGTCCATAAGGCAAAAATTTATGATTTGAAAAATCATTGGTAATCCTGGTAATGAGACTGGGAGCATATTTCTTCCCTGTTTTCTGCTCTCTATGTGATATGATACAGTCTGATGAAATATTTCTGTGATAGATACAGTGATATGTTTCATAAAGTTGTTATGCATTTTTCAGTGCACACTAATTATATAACGCTAAAGGTTCAGGTAGAAAATGAGATTTGAATCTAGTAGGAAAATTTCCCGTGAATTAGTTTAATCAAAGAATGAAATTAGATCATCTCCAAAAAATGATTTTTAACTGTGCATCCTTCTGGTATTCCATGATTATTAGCTCTTCCTCTTGCACTTTTGATAACTACTGGGCATTAAAGAATTTGAGATTATACTCACTGTCAAATTCCAGAACAATTCCAAGTGATCTGAAAGCCAACTGAGTGGTAAGTAGATGTAAAGTTACATGGTATAAATTGAGATGACTAATATGGATCCCATACCTCTATTTAAAAAAATAGATGAAAGAAATACTTATGGCCATGGTCAACAGTTTCCCCCTAAACTGTAGGATTTTCTCTGGCACAGAGAAAAATAGGTGATTAAGGCTTTAAATTTTTATAGCTATAAGCATAAACGAAGTATTTTTAATTTGGAAATAAATTTAAAGTGAGCATTACAAAGATTACTTATAACTATGATAAAATCTTAATAAATATGTCAAATAATTTATTGGTGAAGATAACAAGACTTTGCAGTTAACAAGAGTTTTTAGACCATCACTCTGTTTTATGAGTTAACTTGCCAAGTGATTTCAACTGTTTTTATCAAAAGGATGACTTTGGTTTTGTCCACTGTTTCCTAAAATATTTTATTTATATGAATAAAGCATGTATTCTGCTTAAAAAATGCTTGGCACATATAAATTCAACATTCAATTAATGAATATTCACAGAATGATAATAGCAATATAAATAGCTATCATTTTGCTAACAGTTTTACAGTGTCAGATAGGTAGTTGCACTGTGCAAACACTAAATAATTTCACCCTCACAACCACTCTATGCAGGAGGTACTTTGTACACCTTGATTTAAAGATGAGGGAACTAAGGCACAGATTTCCAATGCCATTGGCCAAGGCCACGAAATTGTTAAGTGGCTAAGCCAGGATTTAAACCCGGCAGCCTAAAGCCTGAGCACATGCTTAGAACCAGTTCAAACCAGCTCAGCGGTAGGTTCTGAAGATATCATGATAAGCAGGACAGACATGAACTTTACCTTCATAGAGTTAATGGGAAAGAAATTGCATTTGACAACTAACTGCAATAAAGATGTGTTTGATGTGGGAACTCACAGTAAGGAAACTAAATTAATCTTTAAAAAACAAGGAAGAGGAAAAGAAGAAGGAAAGTGTGGAGTGGGAAAGAACCTTGCAGGAAGAGAAAACTGAATTTGCAAAATTCTGTAATTTTATGAATTTACATTTGACAGTATAGTGTTACCTTTGAAAGTCCTATACATATCAGATAGTGATCTCTATACTGATTGAATTAATATTGATTTATCACTTTGTTTTTCACTTCCTACTCTTCCAGATATAAAGTTTATGTCTGCAGAATTTTTAAATTATATTCTTGAAAATGTAGATTATACAGTAGCATAAATCATAGCAAATCTGTTTACTTCTGATAGTAACATCATCAACATTATAAGGTTTAAATTTTGAAACATGAACTGCTAAATGCTTGGCATATTTACTTCATCAGAAAACATGTAAGATAAGTTTTCACTTCAAATATAATGTCATCTATCACCTAATAATGGTTGCAAGACCAAGACTGCAAAGATATGCAATAATATTTTCAACCCAACTTGAACACAAAGAATTAGAATTGGTCTCAAATGCAAGTGACTTTGTCCACTGGGAGAATGTTTTAAGTAACACAGTACAAGCTACACAGTTATAAAGTGAGGGATGTCATTTCCACAATGTGAATTTCAAAATAAAGGGTGCTTTTAAGACACACCCCAGCCCTCTTTGTATGCCATGATCTAGATAGCTCAGTAGTATAGAATCAATAATCTATACTAATACCTCAAATCATTGGTATGGGAAGAAAAATAGAAACAGAGACCTCAAGGCTTTGCAGTTGTAAATAATACCACTGATAAAGGGGGGGAAATGACAGCAAAAAGTATTAATTTTAAAGATAATTTTTAGTCTTCACAAAATAGGCATCTAGGTTTTAGGATTCCTAGTTAATAGATGTGTCAAGTAAATGACTGAATCTTATCTCATGTTAACATTTAGAAATGTCTACCAGCAAATGTTTTGTAGTTTCTTAGAAATTCACTGTTTAAAAATAAAAACAAGAAATTCATCCTGTTTCTATGTGTCTTCCACCTGCAAAAGCAGTAGTTATAACTTCACTTATAATATAAATTAAGTGTATTACACAATGTCCTTCCAAATAAAAAATTAGCCTTTCTAACTGGATGAAATTCTAGATTTCATTTGTTACATTTTAATTTTTTGAAAATTCAATTATTTTTGAAAGCAAAATATTTTTTTAACTTCATTAACTCACTTTTTAGATTTATAAAACACTAAAATATAGCCTCACCATAACCATGACCAAATATGTCTTACAAGAGGCATCGAAATGTTATGATTTTATGAAACACACTTTATTTTTCCAATGTATGAAGGAAATCTTCTATTCTGTATTTCCTTCCCAATCCTATGCTTCATTTGACATTACATATTGATGATTGGTTAATGAATGATATAAGCAATACTAAAATCTAACTGAGAAAGAAATGGAAAGAAACAGGCAACATCATTCACCTAAAAATCGGGCAGCTTCAGTTTTGCCTGTTGCAGACGTAAGGATCAGCCCTGCACTGCCCCCTCGGCTGTTAGGACATCTCTTATGTTACAATAAAAATGGGCAAAATTATGACTTAACTTTGGCTACCTATGGAGGAATTATTTATGGCAAGAAAATACTCATTATTCTCATTAGACACTGTTATCATAACAAATATTTGTTTAAAGAGTAAAACTAAAATCATGAGTAATGAGAAGAAACAAAACACAAGCTATTATCTGGCCAAGCTCAATTCAACGATTCACAATGTTAATACATCAGTTCCTGTAATGAAGAAAGTAATCACCGCAAGTGACGCACAGGTAGTAGTAATGTGTGCTGATGGAGTGATGGTGCTGTGACAGGTGAAAGTGATAATGTTGAAGATTATGAAGTAACTTTTTGAATGGCAATTTATCAATACATTGTGAGACTCATAAATTATTCCAGCCCTTATTGTGAGAAATATTCCATCTTAGTTATAAGGAGAAAATTCAGAAGAAGAAATTAAAGTAATTTGTGTAAAAGGTTCTTTTACAATGTTTTATAATAATGCTTTTTTAAAAAGTTAAACAAAAAAGTATACATTGTTATAGTTATATGATAGAATGAGCTCCCATGAATATGATAAATATTGACACTATGAAAAAACAGATGCTTTATGAAAATTTAATGTAAAAAAATTAAGAATTATAATTTTATAGTCACTGTAATTCCAATTACAAAAAGATATATATTTTTTCATAAGATATGAAAAGAAGGAGAGAGAAAAAGAGATCAGAATAAGACATAGACAAATGTAAATACGTGTGTTGATAGGAGTAATTTTATTTATGGTTAAATATTTATGAAATAGCAATTTAATATTTCATTGACAACTATAAAAATAAAAGTTAATACTCAGAGTTTTAAATATTAATTAAAGGAATTTTCTCATCAAAATTTCTGAATATTCTTTATTCAGATGTCAACATGAAATATTTTTTAGTTTAAATTTATTTTGCTCACTCTATTTATATATAAATATATGTGTAAGTACATATTTCTAGCTTAATATAAACCTTCATTCTTTCTTCACTAGAATATAAATTCCTAGAGTGAGAATTCTTCTCTGTTTTGTTAACTGATCTATCAAAAGCATCCAGAATAGTGTCTTTCACATAGTAAATTTCAGTAAATATCTGTTTGGTGAATGAATGGATCACTTTAAGTAGTTATGAACAGCTCTGCTAGGATTCATATGTTCATGTGTTCATATGTAAATATGCTATTCTCAGACTAATAATCCATTCCCTTCCTTTTTAGTGAATAGGTTGGATTTTATCATATTGTGTGAAAGAAGAAAACATGCGGGTACAGTTGGATTCTTTGACAACAAACGTATTAAATTCCGCACCGATAAAGTACATATGGCAAGTAGAAAATGTAAAACTGTTTACCAAATATACAGAACATTACCCAATCTGTTTCTAAGTATTTAGTATGCACATCACTGATGTCAAATATTAGGGAAGGAGACACCAAAAACAATGACTTGAACCAGACGGGATTCTTTGTCCTTCGCAGGATTCCAAGGCAGGATAAGTAAGTGTTTGTAAACAGAATAGCAAATGAGTATTTAATTTAATACCCCTGCTTGTTTTGGAATATGATGCTTATATTAATATTATAATGTTATAAGGTAAATTACATGTACAAAATTAATATGATAAGTGGACTAAATTAACGGAAGAAAACAAGAATGAAGGCAGGCCTGTGAGTAGTGATATTCTACCTAAAGTTCTGCCTGGAACCCCATTAACTGCATGTCTTGGGTCATTTATTCATAAGCAGTAAAGCATTCAGTCCAGTAGATGCCAGGTACACTTGCAACCAAGCTTATCATAAGACAATTTCTTTGTCACAATATATATAGATGCTTCCCTGGGACATTAATTTTATACTGCCTTTGCTTAAGGCTAAAAATACAATTGCAGATTTTATTCTTTATAATATGTTATGGGGTGAACTGTGTCCTCAAAATGTCCTACCTCCAGAATATTGTTTTAACAATAAAGTCATTACAAATGTAATTAGTTAAGATGAGGTCATAGTGCAGTGGGGTGGGGTCTTATTCCAATATGCGTGCCCTTATAGGAAAGCAATATGCAGTCACAAGGAAAGACTTCCAGGTGAAGACAGGCAGAGACTGGAGTTATGCAGCCATCAACCAAATAATATGCCTGGGATTCCTGAAGAGCTGGAGAAGACAAAGTTTCAGAGGGAACATAGCCCTGCTGATACCTTGACTTCTGACTTTTAGCCTCCAGAACTGTGAGAGAACATAGTTTTATATTTTTAAGTCACCCAATTTGTGTCACTCTTATGGCAGAAAACTATTACAGCCCCAGGAAACCATTACATTGGATAATAACTTATAAACAACATTTAAGTTTCAATCTTGGTGCTACCATACTTTATAATGAGTAATCCTAGTGGGACAATGAACCAAAAAGCCTTAAATTGAAGAGTGACAGTGTCATCTCCATCTTAGTAGCGTTTGCCTCTCTTCTTTCCTCTTTCCTCCCTTGAGCTGTTGTGTATTAAGAGTGCTATCATGAGAGGTAAAGAACACATCCAACTTTTCCTTGAGTTCCTGTTATATTTATAAAACCACAACAGGTACTACAGTGATTTATATTCGATACAAACAAAACGTGAACTGATCTCAGAGAATGAAAGTGCTCTGAAAGGAGGCTGAGGTTCCACTTCTTAATGCTAACTAAATTTTCCTGTTCATGCTGGTTCAAAGCAAAGCCCGCAGTATCTCTTGAGTGCAGATAGTTGGGAAGAGCAGACATGCTACACACAGATAAGAGTAGCTGGGGAAGCCCCAATAGGAATACAAGAAAACATAGCAGGTGCTTCCTTAGTAACACAGCACTTGCAGTCCATGGAAATTAAGAGAATATTAACTGAACAGGTAAGACCAGCAGTCTATAGGGAACCACAATCACTGACCTCAGACTGCCGGTTCCCCTCAAAGTTACTGACAGTAAAGTTTTTAAAAGTCAATACGTTTAGTGCTTCTCCTTTTGCACCCCATGTCCCAGAGTTTCCTAACAAATTTGACAACATGGGACTATTTTTAACAACCCTTTACTGTTTTGGTCCAAGTGTATCAACAGCCTGTATTAGTTTCTTGGATAGCACAGAAGAGCAATATAGGAACTAACCACAAAAAAGTATTTCTACAATTTCAACCTGGTATCTGAAGATGTGAGATAATTAAGTTGACCTTTCTCTTGGAGGTCCTGGGGAGAAATGAGATCTTTAGAAAATCTATATTAACCTATCTAAACACAACAAAAAAATCTCCAAATTGTTTGTTAACGTGAAAATTTCACATAGTATTTTTTCCGAACTTTCTAGAATTATGACAGTGGGATATCCAGATAACCAATGAGATCTTTTAAATTGCAATCTCTGGCTTTATTCATTATCTACAATTTTAGTTTCTTTCTAACCCTTTCCTGGTGAGTTTATTTTAACTAGCAAGTTAAATAGCATGCTAACAATTGTGATTTAATTAAAAGGGAGAATTTGTGAAATTGTTTATGCTGTGTGTATATGTAATACTTTCAGATGATATACCAGGGACTTTTCTGATCTTTAAATAAACACTTCTTGCAGTGTTCACTAAATTGCAAAAAAAATATGGTGAATAGTAACTGCACTAGTTATTTTCCATAAAGAGAGGCTACATAAGTATTTGTGAGAACACAAAGCATTATTAAACTCTTTCTTCATTTACATTGAAACAATTGCTTTAATTGTTGTTTTCTGGAGAAGTGTTTGCTTTTTATGACACTGCCAAATACCCTCAAGTTAGTTGAATTTTGAGGAATAAGTTCAAAAATTTGGAAAAATAATTCTTGAATGAAGACTTTGCACCTAAGTTTTGGATTGGGATAATAATCCACCTTACTTTTTGATACTTTCTGCCTGAAGCATTTGTTTAATCAACTGCCTGTGGCTTTCTAACAATGCAAAACTTCTTCAAGGGACAAGGGAATGCTAATAAACAATTTGAAAATAGTAGTAACAAAGATTAGTATCTCTCCACTAAGCTTAACTCTCAAAAACCTATACTTGTAGGGTTTGCTACAAATCAACACTGAACCATACACATGTGCATTAAAGTGTGACTGGTTATTCTACCATCACTGGTGAACTTTTCTCATAGAAATTGTTTTGTACTTTAAAATGTTTGCAAGTAACAACATATCACACACAAATGTACACACACATTGCACCTTTGATGAAATCTATTTCTATCAAGAGATTTACTAGAGAGCTAAAAAATCCCTAAAGTGGCTAAAGTTTCAACAGAAGAGTTCGTTTTACAAATTCCTATTAAGAAAAGAAACAATAAAAGCCATTACAAAATTAGAAAGAAAGTTTTGATGATTGATTATTAGTGGAAATTTTCTGGGGAACTAAGATGCATAGTAGAGACAAAGAAATGTAAGAAGAAAATTAACAAATTCGAGAAGGGTAAAGACAAAATGCAGGAAAAAAAAAGATTAAACAGTCCTGCCTTACATCATTTTGTATTTATTTATTCTATATTTCATATATTTTGTATTAAAAACCAAATCTCATAATGTTGTCAAATACCTTTTGTAATCCCAATCACATGTCCACTGCCTTCCAATTCTGTCTCTTGAGTCTGGAGTTCTAGACGCTGATATACAAGGTTTGTCTGGAAAAAGTCTAACCATTGTTAATATAAGGAGAATGGTTTGCATGACATTGATGTGACCTGGCAGCCAAGAACAGTGGACTGGAATGCGCATATGTGAACAATGATGACTTCACTGTAGTAGTCCGTGGGGGTGGTAGATGTTGTTGAGTGATTATGTGTACTGTGTGGTCATCATATTCAAAATGACTGAGTGAATAGAGGAATCAATCTGCATTAATTTTTGTGTTAAGCTTGAACATTCCTCTGCGGGGACTATTTGGATAATTCAGAAGGCCACAGCTATGGGCAACTGGTAATTCACAGCTTCATCACAACAACATGCCTGCTCATGCATCACATCTTGTGCAGATATTTTTGGCAAAATGTCAAATCACCCAGGTGACTCAGTCCCACTGCAGCCCAGATTTGGCACCTTGTGACCTCCGGCTTTCCCCCAAATTAAACTCTCCTTCAAAAGAGAAGAGATTTGAGACCATCAATGAGATTCAGGAAAATACGACGGGGTAGTTGATGGCAATTGGGAAAACTGTGTCAGGTCTCAAAGTGCCTACTTTGAAACAAACTGAGGCATCATTGTCCTGTTTACAATGTTTCTTGTTTCTTCTTCAATAAATGTCTCTGTTTTTCATAGTACATGGTTGGATAATTTCTGGACAGGCCTTGGTATGTATGCTTCCATGAGTCACCTTGAATCAGGGCATCAGGAAACATTCTTAACAATACCGTTTCCTTCAGATCACATATTAGAACTAGTTGCTTTCTCTCTCTCTCTCTCTCTCTCTCTCTCTCTCTCTCTCTCTCTCTCTGCCCCCACATACATATATACATATATATATACATGTATACATATATATGTGTGTGTGTGTGTGTGTGTGTGTGTGTGTATATAAATTTTCTAGAGTTTCTTTATGCTGTTGATCTCATTGCTACTAATATCTAGAGCTCTGGCCAAGGCTTATTGCACAGATAGCACTGCTAAATGCAATGCCTTCTCATGTGCATAGATTTTCTAGATGCCATTGTAGATCTAGATGACTTGTCAGTCTTCTGTATACTTTGACTTGTTTCTTGGGTGTGATCTTCAAGTTTTTCACTTTATCTGAAGACTTGAGGAGTGATGCTATTTTCCTCTGTTTCTGGAGTGCTTACACACACAGGGCTGTTAGTATAAGTCCTCTGCGCTCTGCAGGATGCAGCTCCCTCTGCAATTTCTTTTTTTATTGCTGTCCTTGAGAAATAACATTAGCTGTCACTGCTCGCATGAAAGAGGTGGGGAAAAGAAAATTTCCCTCATTTTCTGGTAGTGTCTGTTTCCTTTCAGGATTTCCCAGGTCATGACTGTATATTTTCTCTTCTCTGAGCTTTTGGTGAGGTTTTTCCTTCCTCTAGTTCTCACTTATATCCATTTTGATTCCTAGTTTCTCTTTCCCATTAGAATCTTTATTTCATAATTTTGCTTTATTCACCGCATCTCACATCTCAACATTGGATTTTTTAATCACACCTCATTTGTCCCTCTACTCTGCAGGCTTCACTGGATGATCAAATTTTGACAGTTTCAAAGTGTTTTTAAACCGATATATCTGTTTTCATACTACAGATATTTCACACCCAGGACCCCCAGCTCTTACGATTATGTGCTATAATTTGTCAAGGCATAAGGTGTAAAGCTTTTGGAAAGGCTCAAATTTAGACAAGGCTTTTTCTTTTAAGCAAGTGAATGATAATGTCTAACTTTCAGAGAACTTAAATTTGCAGCTATAAAAGAGGTTTGTTTCACTTGAGTAACTTAAGACAAAAAGGAAAAAAAGCAAACATAATGCCTCACTCACAAGAAACATTTAATTTTAACAATTTGTAGAACAAGGATTAAGTCCACCCAAAGTCACTGTACCTGCTACATGTATTTAAAGATACACATGTAAGTTTTGTATAGCTCAGTATTTTCTGGCACAACACATTGCTGTCAACTAGAACATGTTTCCTGTTCATGTCTTCCACCCACAAATTTAATCTTTCGCATCTTAACTAAGCACTTACCTTGCAATTTCTGTAATTTGAGGTGTGATAGCAAAACTAGCAGAAATTTCTTTTTTCTTCACAATTTCATGGATAGAAGAGTCATTCTTGCTGTGGATCTTAACTTCTGCATGCTGTTTTTTCCTTATTAAATTAAGAACTTCTACCATTTCACTTAAAGAAAGTGTTTTATGGTCTCTCTTTGGCACAACTGAATTGCCAACATCATGTCTTTGTACTTTAGAAACCATTATTGGTAAAATAAGGGTTACTTGAATACCAGCCCTGCAATATCATGACGGTCAATCTGATAAACCCAGGCAGCTACTCAATGACCGCTGGGCAGGTAGCAGAGAGCACGTACAGCATGGAAATGCTGGACAAAGTGAAGAGTTCATGCCTCAGGTGTGACAGAACAAGACAGCACGAGCCTTCATCACAATACCCAGAATGGCTTGCAAATTAAAACTCATAAAATGTTTATTTCTGGAGTTTTCCACTTCATTTCCACTTAATACATAAGCAAATGTGGTAACTACAGAAAGCTTACAAACCACTTTTTTTTTTGTAATTTCTATTTAACTTCTTTATTAAATACTTTTGCTCTAGAGATAGAGAGATATGGGTAACCTGTACACTAATATGAACTCTCACAATCATTGCTAACAAAAATCTTTTAAAAGACATTTTCAACAAATGAAATAGAAAAATTATGAGGTTAAAAACCGGGTTCTGAGAAGGTCAAGTAATTTCCATTAAATAACATTAATTCATTGTGAGCGCTAAGTATGTCTCGTAAGAATGCAGTGGACCATGTTTTAGGATCATGAGTCTAGATGACTGAGAACAAATGTACTTTTTGTTAATTGTGATTATTTGGGTTGATAAGTGTTTATACATGAAATATAAAGTGATTTCTTATATTTATTTTTCTATGTAGTTAATTTTTCACTACTTCGATGTACTCTAGTTTAATAATGAAGAAGGTGGTATACATTCTTTTATTGTCTAAGATGAAAAGTTTTTCCATATTTTGAAATCTCTGAAAATTAGGATCTATTTTATTACTATCATGCAGGTCAATATATTTAACAGTTATATTATGCTATATATTTAAAAAGAATTATTTTAAAAAATCTATTAAATATAAACATATCTTCAATAAATAGGAAAAATTTTTAAGTGCTATGAAAACATTGCATCAAGTTTTATTGGAAGTCTTTTTAAATTTCTTAGAAGTACATGTAATAGCAGTGCATCTTACCTCCAATGGCATCTCAGACTAAATGAAAGGTGGCAGTTTCTAGCTTATATGGAACAAAATATTCCTCCTGATATTTAATAGTTGGGGGATATTAAATGTTAATTTATTTTTGAAACATAAATTACTTGGCTTTAAAAAGCTGATAATTCTGTAATAAATATTTACTTAAAATATTACAGTCATGGTCACTGTGCAAATTGTAATTTTCTTTTTTTTTGAAATTAAAAAGAATATTTCTTTGAACAGGAAGTAGACATTTAGGTAGTTCAGACAATAGATTGGAGATTTTTCCATGAACTTGAAGTTCATATAAGGTTACATATATTTAAAGGAGCTTGCTATTTGGTATGGGATTTTAAAAATAGAATGACTATGTAGAACAACAAATTACTGCATTAGCAAATTTGCCCCACATGTGTGGTGTGTGTACATGTATTAGGCAGATTACACTTTAATATCAGTTCATAATCCTTTAATCAGTATATTTGATCAATAACTTTATTTTCTAATTTGAATTTTAACTGGTATGTTTTTTTTTCTATTTAAAGATTTTATTTATTTATTTTTGAGAGAGGGAAGGGAGGGAGAAAGAGAGGGAGAGAAACATCAGTGAGTGGTTGCCTCTCGTGCGCCCCCCACTGGGGATCTGGCCCACAGTCCAAGCATGTACCCTGACTGGGAATCCAACCAGAATCCCTTGCCTCGCAGTCCGGTGCTCAACACACCGAGCCATGCCAGCCAGGGCTTAACTGGTATGTTTTTAAATCCTAAGTGACACAACCATCTTTTCTCTAGGGAAAATAGAAAAAAAAAATCTTCATAAATAAAATGTAATTTTTTTATTTCTTCAAGTATTTAAATTTTCATTGCTCTTAAATTTTCAACTTGATAAAATAATAAAAAAGACTTTTGATATAATTAGATATTTCTAAAGTGAAATCCATTCAGCTCTTATTTCTAATTTTTGTAACAGCGAATTTTGAAGAATAATAAATGAAGTTACCAATATAAGTTTTATTCATATTAGAAAGAAGTTGGCCATAGTTCACCATGGGCAGATGGCTAATGGATGCTTTTACTTTAGGGTTCCATGGTTAATCTCATTCAAAATAATGGCCACTTCTTATTTTTGTACATGACTATCAGCTACCATGGGACAGTGACAATTAGAAGCATCAGGGCCTCCAGGTGTTTCTCTATAATTAACCAATTGTGGAGTATTTATATGAACAATACATAGAGGTATCTTTTTATCTGATAATAACATATATGACATGTTACTTCTGAATATATAAATATAAGAGCAAACAAAAATAAAAGGAGTATCTGAAAGAGAAAAAAAGACATTTCCATTTTAGGCAGTCTTCAAAAGAAGCATCAGAAGAATTTCCTGTTAAATACCGTGAAATCTGTAAAGCTATGTCAATGGACCCAGAAAAGGCAATAGCCATGAAGAGAGATGGTCAGAGCTTTCAGTCATGGAATTGCTCACATCTGGACCCACGAGGGAAAGGGCCACAATTTACTTTTCATTCTCTATCAGTTTTAAGTACCTCTGACCAGTGAAGAACATAAAAACATAAAATGGAAAGTGTTTTGTTTTCCTATTTCTTAGAAACCAAGCATATTATATAGGACTGTTGGTCTCCATGTTGGTCTTTAGAAACTTTTTGTGTTGTAGAAAATGCGCTCCTCAACTCTGTGGCTAGGAAGTGTGACAAACAGTAAAAACGGACACCAAAAAAGAGATGTGACTTTTAACAAACCTAATATTTATTTGCAATCTTTCAAAGTGATGTTTGACTTCATCAAATTAGAAGGCACAAACATTACCTTGTGGGGTCTAGATTTAAACCCTAATAACAACTGGGTACTTTCATTCAGGATCAAGTTTAATTGGTGGCACTAAAGTTATAGGAATGATTAGTATCTCCATATAAACATTAATATCTCAGAGGATTCACTATTGTTGTAATGTTTTAGAATCTGTTAAATAAATAATTTGTAAACATTAAATTGTAGTGCAAAGGAGGCCTCACTGTATGAAGTAGATACTATAACCAAGCATTGTCATTATAGCTACCTGAAATAGGCAGGTAGCATACCAATTTTAAAGACGAAGAAACTAACACAGTGAAGTTAAATAAGTTCTCATTTACATAACCAGGGGCTTTCTTTCGCACAGTAAACAAATAAGAAACAGTGATACTGGAGCTAAGTTAGCCCCGAGAAGGAAGAAATTGATATGTCCAATTTTGTGTTGTAAGTCCCACCTCTTCAACTTGCAGCAAATACTGAAAAATAACCCTGGGTAAAGAAGTTCTATGGAAAATGTGTAAATATATTCTATACTTACCCTAATAAACCATCTGACCTTTCTTCCCCCCCATGTCTCTTGTATATGCAACTGTAGTTGGCCATCATTAAAAATATGATTTCAGTGTTATAACTAAGATAATTTTCTGCTGTTCAATTCACATTTTTCTTAAACTCTAAGTTATTCTATGAAGTCTATACTTTTAATGAAAATAAAAACAATTTTAAAAAATATTTGTTGTTGTATTTAGTGAAGTTTAATCCTTTTTTAATAGAACTGACTGAAGAGGATTAAACACATGTGAAGTGAAATGAATATTAAACACTTAGGAAAAAATAAATAGCTTTGTCACTGGAGAGTATAAGAAATCCAGAGTGAATACTTTAAAAATGGCACAAAAAAATAGAATGGCATTTTATATATTCTTTCCAATTCAACTTTAGATACAAACAAAATGCTTATAATGTGATTTTGGAGAAAAAAAAGTTGCAGATAAAGGAAAGAAATTAATTTGGGTGAATGATGTTCTGAATATTTGTGAGGAGAAAAACTGATTTTCTCAAATAATTCAACTCAATTAACAGAGAAAGTTGCATGTCAAATTCTATCTGTGGATGAATTTACTGGATGACTGGTTCCATTACCCAAATTTGGCAAAATAACAGATATAATTTTCTTGTACTGATAGTTATTTCTTTAGTAAATTAAGAATGTCAAAAGATAAAACTAATATTAGTATTACTGCTGTTATTACCACTACCACTAACATGTCTAGAGCTTTTACTTTGTGAAGAATTTTATATAGATTATTTATTTTAATCTTTATACTATATACAAACAGTAGTTACTATTATTACCCAACCCCCTTTTAAATACAAGAAAAGTGAAGCCAAAGGTGATTTGGACTCAAGATTATGCAGGCTTCCTTGATGTCAGTGACCCTGCTCAACCAAGACAGCATATTAATAATATATTCTATCATGTTACAGACTGAATTATTCATATAATATTGGGAATAGAGTGATAGTTACCTCTTCTTTTAGAAGTGACACATAGCATGCACTCCATGAGCTTTGCTGTCAGAAAAATTCACGTTTAGTCCCTACGTCTGTCATCTACTGTCTGTGTGATTCTAGGAAAAAAAATTAAGCTTTCTGAGTCTCATCAATAACATGGTACAAAAAAAATTTACTACCAACCTTAGTACATGGGAGAAGTTTCATAAACATTTATTGAATAATTACTAAAGTTTCTTATATTCCCTCAGGGAGGAGAGAATAAAGTCAATCAATTCTGTACACAATGTCTCCATAATCATTTCAGTTCTTATAGACATTAAATAATAATGACTATAATAAGGTTAAGAACTAACATGTAGTGTTCAGATGTATTGTTTATCACTATAGAGGTAGGTACTATATTAACAAAGAATTGGAGAACTATGTTTTTTTGTGGTTTTTGTTTCAATTTTAACATCAGAACAAACAGGCTGTGAATCCACTCATGTCCCAAGCACCCTCTTCTACCCTTTGCACCTACAGTAGATGAGTAGGATAACCAAGGTGGAGAGAAATGACATGACTCCCGCTTATGTTCATATTCTTTTCCTTGTATTTAAGAATGTTGAGTCCTCTACAAAGAGGTTCTTTACCCCAACTCTCTCACGAGAGACTCAACACAAAATCTCCTTTCCATTCTTGCATCTTCACAAAAATTGCTGTTGCCAAATGGAAACTCATTGATTGTAAAGTCATTGCATGCTTTTCACTTCTTATATTACTTTAATCTCTTGGCATTTGACTCTCGTCGCTCTTACTTTTTGAGTCCTGCTGATCAAATAGAAAACTCAAGGGACATCCTTGAGCCACTCCTTCAGAATCTATACCCAAATCAAAAAAAATGTGTATATATATATATATATATATATATATATATCACTTATTTTACCTACTTATTAACTCTCTAACTATTCTGATGTCTTTGATAGCTTTAGTTCAAGTCCCATCTTTAGCGAACTCTTCTTTCTGGCTCCAACTTTGCTCTCTTCAAGCCATTCTCTATTTTGTAACCATATTAATCTGCTGAAACACAAGTTTGACACAATTTGGCATAAATTAAGTGAATAGTATATCCTTTAAGATGAGTTCCTAACCTATTGGAATGTTAGTTGTTATAGTTTTGCTTTTAATATTAATCTGAACTAAAAAAAACACAAAACACCCTCATTTTCTCTATTTCCTTAACTGGAATTTTTGCCACTCATTACATAACACATTACTGCTTCTCTGTTGCCCATAATGACTTGCTCTTCTACAAATTATTCCTGCTCACTTAGCATACAGCCTTTCTTCAGGTATAAGCTGCTCTTTTACCCGGCAATGCCCGTTCCTTAACTAACTTGCTTCGTGGGATCTGAAGCTTATCTGAGCTTCAGACCTCAGTGGGGTCACTTTACTGGTTCTTCACTCAGCTGAGGGCTATTCTAACTCTTCCCTCCATAAGCAAGAACATTGCAGCCCTGCTGTGCAACTGAGCACTCCCTCTCATAGTACTCATCACATGGTAGTGGGATTTTCCACTCATGTTTTTGCTTCCAACCTGTGAGCTCAAGAGCAGGGCCTGTAGGCTGTGGCTCTTAGTATCCCCAGCCTTGAATAGAGCATCTGGCATAGAAATGGAGTCAATAAATATTTGCGTAATAAATGAAAGAATGAATGTACTAGAGAAATCACCAAGTGAAACCTGAATAAGCGTAACCTATGCAAATACCTAGAAATGGCAATGTTTAAGGGTTTGGCTTGATCGAATCCAAAGTTAGAAGAGCTTTTGGTAGAAGTATATACTATGTCACAGAGTAGAAGGGAAAGTAACACAGATAATGGGGAAAAAACAATGGCTGAAATAAAGGTCCAGGGAGGAAAGGGAGGCACTAGCTTAGCTACAGTGTTCAAGATGCTCACAATTACAAAGACATCAAAAGACATGGAAAGATATTTATTTCAGAATAACTCCTGTGAAAAAATAATTCCTTTCATTATGCTTTCCAATATACACCCTCAGCTTTGTAAAAGAGATTCTTAACAGATATTAAGCTTTGAATCTTTTCAAGATCTCTAGCTGCACATTCCTGCTGTGAAAGCTGTTAGCAGCAGTGTTTCCTAAAGATGACACGTTGAATATTATACCCCAACCCGATGGGATGAATAATGTGGATATTTAAAACAAACAGAGTATGCTATTTTTACTCAATTCCTGTATTACTTTTGCCTCATACCCAGCTTACAGTCTTTATCATCCAAAGAGAAAAAACACAAAACCTATCTTAGACTTATAAGAATGTATGTCAACCAGCCCCTGTAAATGAATGCATCTTCTGTTACCACAACAGGGTTCTCCTTTTTCCATCATCACTTTTTAATCTCAGAAACACTTCCCAACTTGATGTGAGAGGTACTCACATAAAAGTTGTAAAAATAGCCTCTCCTCAATGTCTCCATTCTATTTGATTATTTTAGGGGAAAGAAAGTCCATGTAATGCCCCCTTCTCTTAATTTCTTTGGCTGACCTCCAAAGTGTAGCTGTCAGCTAGTGTTAGCTAAATAAGTATGAGCCATGGCCCACGGCCCATATACTGTCAGTCACTTGGATGAGAATCTGCCCCCTGTATTAGCATTGCTGAACATCAGCAGTAGGGACCATAGACTTAATTCTCTTCGGTTCGACGCCTAAAGACTGAGTAAGGGCATCAGGAGCTGTTATATAAACAGACACAGCAACAGTTCACGGGTATGTTCTTTAAGTTTAAGAAGTACTTTATTTAAACACAATTAAATCCCACTTTATCATGAAAGCCTTTTATGATTAACCTCATCTGCCATCGCTTTCTTGACAATCTCAACCTATATTACTTAGTATTTGAGCTGTCATTGTTTAATACACTGCTCTGTAAATGTAGCCTTTGTTTGTATGTGTGTTCATGAGTCTGTATGTCCATGTTCTATCTCCTCCTTTACTGTTGAATGATGATTGACTTATACTTTTGTAATTCTTACCTCTTTCTAGAGTACCTCATCTCCATTAATTTTCTTGATATATACTGAATAAAAATGGAAAAACAATTTTGCTTATAATTCTAAGGTACACTTAGTTTTATAAATTTTATAACATTGTTTTCTCCCATTTGCCAGATAAAAAGGGCCTAAGGAAGACAATATAATACAAAATTTCCCAACTTATAGATTATCCTGAGGAAATGCTCTGACTCTATTATCTTTATTGGTAGCTATAAAAATATGGATATAGGTATAGGTATATTTTTAGCAACAAGAATATATCCATATTTAGTTTTATAAAATTATTTTTATCACTTAATATTCAATATTTTATTAACAATTAAATCTTTGTGAAAAATGTGATTAAATATTTATAGACTAAAACTAATGACTTTTTGGATTTTCTCTCCATCAAAAAAGTGCATGTAGTACTGTGTCAGAAAGGAGTCGATCACATTAGCAAATCAAGTTGCAAAGCCAAGAGAACTAAAAACTTTAATAAAAACCTATCACTATCCAAAAGAAAAACAAACTAATAGTTTCATCTTGGATACCTTGGAATACAGGGCAAAGTTATGTCTGTTTAGACCTCTTAAAAATAATATAAGAACAAAAGAAAAATGTTTTGATTCAATCTTTTCAATATATAAAGATGCAGAAACATCTTAATTATAATGATTTTTACTGCAAACTTATTTCTTTGATATGGGATAGTCATACAACAGGCTAGCTATGGCCATTCTTGTTAGGAGTTTTTAACATTTGTTCTAGATTTTACACATTCACTTAAATATTATTGTTGTTGTTGCTGCTGCTGCTGTTGTTAATTGTTGCATGAAAACAGATCTTCTCATGATACAAAATCTTACCCAGTGATGTGTGAGACACGTACATAGTGAACAGAAACCTCATTTTACTACCGCTTCTCTTTTCACCCTCCTCTGATGCAGCAAGGTGATGCCAGATGCTTGTTGATAAAATAAAGTATACCCATCCATTAAAGAGTGTCTAGCGACAGCCACTCATACTGATCTCTGGTGAAAGTGGGAGAGATAAGAGATGCTGGCCATGGGGTGAACCAGCTGGTTGTGCCTTGGTGGGTGCCACTGGCTGGGAGAGAGCAAAGGTGCTGGCAGGCTGCCAGTTAGCCCAGTCAGAGGGAAGGATGAGAGTACATGTGATATGTACAGGGAAAACTAGAGGCAGAGAGGTAGAAGTTCTGTTTTAGCTCTTATAAAGAGCAATTTCTTATCACATAATATATATTTCAAAATCCATATTCATTTATTTATTAACGATTATGATTTTAATTTTATCATTTCACAAATATCTTGGATTTTGAACCTCCATTATAAAAGAAACACAATGAACAAAATGCCCATTTATCAAATTTAGAAAATATTTGGTGGCTTTAAATGTTTTAATATTTTAAACATTCTTTAAATATTTTTCTCTCAGTTCTCTGTCCTTAAGGGATTCCAATTACATTAGACCACTTGAAATTGTCTGATATCACTTAAAAGTAGGATCTGAAAGAGATAAACTCACAGAAAGAGACACTAGAGTGATCGTTACTAGGGGCGGAGGGCTGCAGAGGGAGGGAGAATGGGGAGACGTTGGTCAAAGAGTTCCAACATCCCGGTATTGGAAAAATAAGTCCTGGGGAATCTACCATACAGCATGGTTAATAAAGTTAATAATACTGTATTATATGCTTGAAAGCTGCTAAACAGGTATGTATTAAATGTTCTCACCACAAAAATGAAATTGTAATTATGTGACATGACAGAGGTGTCAGCTAATGCTATGGAGGTAATCATTTTGCAATATATGAACATATATCAAGATAGTGTACACTTTAAATTTACAAATTGTTATATGTTACATATAGCTTAGTAAAGTTGGAAAAAATAGAGATAGATACATAAATTATAAATTAAATAATGAGTGTGTCAATTTTTAAATTTTATAATTGTATTTTGGAAATCTTAACTTTTAAGAAAAATTTTGTGATGATGGTTCTAGGTTTAATTGAATGGATTTATACTTAACATTGAAATAGAATAAAATTGACAGGGTGTATAATTTTGCAGCAACTGGATTTGGTGAAGCTTTCAACTGAATCTCAAAATAAAGACAATTCACTTGATGATATTTTGTCATGTAAAAATATTTCTCAAAGAAAATATTTTGAAAAACTCAAAAATACAGTACATGTGAAAATATCCATATTTGGTATGAAAGTCACACATTTCTGAACAGAAATAAGGGAATTAAGATATCCTCCATTTAGCAGCATTTTCTCTGAGTATATATAAAGCATCTTAACATCTGCAGAGTATTTCTTATTTAAAAAATATTATGATCCACAAAGAAAAGTCAATTAGATATTTCAAGAATAAATTATTATTAATAAAAGGTAACTTTGAAAAAGTTTCAAGGTCTTATACAGAAAAGACTCTTGAAAAAACACTTTTTTTGCTAATGTATAGCAATGACATGCAATGAAAGTTGGTCAAGAAAGTTGGTTAGAGATTATGGAATATTTACTGAAAGTATTTTGTTCATCTTAATTATTGATATATATGAATTAACATATTTTTTTAAATTGCTTTATTATAGTCAAATATATATTTTTAGAATATTAGTTTTGAAATATTTTAGAACTATTTTATAGGATATTCAATCAGTAAATATTTCAAAATTATATAGTTTTAATTATTTGCAGCATTCTCTTTTACTAGTATGTAATTGCATGGATTGAACAATAAAGTATCGCTGTCAGGCCTACATGGGAAGCTTCAGGACGTTCTACCTCCCCCAGTGAATACTCTCTGCTGCCTCCTTCTGTTTCTACCTGGGTTACTAACACTCCCAGGAGCTAACCTGTGGGTAAAAAGCAGAGAACTGCAGCCTTCTGCCTTGAACTACGGTATCAGAGCTGATCGCTCTGAAATCTATAGATTTTCGTGCTCACTTTAGACTCCCCTTACAAAAATTGTCAAAATTTCTGGGAAAATATTTGATATCTTATGATAAGGGAATTAAGCAATGGTGGCAAGACTAAATCCTGACACTCGTAAGGTAAATGCTTGCTAGGCATTGTAACTTTGAGCTTTGGTCGTTGATTTAACTTTTTGTTTAATATTTGAAAGAAGCCTTGAAGAATCCAAGAAAATGGTGAGATGGGGAGATGTCTGAGAACACATCCACTTTTTAACTTGGCAGACTTTGTCTTCATTCTTAAAAACAAAACAAAATAAAAAAATATGTTATCAATACTAATTTTGCCAACAGGTACATACAGGAATTAATTGCCTTCTTTTATATTGAATATAGATGAGAAAAATCCTAACTGGTTAGAAGTGAAGTAAATGATTTCTAAAAAGTCAACCATCTAATTAAGAAGTGTTTCATCTTTAAAAAATTTAAAACACAGCTTATTTAAGATTCTTTCCCCTTTCATCCTATCACCTTTCTTCCACAATCCAAGTATCAGCTTTAGATTTTCATGCAAATGCCTCATCCTGGTATAAAGAAAGTCAGCTGAATTGCCTGAAAAAGTTTCTAAATATACCCTCGACCACCACAACAGTCTAAAAGTTAAGTTGTTTTTTTTTTTCAGGATAATTTTTGGAAGATCCTATACTAAATTCAGAAGGAATATAAAAAATGGAAAATCAACCATAAAGCATCAGAAAAATAACAAGGTAAGTCATAAGCAGAGATTTTCCCTTCGCTGGGAAATACACTAAATGTTCAACTGGATGATGTGAGAAAGGAAAATATCTGGGGTCTGTGTCCTATGTTTAGACACTTAGGTACTGTCTGAGCCTCTGAGTTAGGGTTTTGAACCTTGTCCTCAGGGGTCATGGGAGGGTGATACAGGCATTATGGAAGATATCCTGGCTGAAACCCTCAAATGATTTTAAGGATCTTTGAGAATAGTTTGTACTTTGTCACCCAGAAGGTGGTCTGCGCTGGGCTTGCAGCCTCTAAAAAGAGACTTTTAATCTGTATGGCTGTGGAACATGTCCAAGGAGGGGCTGTCTCTGCAGACAGGCTGAGGGCAGCCCAGAGAAGCCTGCTTATCTGAATGTGGTTTTGGAATTTTCCAAACCACCAAAGGCTCAGGGAGAAAGAGGAGAGTTTAAATCATCATTCAGAGAAGAACTAGTGGTTAAGACACTGGAGAGGGTGCAGGTCCAAGGGGATCTAGATTTCCTGGTCATGTGACAAAAGACAGGGTAGGGAACCCAGGCACAGCTCCTACAAAACAGTCTACACTTGATCAGAGACCTAGGGGAACTGAAGAGCCATTGGTTCAAACACCCATCTGCTGATGTCAGGGAGGCCTTTATGTCTCCCAAAGAAGTTAAATTCCAAGGAGGAAGAGAAGCAAGAAGCCTAAATCTAAACAGATATTTATCATTAAAAAAAAAAAAAGAAGACCTTATTTCTAAAGTAGAAATGAATGACTTGCCTTGAAATAATTATATGATTGTTTTTCTTTTTCCTATCAGTATAAAAAGGGTTTTTGAGTTCCACTGATTTCAGGTATAGAAAAATTGTTAACCCTTTGCTGTATTAAGTTCAAAGCTTGTATGCCTGAGATTTATGAGCCTTAGAACTTTTAAAGTCATACTCACTGAAGAGCATGTTTTCTGAGGCACTGTGATGATCTATAAAGTATTAAAACTTAGAAATTTAGTTCCATATAATATTAAAGGGAAAAAATTAGAGACTTATGTACAAGGATATTAATTACATAATTTATTACAACAGAAAAATTACTAACAACTTAAATATCTATGACTGAGGAAAGAGTGATATTTTAATGCAGTTACTCAAAGTCATATTTTACAAAAATATTTAATGCAATAAAAATTCTAAGAATATAATAGTCAGCATATAAATAGAATATATAAATATTGGTTGTATTTTTTATACTTTTCATATGTGTAAAATAATTAAGATATTTTAATATTTAAAAATTAGATATACTGTATGATCACATTCTTCAAAAATTAAACATGTATGAGATGTGTGTTCCCAAAAAGATGTTATATATTTTGTGGTAACAAAATCTGGTATAATGTGTGGTTTCTGTAACACTGGATTGTGCATATAAGACATATTTCCAAAGTTGTTTTCTTTTACAAAAATTATTTAATACAAATTTACTAATCCCATAAAAATCCCCAGCTTTACACAGGCAAAGTCCTAATTATGTCCTTTTTTCCTGAGTTCACTCAGTATACCTTGCCTATTTCATTCAGTCTGGGCATATACAGTTGATGGCCCACTACTTAACTTGGTCAGATATGGACATTTTTCTCCTCTTCTCAACTTCAGGCTATTGGAGAGCAGAATAGAGCAAAGCCTGGAACAAAAACTTTTAATTTATGAACTGTCTGTCTTTTCCCCAGCTCTAAGCTCTAAGATTATGAGTCAGGTAGTTAATACTTAATGCTAACAGTATATGTTTAAAATATGTATACTTTTGCAATTGTTTTCTACCTGCTTCTATTTCCATAAAATTCAGGATCAGGTGTCCTAAAACTTCTGTCATTGACTTACAAATAAATGTCACAAAGTATTACTTGTGCTTTTCAGTGATTTGCTGCAGTGCTCACATGACAACATAAAGTTCTTTCTTAGATGCAGGTCCAAATCAGTTTTTCATCTTTTTCATCTCCTCATTCTAGAACATTGTCTGTGAGGCTCTCCTATTAAATCAATCTATACCTCAGGTAAAAGGGGACATTTAAAAAAAATTATGTTTTCTATTACAGTTTGCATTCAACATTTTTTTGTATCAGTTTCAGGTGTACAGCCCAATAGGTAAACGTACATGTAGGTTACAAAATGTTCCCTCTGATAATTCAACTGATAAGTGCCCATCTGACACCAAATATACTTATTTCAGTATGGTTAACTATATTTCTTATGCTTTATCTTACATCCTCCTGCTTATTTTGTAAGTATCAGTTAGTACTTCTTAATCCCATAACATTTTTTTTTACCTCATCCCCCAAAACTCCTCCACTCTGGGCTCCATCAGTTTGTTCTCTGTATATATAAGTTTTTCTATTTTGTTTGCTAATTTATTTTGTTCTGTAGATTCCAAATGTGAATGATATCACATGATATTTGTCTTTCTCTGTCTGGCTTATTTCACTTAATGTAATACCCTCTATAACCATTCATGCTGTCACAAATGGTAAGGTTTCATTCTTTATGGACATGTAATATTCCATTATATGTATTTTTTACATTTTTACATTTTGTACATATATGTACATTTTTTAATTTGGTTTCCATTGGTGGAAACTTGGGTTGACTCCATATCTTTGCTCTTGTAAATACTGCTACAGTGGAGATAGAGGTGCATATATTCTTTCAAATTACTGTTTTGCATTTCTTTGCATGTATACTCAGAGGTGAAATCGCTGGGTTATACAGTTCCATTTTTAACTTTTTTAGGCACCTCCACACTGTTTTCCATAGTGGCTACACTAATTTGCATTCCTACCAAAAGTGTACGAGAGTTTGAAGAGGGAATTTCTTAGTTCCCTTTTTTGTACAAGCTCGAAGTTATCCTGGACTCCAATCAATTTCTACAAATGTTGTCCACTGATTAAGGGCTCCATCATTGAAAACTCCTGCCTACTTCCAGGAGTGTGTGCTGTCTGGATGTAGGGGAAATCCTTTTTCCAGAATATCTGATGGCATGTCCTTTTAGAAACAAAAGTCTATTTTTGAAGAAAAAAATCATTCTTTTTATCTATCTACCTACCTACCTATTTATCATTCTCCCCACCCTGAACCATTTGAAAGTATGTTGAAAATGATTCTCCTTTACTTCCTAAATAATTTAGTTTTCATTTTTTAAGAATAAGAGCATTATCTTGTATCCCTGACACAATAAATAGACAAATATAAAATTAGGAAATTAACATTGATTAAAAATGTATCATCTAATCTACAATATATGTTCAAATTTTACCAGTTATCCCAATCGTATCCTTTAGAGTATGTAAATCTGTATCTATATATGCATGAATATATATATTTATTGGTCCAGAATCCAGTCTAAGATGTTGTGGTTAGTGTCATACACATTAGGCATCTGTAATGTGGAATAGTTTTGTCTTTCTTTGTCTTTCAACACCTTGATGATTTTGTAAAGAAAAAGAAAAAGATCATTTTTAAAGATGTATTTACCTCAGAATTACACAGTCTCTTTAATCGAGTATATTATGTGATTCACTTGATTTTATGAGGAGGCCTCAGTTATAATTCAGTAGGTAAGGGATCAGGGACTTGAGTTTAAAATTTTCTTATATGATCTTCTGGATTAATTATGATCTGTCCTTCAGAGAGTGGGACCAATTTGAATTTCCATGTGAATACACAAGGTTTACAGTCAGCATTTTGATAGCTTAAGGTTAGTGGCACATAGAAAAAGTAGGACAAGAGGGGAAAAAGAAGATCAACAGGAAAAGGAGGAGCTTAGAAGGCAGAGGAGCAAGAGGAAGAGAAAGAAAAGAGAAGTAGTATCGTTTTCTTAAGAATACCTTGGAAAGGGCTATCATTCTTACTCATCTGAGACTTATCCTGAAGGCTTTTCTACTGTTTAAGATATATTCAACAAATATATTATAAGTTCTTCCTTTTTCCTCCAAATAAATGTCAGTAATTACAATCCTTCAGGTCTTCCCAAAATACTGCAAGAAAGAACATTTCTCTCAGATATCCAGTTTAATTACTTTAGGAGTGCTCATTGTTACAATATTTCATGGCAAATCCAAGTGCCCTAGAGATTTATAAACATGTTAGGGTAAAAAAAAAATTGGTGAAGGTGCCCTGGTTACTTTTCACAAGTTTTGTGGAATACTGATGATACTACAGCTGTGCTTTGAAAAATGTAAAGTCCCCAGGCAACAATGCCAGGTAAAATGGGTTTAGGAAACATTGGAACTTAAAAAGACTCCAGTGGTCTATTGGAAACTATTGTTCTGTATATTATTAAAATATGCATATTAAAAAGATAATGTTGGCATTCTGCAAGTCACTGGAAATCATGGCAAAACATTTTCACAGACCAAATTGATTAAACTCTCTTCAGTGGCACAGATCTTTATTTGTTACAAAAAATAATCAAAACATTCTTTTGACTGTTGGGACACCAGAGAGAACAAAATATCTTTAGTAATTTAAAAATGAATTATAAATTAATTTTAATTTTGCTCTGCCTTTTTGCTTTCTCTCGTTACACTATGAATCTCTTAGAGTCAAGACAAGGCCAGTAATTCAATTCTTTATTTAAAAGATTAAACATTTTCCAATAATTATTGAGAAAAATTAATTTTTTTTCCAAGAGTGGTTCTAGAAAAGATATCTTTTTCTTGTTCTGCTTACATTCCTTAACTGTTTTAGGAGTTAGTGGGTAGTCATTTTATTAATATATGCTATTTCTCAGCTGAATATCTCTTGAGAACTTCATTTAAGATGCAGTAAATATTTTTTGTTAATTTAATATAAATTAGTAAAATATATATTTAGTGTCACCAGCATAGTGCTGTGGGCAATTAAAAGGCAAACATTGTTGATAGCTATATTTCAAAAACATTTTTAAAAAATTTGCATTGTTTAGAATGTTCCTCTGTGTTCACAGTATCACTGATGTGCAACTGTAAAAATATTGGCTCAAACTTCCTTAAGAATTGTTTCGTGGATCCCACTGGTGGATATAATGACCTCTTTTACCTTGTCAAAAGGGCAAACTTGTCAAGCTCACAGTAGTCGATACTCTGAAGAACATCCCTTCAGCCCAGAAACATAGACCAAGCAGGGACTCCGGAATGCAGGTGCTGAGATGTGCGGATCTGACATAGACAAATAGTTTCACAACTCACCAGATGATCAAGGACGAAGGGACACTCTGCCTCTGAAGCCGAAGCCCACTTAGATTTCTCGTGTATCACTTAATGATGTGAGCAGAGACTTAATTCTTTGAAGTGCCTGATTTAAGGAGCTGAAGAGCAAAGGAAGCCTTTTGCTTGATCTGATCCTTGTTATTAAAAGAAGCAGATGAGATAAAACACTTTCTATTTTTATCTATTGATGTATTTTGAGGTCAGTATTTTAGTCTGTTCATTTATATTTTGCCCTCTCCCTCATTTCAAAGTTCATTTTAAATTCTGATTAAGAGTATTAATTAATTTGTTGATATATCCTTTCCCTGATTACAGCAAAACATTTTCAAATCTGAAAAAAAATAGTTTGTCTTATTTCAATTGACTTGTAATCATTCATTTTGCACTCCAATTTAATTAAGAACCCCAACTGAAAATCTCAGAAAATTTCCTGAAATAAATTAATCTGCTCTGATATCCTTTAGAAAGTAAGTAAATAAGAAATCTAGATCTTATTCTTATCCAAACATAGTCTGTCCACTAATGTCCTTCAAAAAAAATTTTAAGAGATCATTTTGTTTTCCTGTTTTTCTCGACTACTCAGATTCACTCTGTGCCCCCAAAGTTCTATATAGTATTGATTAAAATGCTATCCCACATTGTAGTATTTCAATGACTTTTTGATCTTTTTCTGCAAATTCCCAGGGCAAGACTTTTTGTCTTGTTTTTTAATCCTTATCCAATGATACATTTATTGATTTTAGATAGAGAGGATTGGGGGCGGTGGGGGTGAGAGAGAGAGAGAAATTATGTGAGAAAGAAACACCAGTTGGTTTCCCCCTGTAATCACTCCAACCAGGGACCAAATCCACAACCTATTTATGTGCCCTGACCTGGAATCAAACCCAGGACCTTTCAGTGCATGGGACAATACTTCAATTAATCGAACCACGCCAACCAGGGGCTGACCCTCCCTCTTTGATCTGCTGCTCCTGCTTAATCATTTTAGGTTATGGATCTCGTTGCTGTCCAGCGTGCGATGCTTCCATTTTAAAGGTACAATAGAAATGTAGCATCCAAGCCTCCTCTGCAAATACTTCTCTTTCACATGACATTTGTGTGAAAGCACAATATTTACTGAAGATTTTGGAGATATGAGGAGATTTATAACACAAATATGCTAATAGTATTATGGTCTTAGACACTGCATTTTTGTGTGTTTGTTTTTATAAGATTTTATTTATTTATTTTTAGAGAGAGGAGAAGCGAGGGAGAAAGAGAAAGAGATAAACATCAGTTGGCTGCCCTCTGACTGAGCATGCAACCCAGGCATGTGCCTGACCGGAATCAGACAGCGATCTTCTGTTTTTCAGGATTATGTCTGGTCAGCTGAGCCACCCTGATCAGGGAAGACACCATGTTTTAAAACTACTACACCCATAGCCCAGTACTTCTCTGAAATTAATTCCCTCACCCTTTTCATATTTCACATGATTCTGGCCTATCTCCAAACTACTATTCATTTTTAATACTAAAACATTTATGGATCATTTTTAGTTAGCTTAAGCCTATCCATTTCCACAGAGGTCCCAGCTACTATCCCAAATGGCTTACTGTCTTCACCATTCATGACCAATGGCTTATTTTCTTAACTAAGAATACTTTCACCCTTAAAAAGGTAACAAAGGTTACTTTTGTTAACTACGAAGAGATTTTAAAAATGAAATGCTCACCACACTTTGCCACATATAGTCAGAGGCCCTGATTACCAACAGGTGGTTACAGATGTATTTACCTTTTGCCTTAGGTTTTGTATTTAAGTTATAGCTTTAGTTGAAGTTAAGCCTAAGAAAATGGCAGCTTGTATTTCCTTTGTTACATGTCCTTTGACTTTCAACCTGAAGGACAGTGATAGTTTTTATTCCCAGTACTGTCACTGAGCTCACATGCAAGTGTAGCGACAGTACAGCTACCAGCCTCAGTATCGATATCCTGCCTGGGAGTACAGCAAAACCAGATTCTCACCTGCGAGGGGCCTTGCTACCTGTCATGCATTTTAAAGTTCAAGTAAATGCTATGGGATAAGCTAGAGATTCTGGAAGTAAACTTGTCTTCTTGGGGTGAAGACAACACAGATGATCTGCTTTTAAATGATACCCCCCTTCATGTTTCAATTCTGCTATTGTGCCCCAGAATATCTTTCACTGTCCATGAATACCTGACTGTTCCTTCTGCAACTGACACTATTCACATCTCAGGTAGGATGTTATGAAGCAGTGACTACTGATAAACCACCTATGGTGTGTAGACTATCTTTATGGAACTGCTCTTAATCATTTTTCCATGAAGCATAAGCACATAGCAAGCCACGTCTTCATATGTTGATACCGGTTATGGTTCCCTATAGCCAGGTCTGAAGAGTTGGAGCTGATAGCTCAAATGTAACTGTATGTCAACCAGCTGGAATGCAATTTATTATGGTAATAGCTTTCATTTCTCCACTTAATCTTCAACTTTTGGTTAATACTTCCTAAAATTAGTGATTTTATTTTTTATTTTATTGATTATGCTATTACGGTTGTCTCATTTTTTTCTCCTCTTTATCCCCCTCCACCCTGCACCCCCCCCCTTATTTTTAAAATTTACTCTTCTTGGTGAATTAATAAAGTCATATTGGGAAAACTACTTAGTCTCTAAGAGTCTCAGTTTCTTCCTTTATAAACCTGGACTAGTAAAGAGGGTTTGCTATGGACTATTGCATATGTAAAATCACAGCAGACATAAAATCAGAGCAAAGGTTACTAACTCAGTTGTCCCTATAAGCCAGGCTACTCACTTACATTAATAAATCTAGACAGGTGGAAGAAAGGGAATTTGAAGGACTTTTGAGATCTGCAACAGACAAAGGCATTCAAATACAAACTTCATCATCCACACAAAAAATTAAGGAAGAAAATCTAGCCACAATTTACTTGTAACTTAGAAGAATATTTAGTATGCAGGAGGTTCGAAATGTTATTCTCTTTCACTTCTATTTTTCTTCTACCTACTATCCTTACAAATTTGTAACCCCAGTGTTATGGGTGGTAATCGAAGTGAAAAATAAAGGTGATTAAAGCTTTTTCTATGTTCTTAAAGATCACTGAAACTCTTGGGAAGACATGTAGCATGTAAAATACAACCAGGCAAGAGCAATAATGAAAATTGAAGAGCAGCAGAATATACCACTCCGAAATACGATGGTAGGAGTTTAGGGTGTTCCACACAAAAACATGCTTCTTTGATATGTTGACTGTGTTGAACCGTAGGTCCTTGGGAACGGCAGATGCAGGGAAAGGTTTTTTCTGAGCTCCTGTCTGCTTAAAGGCAGGTCCTCCAAAAGGAACTCAGAACTCTAATGGGAGCTTCATCAACCAGGGAAGATCGACTCTTATGACAGAACAAGAGACTTAAAGTCAACATTGCACCCAAACTTTGTCACAAGGTATCATACTTTCCACCAATTCTTCTAAGAACTCATTCATCTTTCTTAAAAATGATTTAGTCTCCCCTAAGAGACCTACAGACCTTTGCCCATTTCCCTATTAAGATGGTACTTGATCCTGAATTCTATGGCTACTTCTTTGATTTAATCGTTTATCTCTTGGTGTTTCCCATGTATGTGTGAGGGATATATGTTAGTAGGCTTCTGTTTGTTTTGCCTCTGTTAACCTGTCTTTTATTATAGGGATCTCTGCTAAGAACTCAGAATGATAGAATGATGTTTTCCTCCCTTACAAAACATAAGCCAATGCCCTATAAACAATGAAATCACCAAAGTATTTACTTATGGTATGTTCAGGGAGGATTTCATCAGATAAACCGGCATTTGAGCTGTCTCTTGAAGTAAAATAAGGTAGCCAATGCAATAAAGGGTTATCGAGGGTGTTCAAAATAGCCAGACCTATTTGTGTAAAAATATAATAAATTAAATATATATAGCAAAAATTCACCACATAGTCTTCAGTTCAACTAATGAGACCACCAAGACTGCAATTTGCAAGGCAACAAGTAAACTCTATAAATGCTTACCTGGAATCTTGAATTATTCAGCAATACTTTGAACTGTTTAATTCATTTACCAAAGATTTATTCCCTGTACCTGATATAATTTGAATGGATATTGCATTGTATTATATATTAATAAGAAACAAACTCAGCATATTTTAATAGGTTTCAACAATATAATAATTTGGGGAGAATCATTTAAGGATAGCCTATAATTGCTATTGGCTTTCCTTACCTTCTTGCACCAACATTCAACATTAGTTGTTTTATACTTTTGATTCCCTAATACTTTGCTGCTTTGTGTCAGCACTTTTTTTACCCCCATCTGGACTTTTATAGGATCCAGCTGCACTCAGTCTCTCCTCCATCTCAATCCATTTTGAATTAATCTTTCTAGAACACAGTTTTGGTCTTCAAACTTCTCCACTTAACAACTTTTAGTGGTATCCCATTACTACCAAATAGTACAAAGAATTACAAAATAATGGTTATTCTGTTTGATTCAAATTGTGTTGGTAGATGAACTAGAAGAGGGTTGAATAAGCTGTAGGGGAAAGGGGGCAAGGGGAGTATTGACTTGGAGTTACCAGCACCTTTGGATTTAAGTCATAGTTCAAGTCACTTTCTGTATGACTTTATGGCAACTACCTAACATTTTCCAATCTTGGTTTCTACAACTAATCAATCATGTGTTTTTAAAGATTACTGTAAAGGGTTGTTGTGACAGTTAGAGATAATGTAATAGATGTTCCAGTATTTGTAGAAATAAACAAAACTGGATGTGACTAAGCTGGCTAGTTCTGGCAGCATAAATATAAGAATTTCAGACAAATATTCCATAAGAGACAAGGAGACCCAGAAGCACACCAGGAGAAGATATTTGGGAGGTAAACAGGACATCAGGAGATAGTAACAGAAGGTAATAGGGGGAAAATAAGAAAGTCAAGGAATTGGTATTAGATGGATATCTTATAAGAAACAGGTATACACTGTCAGGGCTAGATGGAGAGGGTGGAGAGACTGAACTCAAAAGAAAAAAAAGAGAGAGAGAAAGAACTCATGGATACAGGCAACAGTGCGGTGATTGACAGGGAGAAGGCAGTGGGGGGAGATGGAAAAGGGTATAGTAGGGATAAGTAGTGGTGGACAGAGACTTGACTTGGGGAGTTGTACCCACAATACAGTGTACAGATGATGTGTTGTAGATTTGTGCACAGGCAACCTGTATATGTCATTAATGAGTGTCACTCCAATAAATTCAAGAAAAAAGAAACAGATCTAGGGAGTCCATTAGCAGGAGGAAACGTTGCAGAGAAGAAATAATTGAGATCAGGAATTTCACACAACAGATGACACCCAGTCTCAGAGAATGGAATCCCCAGGACAAAACTCAAGGACCATGAAGATATAATAGAACATGAAAACCAGCAGCAAGAGTCAGCTGATCCCAAGCCCCTAATATATGAACATGGACATCTTTTGATTTTTCCTGCTTAGGAAACAGATCCACTTTCATGCCCAGAAATAGTAGAATCTACAGAATAATGAAATGGGAATAAATAATATTACCCTTGGGATGATGTTTGGACTACAGGAAAGATAGATTTACACTGTAAGATCTTAAAGGAATTTTCAGTTTTTTCTTATACTTAAATATGAAATGTACATTCCAAGGGTTGTTAATGGTTTGGGCTTTATAAATATGATTTTCATCTATGTCAGGGATTTCCACTATAACAACATACTCTAAATAGAGTCAATAGTCACATGTATTCTCAAACAGGACACTAAAGAAATGGTCTCCAATAAGAAAGAAAGTAAATGTATATCTAAGCTTCTAAACTTGAGATCAGTGGTGGAAATAAAGAAACATGCATACCCCAATTGAGAAGATTTAGACCAGTTTGTTTAACAAAACCCTTACTGTGTTCCAGGTACTTTTATTAACTCTATTTTAAAGGTGTGGAAATGGAGCAAAGCAAGTTTAAATAACTTGCCTCAGGTTTTACTGATAAAAAGTGTTAAAGCCGGAATTTGAACTCAGTAGATTTGGTTCTAAGGCTCTGTGTTTTTAATCACTATTGTTTCTTGGCTGAACATATACTAATAAATAATTGAGTACTATCCATCAGAAAAAAAGATACCACTGAGAGCTAAATAAAAATAACTCCATATACACTATATATATATATATATATATATATATATATATACATAAAATTTAGATTTGCTGCACAATAAACTACCTCAAAACTGAGAGACCTAAAACAATTGTTTATTTACCTCATGACTCTTTGGGTAAGCTGAGTGGTGCTTCATGTGTGAATTGGCTTAACTGATGTTTGTGGGTTAAGCTCAGTTGGATGGTCTAAAATAGCCTCATTCACAAGTCTGGAAGCTGACAGGCTTTGGGGCAGAGCACCTTCATTCTCTTTCACATGGTATGATCTTCCAACAGGCTAGGTTAGGTTTGCTCATGTGGTAATTACAGGATTCCAGCATGAATCCATGATTGCAACATGAGTGAGCAAGCCCCAGTATGAAACCTGTTTTCAAGGCCTTTACTTCAGTGGTTGTCAACCAAGGGCAACATTCCCAAACCCCAAGAGATATTTGACAATGTCTGGAAATAAGCGGGTTGGTCAAAATGTCAATTTAGTTTTTTCCATAAAATAAAAGACACATTTTTCATTTTCACCAATAACTTTATTGATTCAGTTATTTTGAGTATGTTGGCTATCTCCCATCATACTCAAAACAGAAATTGGCTTCTGGTGGATAGAGACCAGTGGTGCTGATAAACATCTTTCAATGCATAAGACAGCCCAACAGGAAAGAATTCTTTGATCAAAATGTCAATAGTACCAAGAAACTTTGTAAACCACTTTTGACATGTTAGACCAGTCACAGCAACTTTTCCATACACTGCACAAATCTTTTTTTGTATTTCAGTTGGTTTTTACCTTTTTTGAAATAATAAAGCATAATACAACAAAAATGTTGTGCAATTTCTTCCATATTCAATATTAAATGGCTGCACAAAAAATCATCAATTTTGATAAGTGTTTTTAGATGCACACTGATATGACAGCTGTCACAAAACAATCTAACAAAATTGTTTTCAATGAAGTTAAAGACAACTGAGGACCACTAAAACCATTATATGGAAAAAAAAAAGACTAAATTAACTTTTTGACCAACCCATATATATTTTGATTGGCATAGTTGGAGGGTTGCTACTGACATGTGTAGGTAGAGACCAGAAATGTTGCTAAATATCTTACAGTGATTAGTACAACCATCTTCAACAATCCAATCCAAAATGTAAACAGTGCTAAGGTTGAGAAACTGATCATTTTGGTGGGTCACATTTGTTAATGTCCCATTAGCCAAAAACACTAATATGGCCTATCCTATTTTGAGGGGTAAAACAAGAGAACCCATCCCCTGATGAAAACAAGAAACACTTGTGGTCATTTTTGCAAACCGCCATTGCAATAATGCAATAATAATGCAAGTTATTTGAGAACAAGGAACAAAAATGACACCAGTGCAGCCTCGGCAGCAATAACAGCAAAAGCTCAAGGACAGATTAGAGGAGGTTCAAGGGTTATAGAGTATTGAACGAGGTATCAAAGATAACAGGGCGGTTTTCTTTAACATTTTGCCTTTATTTAATCAGACCTTATGCACATATGTATAATTAGGTATGATCTTTTCATAGCCTTTAAGAGATGTCTGTCTGCAAAATGGGGTTTTATATATTTGAAACACTAAAATAATCTACACCAATAGGACATTAGCCTATACATGCAAAGTATTTCAAAACGTCGTATGGAAAACAGTTGTAATTGACCAATAAACCTGTCCATAGTAATTACTGAGGCATTCATCTAGTTTATTAACAATAAATCCATTTTATATTTTGCTCTCTCCATAAATGTAATTATTGATAAAGGATAAATTAAAATCAATGTGTCTTCTGGAAGATCAATAACTACTGACAATATCATAAATGGAGACTTTGAGGTAAGTGGTTTGTTTTGTTCATTGTCTTTTGAAGGAGTTTCTTAAATCTTAGTCTTTTTTAGTGAGGAAGAAGAAAATAGAGAAAAAAAGTAAGGAGAATTTAACTATTTAAACTACCTACTACTATTTTAGAAACCTCAGGCACACAAATTAAGTGTCTAGAATTATTCTTTATTTTTATATTTAATGACCTACTTATACCTATATGATGTAAGATGCCTCATAATAATAACTTATAGTTGTGTAATATTTTTATGTTTCCAAATATTCAGGGTTTGTGTCAATTGTGTAAAAATTAAATAGCATTTGATAATTATTATTGTCATTATTATATCTGAAATTGCCAATAAACAGTTTATACTTATACAAAATGCAATAATATATGGTTCAAATTAATATTATTAGTTAACTCAGATTAAGATAATCTTATAATTTTTAAAAGGTTTGGCAAATCTAAATATATGGCCTGAACATTCTTGTTCTGTAATACAGACACCCTAAAGGAACAGTTTCTTTATATCTTTATCGTGCCAAATATGTGCGATCCTGTACTGTGCAAAAGTAAGATTTCCCGAAAGATGTTTTTTCAAGGCAGATACCACATGAAAATTAAAAATTAAGAAGTGTCTGTAGGAAACATTTCTATTTTTTAGCCCATAAATTTAATACCACAAAATTGTGTGTGTGTATATATATATACATATATATCTCAACCCCCAACTATATATGCATATATACACTTCAATAAATGATGAATTTCCTCATAGAAGTGTAAATATTATTTTTCTAAAAGAAATATAAGTTTCTCCTTATGAGATGCCTGCTTTGAAACCTCAGTGAGAAGCAGTGCAGGGGAAGAGGCTCGTGTCTAGGGTCACGCAGACCCCACCCCTCTTCATCTTAGTTCTGCTGTTCCTGAGCACTAACCTAGATCTTTATTGTTAAGTATGTTCTCGGAGGCTGAACCTTCCAGTGTGTAAAATGGAATAATAACCTTACCCTATATGTGCGTTATAAAGAATAAAGGAGGCAGTGTATATAAAGTAACTCACCGTGTTAACTAATAGTATATGATCTTAATTACATTTAGTTTATCAGTTTCTATAATTTTAAAAAACATTTTTGTATTAGAATTTAATATGTAAAATTTTAATTGAGTTGTCTACATCGTATTTTTATCTCAACTCCTTTCTATCTCTCAAGATTTCTAAATTCTTACAGGAGGAAAAAATGAGAAAAGTCTCTGGACTCCACCAATATTAATTTACCTAATTATTCCCACTCCTTTTGTTTCTCTCATTCCACTTTCTTTTCCACTCTAAAATTTTCTTCCTCACTTACCTCTGTGCATAACACCTTCTGATAAAAAAAAAAACTTTTAAAATTAGACAAGAATTTAATATCTTTAACTTCTCCTTATAGAAGTAAAATGTTTAAAATAGACAATGAAAAATAAATTTAGGAAAGTTATCTAGGGGGTCAAACTGCCTGAGTTCCTGACTGAAACATTCTGCATGTTTCAGCACTTAAGTCTGAAAAATAACATAGCTTCTTCAGCTAGCACTTGGAAAATACACTCTCTGTTTTTACAATGTCAAAGTAACTTTCAATTTATCTCAAATTGAGAGGTAGCCAAAATAATCTTATATAAAATGCCATGATTTTAATTCTATCTGTAATGAAACTATGATGCATAACCAATATTCCTTTAATTGATTACTTAGAGTGCGTTAAATAGTCACATTATAAAATTTGAGGGACAGAATCATAGATATTTGCAGGCTACAAATAACCCCACAAATAAAATATTTATGCACAAATCTTTGGTGACTGACTATGGCAAGAAGGCAATATGAATTGATGGACTCATTTATCTCCACCTCTTCAGAGACCAGTTTATTATTTTTCACCAACTACATTAATACAATCTGCATGTTTGACTATGAATAGTCACTGCTATGCGATGCCTTTCAACAGCCCAGAACAGTTTAATATTATCAAGGTTACAGCTGTACTTGTTCATAAATAATTCATTTTAAATGCATTTTTTAATTAAAAAATAGATCATATGATTCATTTTGAAGTCCTGTGGGTTGTAGGAAGATCATCTGGGGATGATTCATTAATACCTTCTCTAGAATCTGCAGTTTGCAATCCCACATTTGTTCATAAATGAACTGAGTAATACCACCTCCGATTCCCAGGCTCTCATTGTGAAATTCGCAGAGGTACCTTTGTCTAGCACCTCCATGGATTTAAAAACAATATGGGTTCATCATACTCCAGTACGCAGATACCAGCTATGTGGTGCTTGGAAACCTTTGCCCATTTGTCAGACTAAATTGTAATTCAGACTTGGCAGCAAAGAAAACAGGGCATTGTATTTTTACTTGCATATAACATTACTGGTAACTGTAAACTGACTCAATAAAATAGAAAATAGTTTAGGATATCTGCAGTTACACATATCTATTGCTACACATGAGGTCTTTAGGGGACATGATTTTAAAATGGGGTAGCTGTTGCAAAGCTTATTTTCAGCTCTGTCTTGAAAGATGACTGAATAATGGTCAATAACTTGACAGGTGAATAAGATTCTCCTAAGATTCGGCATTTAAGGACTCTCATAAACTATCTAGGAGTCACTATAGCCCCATAGGGTCCATTACAGAGCTAGTGGTAGTCTAGTGGTATCAGTGGTTAATGCACATTTAAAAGCACAAGTGATCTGAGCAATTAGTACACCTGCCAGGATGCTGAGGACACAGGTTTGATCCCTATAAAAGCCCATTTTCTTTGCAGAGAAAAAAAAAGGTGCTTAGTTCAAGCCCAGAGGCAGAGCCATAAGTTTACCTCGCAAGATAACCTGGCTTTGGTAATATGGCTTGTACCATCTCACGTGTATTTTCAAACTCATCTTCTTTACTGTTTTCCATTTCAGGGTATGAACACCTGTAAGATTTGCTCATCTTGAAAATATTAATTATAAAAATACAACTTTCCATTGACTTTGTATTTCTTTCTGTATACTAAGTATATAGCTACTTTTATGCTCTCTTTTTAAAGCAAGATGATCTCCACTTCCTTGCTTATTCTTCAGCAGAGAGCAATCTAACATCTATACCACCTTTGCTCCAAAATTATTACATGGTAATAAATGGCAGATTTAAAATTCACTGAAAACTTAGGGGAGTTTCTCTTGTCCTAGTGCCACCGTAGTCGACACTCTTGACATTACAACCTCTGTTTGTAGGACATGACTTTCTCCTTCTACCACTCTGGTAACTCCTGTTTAGTCTTTCCTATGAAATATTCTGTATCCTTTACATGTCTGTGCTGTCTTTTCTCTATTACCTCCTCTATTCACTGTAAATCCTGGACAGGGATCCATACACAAGTTTTTTCAGAAACAACTGAAGAGTTGTTATATCTCAAATACAGATCTCCAAACCATTGGCTCTACTGTGAAAATTTCAAGTCATTTATCCAATAGTTTTACTGAAGACCCTTACTTGGCAGTTCGAGAGACATCTCAAATCAGTGCTTAAAATAGACATATTTGCTTCAATCTATGCTTCCTCCTGTCTCAGTAAATAACGTTATTACTTATGCTGTTTTCAGCCCTCTTTAAATACAGCTGTGCCATCTCCTCCTTTCTGCAACCCCACCAGGGGACCACAGATAGAGCTAGCCCTTTTCTTGAGGCTTATGGATGCCTTGTGCTGTTAAGATTGTGGGAAAATTCCAGAAGAAATAAACTAGACAAGGACAAAAACAACTTCCTTTAATGAAGAGATATAGATGGGCCTCACTCCTGCGAGGGGGACATTAATCTGAGTACTAGCTCCTGAAGAAAGGAAGATTTCATCAGATACCCATGACAAGAGCAGCTAATATAGGCCTGGGCACAGAGAGAGCAGGAGCAAATGATGTTTCCATTTCTAAATGGCTCTGACAACTGAAACAAGTCTCTTCAAAGGGATCATTTACCAAAATGCTGTCTAGATGACTCATCACCTCTGGCCCTATCTCTAAAGACTATTAAACATGCTCATCCCCTTTCCACTCTTCCTCCCCTCTTCATTACAGTGTAAAATCAAAACCAGATGAAAACCTAAGTTTCCTGCTATTATTCTTCACACGATTCCTCTGATAAATAATTATAGAACTATCAACTAAAATTGGGGAAAAGGGAGTAACAGGAGGAAGAGAATCAGAAAACACTGTGAAATAATTTTCTGACATACTCACAAGAATCATTCTAACCTTTCTTCTTTTTTCATATGTAATTGCCATTTTCCCCTTTTCTCTGCTGAGTAGTAATAAGCTACTAACTTCCAGACCCCTCTGTCATCACCAACAATATTAGCACCCAGGTGACTGTGCTCATCTTAACCACTAACTTTTAATATCATTCTAGCCAATTTTTTTGTACAAATAAGTAGCTAAGCCCCAGGACATTTTCCAGTCCAAGACACAGGTGCAACTAATAATCCAGCACAAGGAGTAACCAGGGACGCCTATGTGAGGGGAAGGCTTCCAGAGACACAGAATGTGTTAATGTTCCATTACTGAGACTGGGGACTGGAAGATCAGGCCAAAGAGATTTATCTGTGCCAACAGGTTGTCCCAGGTGCCACTGTCACACATTTAGGCTGTAAAACAGAAGAGATGAGAACGTCATTGATGTAGCATTAATGTGATGTCATTCAGTAAGGCTGAAGACAGTATCATCTATTGCTATTACTCTTATAGAGGAAGTGTTGCATTATTCAAAATCCATAGGACTCTTGACATTTATCTCCACTTAGAGTAACATCTCCAGTGTATTTCCTTCACATGTCAGGAGCATTACATTCTGGTTCCAAGTCTTTTCCAGTCACTTACAAGTACCATCCTTAATTTTGAACTTTTTGACCTCAAATTTCAAATGATATGTTGTTGCATCATAGTTTCTCCTTTTGTTTCAGACTAGGTTGGCGGTTTTTCAAATTTCTGTCAGTTTGCTTACACTTGTCAATAACCCTTACCCAAGATAAATGGGCAGTCATGGAATGTATATTAACCAGTTATTTGGAAATAATTCTGTAGTGACAGCCCATAAGGTAGACAAAACTAGTCTATCTTATACCCAAGAAGAGTTTATAACTCTTCACTTTCAGCACAATCTCTATCTATGTTACCTTTCTCACAAAATGAAGCCCAGCAGAGAGACAGTACCTGAGGAAAACACTAGCTACTCAGAGAGAACTTTAAGCCACATCCCAGATTGCCAAAGGCCACCCCATAGAATGCATTGATCAACATTTTCTGGTTCTGCTGCACATCCCTGTAAAGACTCGTACATAATGAAAAGCAGAGGACCTCAATGTTTTTTAAGCGTAGAAGACAGTTACCAGATGACCTTATGCCTTCAACTTTCCTCTATCATGCACCACTCTCTACCATGCCTGAGCCACTGAAAACATGTAAATCCTTCTAAAATTTGAAAATTAAAAGTATAGAAAGTTGAGTAGTTGAGTAAAGCAGCACCATCTCCATCTCTGATGCCTGCTACACTGTTTGGCACATATAGATTGTATGAAACTGTGAGAACCTATCTTTCAACCAAGATCAATTTAACCTATCGATTTATCATAAGAGAATGAGAGGGGGGAAAAGTTAATTTTCAGAGGTGAGAGACCTCAAAAAAGAATTTAGTGTGTAGTCCAAGATTGTCACATAAAGCCCTCAGAGCATAGCCCCATCTGTGGCTAAAGAGTCACTTAAAGAGCCACTTGGAAAATGAGGCCAGGTTGACACCCTCTCTCCATTCTGAGCAGTTGTTGCCTCTACCCTGATTTCTCTAGTGTTTGTAACTTTGCCTTTATACCTGAGTTTTTCCTTTCCTTTATAGGGCTTTTTATTCCATGACTTGCCTGGAAAGCCTGCCCAGATTGTGGGTCTGCTGCTGTCCTTGTCTGCTTCTTGAGCTAGAGCAAGTCTGGCTGGCGAGCAGGACACTCCGTGTTCTTTCACTATTCCAAGTGTAGCTCCACATGTATCCAAACAGGAAAAACCACCAAGATACAGAAAGATAGTTAGGGTGATTCAAATTACAATGTTCCCTGAATATATTTGAAAACTAATTCCTCAGATGTCAGGAGGTTGATCCATTGGATCACAATGCAAGGTAAAAATAGAAAAGGTACAACTAGTGTCACTCATGGATCACAAAGACCTAGGTTTTGGAGGATATGCTTATAAATTATGAATAGAACATTCATAATCTGATCATTACTATACTGGATGACTGAAGGCATCAATAATGGACTTGAGGATAAAATAAGAGAATGTCAATAAATATAACAAATGTTAAATCTTGTGTTTTGTTAAAACAAATAACTTAGCACAGATATAAACAGGAGTGGCAGGAAGAACTTATCACTCTAAGAACTCTAAGATTTTGACTAATAAAATTAATAGTACAGTAAAAGCTAACATTTTTCCAAAACAAAAAAAAAATGACTTCATTCATTTAATAAAATAAACCTAAACTATGAAAATAGAATGATATTATAAACAGGATTCAGAGAAGCAAAACTTGGTGGTATGTACTCACTGCTTCGTAGAGAAGAGAAAACCTGAATCTGGAACATAAAATAATCTTATTATCCTGGGAGATTTTCTCCACTGCTGAGCAGGGATTGCTCATCAGGCTTCTTGACTTGAATAAAATAGCTGTCAAGATTTTCTTCTAATCTCTCCTTTGAATCTAAGTTCATGAACTTATTTTCTGATATCTAATCCAGTGTTCTTGACATCAAAATACCAGGAAAGTGGGTGATTTCATTACAAGCCAGACACAGTCTAATCTTCTAAATTTCCTCCAAAATGTATATTATTTACGGAACATGAAGAAACTGGCTTTCATATGTTATATCAGTCTTTGGCATGTAATAACTACATGCAGGCAACCAACTCTGTGCCATTGAAAATACTGTGTTTCTCAAAATGTCAAGTGAAAATGAAAGGTCTCAAACTGTGACAAATTTTCTTCAAAGTCTCACAGACTGTGGTACCATAATTTGGGTTGCCTTTCTTAGCAAACATGCCAGTCTTGGTGTACACGTTTTCAACAACAATGTAGCAGACCTAGATTCAATGGTATTCATGTGGAAAAGAATTTACCAGATTAGTCAGTAATAAAACATCGATGAGTTTGTTTTAAAGTAATTAAATGTGCTATCAAAAGAAAAAGAAGTAACTGTCATAGGAAAGACCACATCTAAATACTTGGATGGAATTCTAAAGTTACTGGTATAACATTTAAAAGAGAATTACTGTAAAAGCTTTCTGTAAATATTTGAAGGGTCATCAGTTGCTAAATGGTTCTGATTTGGTTTATGCGAATCTAAAGGGACCGAACCAAGAGATTTAAGTGAAAGAAAAAAGCGGAATTGATTTTACTTGTCTCAGTGAAAAGGGTTAACCTACAGGATGGTGAGTTTCTGAGGGATGAGCCAGATTAAGAGGCTCCCTTCAGAAGTATTTTACAGAATCCCTACATCAAACAAAAGTTGAACTAAATGACTTCTATGTGACATTCCAACTTAGAAGATGCCATGCTTAATGCAGTTTTAGTGAAATGTCAGTTAAGAAACCTATATATTCTGACTTTTGGTCCAACTTTTTCTCCATTATTTTCTTGTCATCAGCAGTCATGATTTTTTTCTTTTTTCTTTGTTTTAGGACTTGGAGAAGTTACACTTATTCACCTGTTGGTTTGTTCTGTATTTCTTTGCATAATTGCGTTCTGATCTGAGTTGCATGAAAATGAAAGAAACACATTCAAACAGCATCAAATCATTACTTTCCACACACACACACACACACACACACAAACACACATAAAACAATCACTTACAGACCAGATAAGGAAAATGTCCCCCGAGTATATCTTCTTCTCTTAGTTCTGTGCAGTAGTGTTCCATGGCTGGTAATTGCATGTTTGAAAAGTAACAGGCACAAAAAAGTTAGACAGCCAGTACTAACTGTTCACTCAAAGATTTTTTTTTTTTATTAATCTTCCACAAGCAACTCCATTCCTGATATGGCAATTAGGGGATAAGGGGATAATTCATTAATCATACACTCAGGAGAAAATAGCTTATGCGGCCTGTTTTTGTCTGTATCAAACAAAGCACCAAACATGGAGATGTTTACTGTAAAGTGCCCTGCCCCATGAGAATGAAGAAAACAGAACATAAACTTAGCAGTTTAATTTCTGTAGAACCCTGTTGAATTCGAAACCATCTTTTTATTAGTGTTACTTCACGATACACAAATTGCGAGCTCCCGAATGGCAGGCTAATCGTGAGGGAGCATGAGTCGCAGAGGCACAGACCATCGAAGACCAGCAGCCAGGGCTGGTGCAGGGGGATGAACTGAATGTAAGACGCGTTAGTATGATATATTCAACAAAATCCAAAGATTTGAAAGCAGAAATCAAATAACAAAAAGGGTTATATGTGATTTGTGCATTTGTTAAACTATATCAGAACAAACCTATGTGTCTTTTTAATAGGCAAATGCGACATTTAATTTTTAGATTCTGAATGAAGAAAACATTTGTTAGCCTCTAAAGGTCATATGTATATCTTGCCTTGTAATTTAGTATCTTTCCACTATGTGATGCTGACTCTATTATTTTAAAATTCAAAAAATAATATATTTATTTAAAACACTCTAAGATCATTTCCTGAATGTTTTTGATTATGGTGTTAAAATATCTAATTTTTTATAAAAGTATTCTTTTGGTTAACATTATTTATATTCACATTAACTTAAGGTTGGGCCAAATGCATTATTTGACTCTAACATCCCAAGACCTGGATATTATATAAATAGCTAATTTGGTTGCTGGTGTCCAGGCGAGCACCCACATACACACAAGCTCACTGAAGGCACGTAGACCCTATTAAACGAGCAGTCATGAGCAGAGATCAAGGCTACCATGAAATTTATGAAATAGGATTCATAATTGTTTTCCCTACATTATTTTGGAAGATCTGCTTTTCCTTGTTCTTTTCCTCCACTACTTTATCTTCTACTTTCAGCTTTGGGAAACAGAAGCAACATAGCTTCAGAGGGGTCACAGTCTCAAGGATGCTCTTAACGACGAGTGTAAACTTCCAGCCTCACAGCCACTACCCCAGCCTCTACTACACCACTGCAGGCCAGGATGGACGGTGGCTGGACACGGTTTTGAGCTTTACTGCACCTACCCCTGACTCAAGCCTTCTCCTGCCCTGCCGCCCACTCCTCGTAGTGGAGACTACCAAATGCATACACAGCCTTGCTGGTGTTTGAGTGGGTAGCAATGAGGTAACAAGGCTGAGTGATAAATGTGATCATGAATTGTATACCCTATCCTGTAGGCTTCAAGGGTTTATTGAAGGTTTTAAAACAGGTGAATTAACGATAAAAGTGGTATTTGGGGAAGATAAATTATCAGTGGATTGCAGGAAGAATTGGTATGCAGAAGAAAGTGCATAAGCAGAATATCAGCACACAAAGAGCTAGTATAATGTTGAGAAAGTATAAAAGGATTATGATTTCAATCATAAGTAGTTTACATAGTAGCCCTTCTTCATTATCTGTGGTTTCTCTTTCCATGATTTCAGTTACCAACAATCTGCCGTGGTCTGAAAATATTAAAGGGAAAATTCCAGAAATAAACAATTCACAAGTTTTAAATTGCACACTTTTCTGAGTAGCATGATGGAATTTCACACTATCCTACATCACATTACCCCTCCTGGAATGTGAATCATCCCTTCTTCCAGTGTGTCTATGTTGTAGATGTTACCTGAGGCTTACTCACTTCGTTGCCTTCTTGGTTATCAGATTAACTGTTACAATATCACAGTGCTTGTATTTTACTTAATGATGGCCCAAACCACAAGAGTAGTGATCCAGGCAATTCTGATATGCTAAACAGAAGCCCTATAAAATGCTTCCTTTAAGTGAAACAGTATGTATGCATAAGAGAAATATAATGTACATAGTGGTCCATATTGTCTACTATTTCAGGTCTCCACTGGGAGTCTTAAAATGTATTCCCATTAATAAGGGGAGACTACTGTAATTTTTTGAAAGGCAGAACTGAGGCATATAAAATCATTTCTTCTGTTCACTGGAATTAGCTGAATACTATTATTATAAAATAGTGGCTCATTTCATCATGTAACAAAAATGAGAATGATACACAAATATGTTAATATTCTGAATGTATGGATGACAATATCCATGCCATTATAAGTCAGTAAATGCAAAATACCAAAAAATGTGGCCTCACTGAACTTTTGAATCTTTATCACAGGTACCAAATAAAATTTTTAAAAGATACAAAAGACACTAAAGCCTTAGAAAAATATTGAAGCTCCATTGTGGAATATCAGCTCTTTTATACACCCAGACATTTGCCTGGTGATTTCCCTCGGCATGTATTTATTTAGGAGAAAGGAATGGGAGAATGAAATGGGAAGCAGTTAGAGTTCAGGGTTAGAAAAACAAGGCAAGGGATAGAAACACAGAAGTGCTCGTGTTGGATGGGGATTCTGCTGACAGTGTTGTTGTCAGAATGTAAAAGGATAACAGAAAAAAATCAGCATGAGAACAGCAGTCTTGTCCACAATGCCTTTAGAGAAGAATAGCCTGGGTTTGTGAATAAATGCTCTTTATGTTTCTGGCTCCGCTTTGCCTTGTCTGCTGCCTAATTTAGCCCACATTTTACCTGCTGGCTGACACTTTTTACATATCCGCTAGCACTCTTTATTCCTTGGCAATGCTCAGCTATGTAGCATTACCTAAGGCACCATTACAGTGTCAGTTGATCTGGTTAGAACAAAAGGGCTCAATAATCTAAAGGCACAGGGAGGTGATTTAATTAGGTCATTTGGCTTTGTCCAGAAAACCTCTCCCCTGGAAGTCCTGAGGCTGTCTTTCTGACTCTGGTCCCTTAGAGACAGGGGGAGTTGCAGTGACACACCACTGTAGTCTGGAAAAACATTCAAAGAACCTGCTGTGACAAGAGGGTCATTTTCAGGATGTCATCCTGTGGGAAGACCACATTGTTTTCTCACTTGTCAAGTTGTTCAGAGGTTGGTTTGTCTTGTTTATACTCCTTAGATATAGCCAATGACAACCTATAATTTGAGCAACTACTTAGATAATCTACTACAACACACCAGCTTCACACACGGAAGACACTGAGAACCCCTCTGTAGCAGGTATGTAATCACACCAAGTCCTGAACTCTGTTGGGATCCAGTATTTGCAGATAAGGTCAAAAGGTGATGTTCATAAGTGGTACTTTGCAGGCAGCCAGGAAGCCCTATACAAGTGTTGCTATAAATCTATTTTTCAGAGCCATAAAGAATAAAAAGGTTTGCTAGCAACACCCTTTGTAGGCCTTTCTTTTGGCTTAAAACTCAATGCGATATCGACGCCCTGCCTTGGCTTGTACTCTGTCCCATGCAAGAACAGAAGCACTGGACTGCTTCTTTCTGTCCAGTCTGAACTCATTTCATTTTTCACCATTGCTATTTGATGACACCGAGGCATGTGGAAAACCACTTTTATATGAGGAGCCAATGAAAAAATGTAATTGTTTATATGACATATTTACACATTGTATTTTGACACATAACATTTTACACACATACTAATCATCTATACTGACTAAACAGATAATAAAATTAGGAGCTCATGACTGTACCTATTTTGTTGAAGAAAAATAGAGTTTCGGGTATATTTGAACTTAACTCTCACGATAAGACCAGAAAATAAGAGTGAGTCTGCTATAAGCCAGATTTTATTTAATAAACACCATCTAATTTTAGAGCAAAGCAAATAATCTTAGTGGATGGTAAACTTAAAATATGTAGAAGTAAATTGGCCTCTAAATTATTATTCATTTTCGTAATCCAAAAACATGACATACTGTCTAGCACACCGTACTACCTTAATGTGGAAGACCATATAGCTTACAAATACTGAAATACATATAACCAAAATGCACCATTCAGTTTGAAAATATGTTAGGGAAATCCCCAGGGACCAAATGCTGAGCTAAAGCCATGGAGGAGGTGAGTAAAGAACTGTTAATGTTACTAACATAAGATTAGAGTTGTTATCACAGATGAAGCCTGAAGAGATGAGTCCGTAGACTAGCAGAGTGAATTAGATCCAAGACCCACAGAATAGCTAAGAGCCACTGAAGACAGCTTCTATAGAAACTGGTAGGGCAGGGAAGAGGAAAACAGCATGGCGACCTGCAGCAGAAGGAGATTTCTCTTTCCTGGGTTCGTTCTACCAGTATTCGGATCTACGCTCCCAGCTGTTCAGAAATTTTTGGTGAAATACCTTTGTGTTTAGACCAAAAGTATTTCCTCTTTGGTTTTATCCAGTGTCCAAATTCATTCATTCATTCAATATAGACTACCATTCTTACATATTTTTCAGGTTTGGGTTTATGAAAGTAGAAAAATATGAGTGAATTACTTCGAGCAAGTCAATAAAAACAATTACCTCAACACAGTAAAACCTTAGTTTAATAGAACTTTCAGATAGAGACTATAAAATAAGACAGTATAAAATAAGACCAGTCAGCTTTAAAAGAAAAATTCCAATTAATCTTTTAAAATTTAAAAATATACTCTTTGAAATTAAACACTCAACAGTTGAATTAAATAGCAGGTTAAACGTAGTTAAAGACAAATTTAGTGAACAATAAATAATTCAACCAGAATGCAACATAGAGAGATAAAAATGGGACATACTGAGAAAAGAGACAGAAGTATAAGAAATCAATGAAGAAACAGGACCAGGTTGCAGGCTAAGTAAGAACTTTTACCTCACTATTAGTGACATTTGAGCCATTGTATATTTTTGAACAGTGAAGTGACATGATCTGATATACACTTTAAAGATGATTGTGGTGAGGGTTTTAAAAACAGTCTGTTAGGGAGCAAGGGTATAATTAGGAAGACCAGCTAAGAGCTGTTACAGTAATCTAGGCTGGGACTTCAGTATCGTAACAGTGGAAGTGATAAAATGCAGTCTGATTCTGGGACAATTTTGAAGGCACAGTCAACAAGATTTCCAAATTGATTGGCTATAGAGTGTTAAAAAGGGAACTCATCCCTGACTGATGTAGCTCAGTTGGTTGAGCCTCTATTGTCCCGCAAAACAAAAGGTCGCTGGTTGGGTGCCTGGTCAGACACATACCTGGGGTGCGGGCTCAGTCCCTGGGTGGGGCCTGTGCGAGAAACAACCAATTAATGTTTCTCTCACACATCTGTGTTTCTCTCTCTCTTTCCCCCTCCCTTACCCTCTCTCTAAAAATAAATAAAACCTTCAAAAAACAGAAATCAAAGATCATTTAATAATTTTTGGCTTGTGGGGCTTGAAGTAAGAAATTGGCTTCCACTGTGATGAAGAGGCTGCAAGTGAAGGCCATTTGGGGAGAAGACCAGTGACCAGTTTGTTTGAGAGATGTAATGTTTGATAAAAGGATGTTTGAACGTAGAAAAAGATTGCTAGAACTGAGATGCTTTAACCCGTTGTTATGTTCTCAATTAACCTTGCCCTTATTTGTTAATAGGTCCTTCATTAAACTCTGTTCAATTACCTTGAGATTTCTGTTTCCTGCTACAACTATAAATGATACAGTTATAAAATGAATAATTAATAAATGTAGTACAAACCCTTCCAACCATGTGGTCCTTAATGTCAGAATCTTTTCAAGTGTATATATTTCATAAATTGATTTTCGGAACTAAAAGACAAGTTCACTAGATTAAATTACTGGTATACTGTATGCATTTATCTTAACCAAATTCCAAATAATGTAATACACACTATTTTAATGAAACTTTCACAAAAGGTAAATGAGAAAGTATTTAACAGAGGACCTGAATTTTCACATTAATTCATGTGTCATGATCTACTGCTATAGGAACAACCATGGACAAACTATGTGTAAATTTGTGTTTTGTGTTGTTTTGCTTTGCTTTGTTTGGTTTCTCTTCCAACTTGAAAGTCAGCAATGACATGTCCTGGCAAAATCTAAGAACACTATTAATCACCTTCCTATAAAGAGGGGAAGGCTAATGTATACAAGACTATGTCTAACATTATCAATAACTGAGATATTCATAACATGCAGTGTTGGATATTTTGAGAAAACAAATGCAAAAATGTGGAATTTGTCAATTAGCTTTAAGACAATGAAACAAAGCTAATGGATGTTTAGACTCCCAACGGACACATATCCTTTTTAAACCGTGCCTGTGAATTAATACTCATCTCTGAGCCCTCATCACCCTCCCTCCTCTTGGTGGGGTGAAGCCTGGTGGGGACGGGGAAGCACACACGGGCAGCCTCACTGTTATCCAAAACAGACACAGCTCATGTTTCAACCCCTCCTCCAGCAATGCCCCTCGTAGGTGTCATACTCAATAACACATTTGCTCTCAAAACTCAGAATTAATTAAATAGAGAAAGAAATAAAAGTCATACTTTTTAGAACTACGTTTATATTGAAATTTAAACACCCAAGTGAAAGAGATTTACATAAAAGAATATGACCTACATGATATAACGTACATGAGTGAAAATTGCTTCTCAGTTCTTCATAGAATTTTAGCTTGACTGGCAGGTACAATATAAAAACAATATGCATGCTCTGCTTTCATTTAGATTTTCACTCTCTCATGTCACATTGGATTATATATATTTTTTAGTGTTTTACCAGAGCAATAATCACTTCAAAGCATATTAGTGCTGTGCCCTTATGTGATATGAACAAATATGCATCAGAATATTGAATTTTTTCCTTAACCCTTGGTCTAACATGGCCTGATATAATGATATTGTCTCTATTTATATGAAAAATGTAAAATAGTAGTTCTGCACACCACACACACATCACATCCTATCAGAGCAGCAGTTTAGATCAAGTCAAAAAATGTTGTCAAATAGGTATGATACTCTAAGAAATGGAAACTACTGACTATTTAATTCTAATATGTAAGTTCATAAATATTTGACTAAGTACTTAATATATGGTAAGTGATATATTAATTACAGGGGAAAAGAAAATGGATATACAGGGTCCAGCAGAAGTACACTTGCTTGAGTGTGGATGGTAGGGTAATAATATTGATGTAATAACTTATAGTTTTAATTTGAACATTTCACCTAAAATGTCATATGGTGTACTTGGGTGTGATATTGTTATGTTACAGAATAACATGCTTATGATTTTACAATAAAATAGGGGCATTATTTGTGCCTGCCCCTGTATTTCACATGGTATAATGGAAAATAAAAATATGTAAAACATCAGTAGGAAATTTCCATATACATGTTCAGTGTTAGAATGGGTACAGGCAGAGTGGGGTCAGAGACCATGGAGGAGACCCACAAGCAAACCCTGAAACTTCAAAGTAAGTTTTCTGAAAAGGATGACAATATTATTTACCAAACTGTCACACAAAATATAGCTAAGGTACTTTGGAACCTAGAAAAATAATACTTTTTCTATGCTAGAATGTAGTTGCCCAGTTTTTAAATATTTTTCAAATTTATTAGGCATGATTCTTTAAGAAAATTTACTTTTTTGAATACAATAACATTTGAATTAATGTCCAAAATTATTTTTAATTATTTATAAAATAAACTGTTTTACCTTTGCATTATATTAATAATGAGATAAAAAATTTAATGGGTGATAAGTGAATATGAAACTTCATGGATATTAAAAGTGGGTGTTTCCAACAAGGGTTCCTATCAGGTACTATTGGAATAAATAGCATGGGAAAAATGATAAGCCCTGAACTAGGCAGCAAATGTATGTGTGGAGCTTGGCTGAAGTAATCATTTATGTTTATTTGGTGCAGCTGGCAGGACCTGCTATATGGGGGCATATGGGGTGTGAGATGAAGGGTTCTGGGGTGGCTCCCAGGACTTATTTGACTTGGTGGATTAGATGTTTGGTAATGAGGAATGCAGGTGGAAGTGTGGTTCTAGGCATACTTAAGTGAAAGTGGATGTGGAATATCCAAATATCACTATGGTCTAAAACTCAAAACATCAGTAGTATCTGAGTATTTTAAATACTTAAGAAATATTTGCAAGTTATTTATATGCAGATGATAATTATAACTATAAGGGTAGATGAGATCATCTAAAGGGAGTACATAGGAGCAATGCTAAACCCCAAGGTAGGAGGCCAAATAGCACTTAACGATATTAAAGCAGCAAGTGGATGGGAGAGTGTCAACAATGGGAGTAGGGAGAAAACAAGAAGAAAACCTTACAGAGACACATGGAAAACCTAAATAATGACTGATGTCATAGAAGTCAAATGAATACATAGCTTTCAGATGAAAATCAGCAGTGTCCACTGAAGCAGAGATATCCAGTAATGTCAAGGACCAAAAAGGGACTATGAACTTTCATTTCCGGGAATTGAAAACTAGGGAATTCAGACCAACCTCCTGCGGGGGAGAACGAAGAGATAAAAATAAAAATGTGAAACTAAACAAAGCAATGAAGTCATCAGAAATATAATATGCTGAAGAAAATACAGAAGGCAGTTTATTTTATTCACATATTTTGCCTACTTTCAATAAAATTATGAACAAAGAGATGAAAGTAACAATGTTTTTTATAGAAAAAATGACCATATTCTGATGAAGCATGAGAAAATTTGAGAACTGAAGAAAACTCACACTGATAATTTACCATAAAAATTGTGAAATATTGGTGCATTTCAGAGTACTTCTTAGGTATTTCTCCATTTTTTATTTCTCTGAAAATAGTCATGGGTAGCCTAGCCCTCGCACATTACAGCTTATAGAGAAACTGCCTTCAAATCTAAAAATTTGAAAGCAGAAGCTTCAGAAGTTAATCCTTTCAGGGAAGGAAAAATCCCATTGTTTATTTTCAATAATGTTGTTTTGCTCATCTTTATTGTTTTTCTGGATCAGAAGACTTACCTTTTCAAAGGGACTGTTTAGAAACATGAATATAAGGACAAACTACAACACATGTGGAAAGTCTAGCTCTGAGTGTAAACAGTGAATGAACCCTCACTCTGGATAAACATCAAGGTGTTAATTTTCCACCTGATTTTTTAACATGAAATTCAGTCTTTGTAAAAGACGTTATTATGTTACCTTAAGTAATATTTTTTCCAAATACCTTAATTGTTTCTCCAATTTAATTCATTTCACAACATATAGACTAGGTTAGAAACAATAAATTTTAATATCCTTAAAATTTTGCATTTTTGAGAAGAAGTTGGTTGTGATGCCATAATTCACCTCCAAGAACTGGTACTAATGTATGTAAAACATGAACTTAGAAATAAATTTTGTGAATGGACAAATAAATGAATTTAACATTTAAAAATGAAATTCCTATATATTTTTAAAGATTAAATAAAGATTATATTTATTTATATTTACACAGAAGGAAAGGGAGGGAGAAAGAGAGGGAGAAAAACATCAATGTGTGGTTGCCTCTCACACGCCCCCTGCTGGGGATCTGGCCTGCCAACCCAGGCATGTGCCCTGACTGGGAATCAAACCAGTGACCTTTTGATTTGCAGGCCAGTGCTCAATCCACTGAGCCACACTAGCCAGGGCTAAAATCCATTTATTTTGAAGTATACAAAGAGATACAAAATAGTGCAGTTATTCATACAATATAAAGTGTAAATGATAGGGAATGAAAAGCAGAGAGAAAAAAAACGTTGTCTATACAATCTCACTGAACATTCAAAAACTTTAAGTGGCATAATTAATTTATAGTCTTGTGTACATAGAATAAAATATTATACAGTGAAATGAATAAAGACTTCTCAACATGTACCCCCAGTCCTTTTTTTTTTTTTTTACTCCAGTACATCCCCACCTCTGGCTTTAATTACCATGTAATTGCCAACAACTCTCATACCTACTTTTGCCATTCTTCACCTCTCCTTTGGCTATTTAGCACTTTCACTTGCCTGTCTCAAAAGTACTTCAGACTTTATCTAATATCAAACCTGTGACCTTTCTGCATAAACTAACTCTTCTTGTCTAGGGGCTACTATTTCCATGAAAGGCATAGCCATTTATTTAGTTACAAGCCAGAAATCTGAAGTAATTTTTTACATTCTTCTTTTCTTGCTTATTATTATAAGGCATTATAACTATATGCATCTTCTATTTTAAAAGCTGTTAATGACTTTGCCACTTGTTTTGGAAATAGGGAAGTAATCATTAGTAAAATTCTACTTCAACAGTTTTAAAAACCACTACCTAGCCTACAGTTCAGCATCCTTGATCCCTCTCTCTGTCTCCATCTTCCCTTTCCTCCCTCCCTCTGCTTTCCTTTCTTATACTATTACTTTCTTTTTTTTTTTTTTTGGTAATCTTCAAAGTGGATGAAATTCATTTAGTAGTTATATTATTTTGTGGATGATTCATAGATCCATTCATTAATTTATACATTCATTCAACATGTCTTTATTATGTACCTAGTGTATAAATTGCATTATGTTAGGGGGTTTATGTCTCGACACAAATTACAAGAATTCCTCAACATAATTTTTAACAATTGTTTGAGGTCCTGTTTTAAAAGAATGATTGAACAGGCTTTAAGATAACACAAACGTCTATTCTTCCTGCACTATTTTTAGGTGTTCCATGGAGGTGCCTATATATTGGTTTGGACTGCCTTTCTAACCACATTATGGACTCATCTATTTCAACAGCCATAATAATCATTATATGACTAATCCTATGTTGGGACTACAATATAAAGATTAATACAATACAATGTATACTATATTATAGTACAGACAAACAACACAGTTAAAAAAAAAGGAATGTGTATGTTAACTATACTATGACAGAATGAACTCCACGGTAAATAATGATTTCCTCCTAGGAAACTGTGCAGTTTTTCAGGAGATGCTCTCTCTCTGGAGTGATATCACATTACTCTTCACAAATAACAGAGCTTCCTATTCTCAACTAATCATTTAGGTTAGATATAGTGTTCTTAAAAGCCTCTATGAGTTGTTGAGTCAGTTGAAGAAAAGGTCATTGCCTGGTTATAGCAGGTGATGTGATGGGTCATGAAATAGATACCAAGTTTTGCCTGTTGCAACTTTTTCTATAACCATTACTATGATTATACAGAATTGGAATTATTCAAGGAAAAACTTTAGTCACTATCCTAAACCACTGTTAAGGGATCCATTAAAGTCAGGGAAATAGTTGTCAAATTTTCATTATGGTCAGAAATAATGGAAGTCATTTTGGCATGGGAAAAAGATGTCAAGAAAGCAAACTAAAAAAGAAAAACAGAAACCAATGTAAGTGGGTCTGGATATTAAGTCAATGTTGGGCCCACATTAGGGTAAAATAAAGGTTGTTCAAGTTAAGATTATAATACTCAAAGCCAGTGTTGAAAGGGATAGGGGAATCACTCCAGATTAGAATCATAGGTTCAAATGAAGAACACAAATTGTTTCACATATTGTGCGGAAGGCATTTCCATCCTTATTAGGTCTACAAAAAATATTATTTTGAAAACAAATAAAAAATTTACTAGTCTCATTACTTCATAAAGTAACTTGATATAACTGTAAGAATTTTTAATTTTTAGACTTATAAACAATAAAAATATATATTACAGATCTAGATATTTGCCTTTATGTTAGTAATTTAATATTTTGATTATCCACCATTAGTATAGATATTTGAGAGTGTTTAAACCTAGGAGAGACCTTAAAAATGAACCTCATTCCCTTATTTTACTGATGTTGTAATTTAGATCCAGAGAATTTAAGTGACACATGGTCGTACATATAGTTAGTGTTGAAACCAAGATTAAAATCTTGATATTCTAACCTAGTATGATGTCCTTTTCCAATGTAGCTATCACTATAAATAGGTGTGCTTGTGAACACAAATACAATACCTACAGTAATGCATGAATAATTCTGTGACAAAGTAATAACAATTACTACAATTATTTTAATTAATTTGTATAAAAACATAAATGTATCATTTCATCATTTCATACTTCCGTGTACAACAAAATCCTATAGGGAAGTACACATGCAAAAATGCAAGCTTTTATTCAAAGACCTTTACAGAATTATAATTTGACTTAATATCATCTTAAATATTCCTTCAAACCACATTTTTCTTCCATGCAGAGAAACACATCCTCAAGAAATGTCCTAAAATATTAAAAGTAAACAATTTTTTCTATGAAACAAGAAAAAAATAGAAAGTGATGTTGAAGAAAGATGTTAGGCTTCAATCTGTCAAAGGAAAGCATTGTGTTCTTCAATTACTCTGAGTTTGAAGGAAAGAAATGAGTAAGTACAGAGGCGTTACAAAAAACCTCATCTCTTACCTGGCTGTCATCTCATACCTCCGTATGATATGACCCCCTCAGCTGCAAATAGCTCTCATGAAGGCAGACAAAGGGCAAAAAGATCAGCACCGCAGTCCTCCTCCTTGACAGGTGAAGGTAAGTGGCACTTCTAATGCTGTTACTAATTTATTAAGTACTCCAAAGTTAGAATTTAATCGGAATATTTTTGTCACATTATCCATCACTAACTTAGAAGAGATGGAATTTTCTTAAACAGCTGCGCAGTGCAGCGCCTTAGGCAGGCTTTTAGTCATTTCAGTTTGTCACAATGGACTAGTTCCATTTTAATGATTTAGTTAATTGTGTGACAAGCTATGAAAAACGGGAGTGACCCAATGCCTAGTCCAAGGAATATGCCCATGTCTAGCATTAAGTTATTGAGAACCACTCTCATTTGCAAATGAAAAAAACAAGTTCCCACTTTTTCCTTTATAAATTTCAGGTTTCATATGTTGAGCAAAAGTCAGTTTGGAGAATAGCAGTTCATTTATATTAAGACAAGATGATCATAAAAAAAAGTCACATTAGCAGTTTAAATGATCGAGTCAAATAAGATACACTTTAGGCGAAAAGATAATTAAGTGTTGAAAATGTAATGATCCATTTGACAGTGGAAGAATAGAAGATGCTGAGAATTCCAAATACAACCTCCTATCTAGAAATCACATTTAGTATTCCTAAAAGTGAATATGTGCATCTAAAAGTATTGTGTTACTTTAAGACTTAACCTATCATTTAATTATGGCACACATATTATATAAAATATATACTTTATAATCACTGTAGAGTCAGGGACAAGGATCTCTGATAAAAAGCATGCACATAGAAATATTAATAGAAAATAATAATAACAATGCCTTTTCTCTATTCTGCTCTGATTTTGCATAAGAATTTTACTGATACAAACTTAGATCATCCTGCTAATTCCTTGTTTCAAAGCATTAAAATTTTCACTTCATCATGGAAGAAAAGTAAGAAAGAAAAGAAATGACTATGAGTAAGTCAAAATACAGGTAGTAACACAACTTCATATTCAAATCAAAATATCATATTAATCTCTGTGGGATTTTGACAGTAAGATGTTCTGTAGAGTCAGAAGGTCTGGGTTTAAGTAACTAATTGAAGCAGTTTAGATAATCTCCCAAACCGTGGTCTTCTACGTCTCTCAAGTTGGACTAATATCACTTAGTCTACATAATTATCGTGAAGCTAATATGTCAATTTGGGTAAAAGTAATAACATAGTTTCATGTCAATAAGGGTGTATGTTATACAGGAGGAGATTAGGAAGTGAAGAAGGTTAAAGGGCAATCTCTCTGGTGCAATAAAGGAGATCACCAGGCAACAAAACATCACGAGTACATTACAACCCATTCCAGGTGTCACAAACTACAGAGTCGCCATTTAATGGTTCATCAAGGATACTATTGGAACATTCAGAAAAAAAAAATAATAGCAGATATCCTACAGATACCTCAAACTATTACATAATCTAAATAAAAACAAGTTCTGAGATACATTATTGAACTGGCAGATAAATGGATTAGGTGACATACCCTATCTTTTGCTTCTCTATTTTTATATTATTTAGAAATTCTGTGCTCCCAACACTTTGGTCCCATGCTCTAAAAACTCTTAAGTGGAACACATATGAACTGAAATTCAATGCTGGAATATAGACAAACCAAACTCACAGCAATTATATGACAGCCAACACATCATCAGCTTATAGTTTATATTATAGACATAGATTACAGTATTGTCTAAATAACTTTCTAAAACACTGAACAAAAACATGCTTTCTAACTATCTGTGACCAAATAATTTATATTTAAAAAGAGTGCATGATGGATTTCACTTATAATTTTTATTTAGTATTTTATTTTTAATTTTTAAAATTTCATACACAATTTTTTATTCTTAAATAGCATAAAAAGCACCATAGAAGACAGGATTTTCATTGTTTAACTTTAAGCCATGTGATTAGACTGAAAATATTTTAAGCTCTATTATAAAATGAACATGTTCCTTAAAAAAACAGATGTGTGTAACACTTTTTATTTTTAGAGTTTACTTGGTATTTCTACTATAACTATGTATGCATAATACATTAATTCATCAGAATAGCCACATTGTTATGTAGAATACTTCTCCCTAAGTGCCTGCCTACTAAATCTCCAGTTCTATTGTTAAAACTTGTTGAAATTTAATTTATTAATTACTTTTAATATTGCAGATTCTGCTTATAATTTATTTCCAGTTGACTTCTCTTCCAAATTAATTCAAATGGCTAAATGTGATCCTTTACATCTTATCAATCAATCAACTTACTATACATCCAAAACCTTCCAGATGTGCTTGTTTATGCCTCATTTATACCTACTGACCATGGATCAGGTGCTTATGTACCAACTGGAGTATTAGTATATAATTATTAAAGACTCGTCTGATTACTATCGCTTAAGCCTTGACAACTTCTGAAGGTTTTAGTCACCTTAAATCTATGGAATTTAGAAAAAGAACTTTCTCTGCAGAGGATTTTGCATTTCGAATTTACTTTTTTTTTTTTAAGGTAAGATCATTAAACCACCGAATAAAGTATTTCCTTCAGGATTTGTTTCTAGGAACCATATCTAAACTGTTCCAATGTGGTTACAACTTCTCTGCATTCACCCATTAGATGAGGAAACAGAGTAGGTAATGTCTAATACCTACCCAGTTCAAAACATTTAATCCTAAACCTGGAACAAGAAGTAAAGATCAATGGTACAAAATTCCTCCTCAAACTCAAAGTCTTGTACTCTCACTTTATCTGCCTCCTCTTCTCTGATCCTTGTCATTACAAACACTGAAAAACACCCAGAGATAGTTTCTCACTTGGTAGCCAGATAATAGAGTGAATCATTTGGAAACAGCAATGGCTATAAGGAAAAAAAAAAAAAAGGAAGATGTCAGGTAGGTAATCTAATTCTCCTGAAGTGACACAGCATTAGGGAAAGAAAGAGGTGGAAAGTAAATGCTACCACCAGCACCACCCTTCTCGTATTTTAGTTTTAGTGCTTTACTTATGTCTGCACTCAATTGTCTCAAACTCTCAGCCTTTAAAACAATGATTCATAGAGGGAGATAAAAGCAAACAAAAATAATTAAAACTTTTAGAACTTGAAACCCGATAGTATATAAAATCAGCTATGCAGATTGTAAGACAGTGTACCATAAATCTAGCATAAAACATAAATTCTATTTTTTTCTGTGACAGTAAGAACAATCAGAAAATTATTAACAAGACGGAAATATAAGGAAACTGGGAGTATCATCTCTAGCAACTATCTTTTTCGTATCGTTTTAAGGGTGTGCTTTGTTAAATATTTTTACCTCCCCCCACCAGAATCCTCAGTCATTACTGTTTCCCTCTCACCTCCAGCTCATTCTCCAACATAGGCTTACCTAGTAATTTGCATACACAAAATTCTTTCTCTCTCTCTCATCAGCCCCTCCTTTCCTTTCATAATCACTGAGAAGTGATTCATTGGCACTATCCAATTCTTCTTAACTCATATCCATGAATGAATGACTCTAACCTGCCGTTAACATGTATACTAATCTCTCCCTTCCTCATTCTTTCAGAATCTATACCTCTGTGCTAAGTTGCCAAATAGGCTGCATTTTCTCTAAAATATTTAAAGAAATATCTAGACAAGGCATTCCTCTAAAAAAGAGATCCATATTACCCCAGTTTTTGTGTATATTATACCACTGTCACCACCAATATACAACTGTATATTTTCCTTCATAATGTTTTTTACCTTCTAAAAGCTTTAAATATTTACCAGAAAATTTTGCACTGCCTCCAAACTGTTTTTTGCAAGGAAGACTACAAAGAGAGAGAGAGAGAGAGAATCTACATAAGTGTTTTTCTAGTTCATAATGTCTAAAGGGAGTAAGAAACCTTGAAGAAAACTTTTAAGTAGTTGATGGAAAAAATATTTTAGTACATATAGGCCAAACCCTGGGAAACCAGATTTTAAAAAGAAAAAAAATGGACTCATAAACTAGAAACCTAACCCCATAGCTTCTGCCGCTCACTGCTACCCTTTTCTCCCACATCCCTTTTCCATATTCTCCCAGCAACATCCCAGATAGAGCTACCACACCTCTTATGGATTAGAGCTGGATCAGTCCTCAAATTTCTCCCTTATGGGGGTTAAAGATGAGAGCTGAAGAGTGTTGAATGAAGGATTCTCAAACTGTTAGCAAGAAACAAGCAGAAAAAATTTTGTCCCAGAATCCATATTTGGACTTTCTGATTCATAATCCTACAAAAATATCATAATACCTACTTGCTCTATATGATCCATGGAGTGTCATTCATACATAACTATACTTCAGTTATTTGCTTGTGGGCATATTTAGACTGATCTGAAATCCAAACTTCATATTTTTCCTCTGGGTTCCAAACTACGAAGCTCCAAATGACTTTTGAGAATCTAAACTATTAACAAATTTTAGGTTGCTTATACCTGTATTCATTACAGGATTATCAAGAAGACTAATGAAGTAGTATATTTGGAAGAACTTTGAGAACCTACTTAAGAAAGCATTACATAAGTGCAAAGTATTATAGAGAGGCAATGGAAGAATATATGTTGGCTGAGAAAATAATTGGCATCAAGGAGAAGGCAACATTTCTTGCAGCTGGACAGAAAATGTGGTGAGGCAACACTGAGCCAGATGAATGGAAAAGGATTTAGGTTTATTGGAGGAGGATGAGAAATGCCAGCAACTTGGAAACAAGTGGAAAACAGTTTTGACTGTGTGGATAACACTCTGGGAGAACACCTGATGAGATTTCCAGATTGTCAACTGGACATTCCCACTAAATTTTCCATGTGCCAACCTCTTGCCCTCGAATTTCAATAAAAATACATTATTGAAGAGCGTGCATGTGGGTATGTGTCTATGTATATGTGTGCATGTATAATCATTTATAAAAGCTAAAATAAGAATCATTATTGAAATTATCCAAAAGATTCAGAATTTACAGAGATGACAATACTGCTCTGAGAAGCAAAGAAACATTATTCTAAATAGCACTGAAAACTTTAAGTAATTTAAGTTACATGTTCTTACTTATTAAAATAATATTCAATGGTTTTTTCTTAGATATTTTAAAAAGTTTTTATCTGTTTAAAGCTAGTAACATTAATTGCTAACTGAAGTTTTATCTGCACCTGTGATACTTTATTTTTAATTAATAGTGATATATCAGCCACCACAATACTCAGGGTATCAAAGGAGAATATAGTCAGTGAATACAGATGAGAATCACTTTCTCAGGGAATATAAAACATGAAATAAATCTGGTCTCTTTGGTAAAAATGCAATGATGAATAGATATATTCATTTGTTTAATTTGTATTTATATTAAATAATACTATACAATATTTTAAAATTCCATTTACTTCACCACTTCAAAAATGTTTCTCCTTGAACCCACTACCCTCACCTCCCATGAAATCAGAAGCTCTCTGCTACGCAGTAGCCCAGAAGTCATCCAAAGAGGGCCTTCCAAAGGGAATTTCTTCTGTTTCTGTCCTATGCTGAATGATCTTCCCTGATTCCTGGTCATCCTCTTAGTTTTAATTTTTCCTTCATGGTGATGAAACAATACTTCTTAACCTCCTGAAAAAGGATGAATGACATATTAAAATTTTATGTATTTTTCATGCACAAAAATGTCTTTCTGCCATCACTCTTTCTTCATATTTTAGGATAATGTAGAAATTTAAGTTGGAAAGTTTTTTTCAGAAATATGAAAGCATAATTCCATTTTCTTTAAGAGTTTGGTATCATATCACGTAAGTCCAGCTCTATTCTGATTCCCAAATCTTTTTCTGGTTCCATTTTTTCTCCTTTCTGGAAAATTTTGTCATCTTCTTTGTATCCTGAAATATTAAATTTTAATAAATTAGGGTATATTAGTGGATCTTTTAAAATTCTATTATGTTGATTATAATGTGATTTTATCTTTCCATGTGGAAACTAATGTGCCATTGAGATGGATAATATCCATATATTATTCCTCTGATAATTTCCCTTTATTTTTCTCTATTCTCTATTTCTGAAATTCCTGTTAAAGTTTTACTTCCTGGATAGTTCCTTGAATGTCCCTATCTTTAAACTTCTGTTTTTTGTCTCCTTCTCAGTTTTCTTTTATACTTTTAGGTTATTTTTCTTAGCTTTTTTTTTAATTTCAAGATTTCTTTAAATACTTTGTTTTATATGTACTTTTATATATATGCATTTATGTTATATATGTACTTTTATATATATGCTTTTTTATATGTATGCATGTATAAGTTTTATATATATATTTCACATGTACATGTTATGCTTAGATATGTGTGTATACATACATATACACACACATATATATACCTATATATGTATATGTATATGTATATATACATGTATACATATGTATACTTCACCTCTAGCAGAAGTAACACCTGCTTGAGTGTAGTCCATAGGGTAATAATATGGGTGTAATAATTTATAGTTTTAATTTGAACATTTCACTTAAAATGTCTTATGGTGTTCTTGAGTGAGATACTGTTATATCACAGAATTATGTTTTTGATTTTGTAAAAAAATGATTTTATAATAAAAAAAGGTGTTATTTGTGGCAGACCCTATGTGTGTGTATATATATCTTAAGAATCCTTTCTTGGTCTATAAATGTCTCTTTTTTATGGCATTATATTATTTTGTAGATGTAACAGGGTAATAATTTTAATAGTAGACAAAACTAGAACACTTAATAATGTTCCAGTTGTTATTTTAAGAAGTTTATCTCTCTCAAATAATTTTATCTTTCTACTTTTAGGAGATAACTTCTTTGTTTTGTGTTGCTTACTGATTCTGTGTTTAAAGTATATTAAGGAAAAATTTCCCACTTCTTTATGGTTTTCTTAAATCTTCAATGACACTTTCTATGAGTATTAAAATTTTGACTAGAAGTACTGCACATGTGGCAGGCCTTGTCCACTGATAAACTGGGGTAAAGCAGTAAGGCGGGAAAATAGCCTTTTCTTTGCAGAATGCAACATCGTGGTGGGCAGAATTATAAAAATGGCGCTCATGAACTCTACTCCCTAGTCTTACTGCCGTGCTTACCGGACATTATGTAACAAAAGGGATTTTGCAGACGTCATTAAGATTAAAACCCAGTACTTTAAAATGAGGGGATTACCTGAGTGAGTCTAACTGATCATATGAGCCCTTTAGAATCAGGACTCTAATGTTTTAGAGTTTTAAGTTTTAGGCGGCAGAAGAAAGAGGCCAGAGAGATTTCCTGGGATGAAATGGGCTAGACCTGAGAGTGGCCTCCAGATGTGAAGAGCAGCCTCCAACTGACAGAGAGAGAAAGGAGCTTAAGTTCTATTGTGAATAATGTTGCTATGAACATGGGTGTGCAAATATCAGTCCGAGACCCTGCTTTCACTACTTTGGATGTATACCCACAAGTGGACTTAAAGGGTCTTATAGTGATTCTATGTTTAGTTTTTCAGAGGAGAGCCATCTTACTGTTCTACACAGTGGCTGCACCATTTTATTAAACTTGTGTTATTTTAAGATGCTAAATTTGTAGTCGTTTTTTATAAAGTGAAAGAAAACTAATGCACTATCTTCCTTACCAAGTGTCAGTATCTACATGGTTTTTATTGTTGAGTGGGGGTGCTAGTCAATTTTTAGCAGAGAGTAATTAATTATTCAATGTTTAGAGAACAAAAAGTTTTTAAAATGTGTAGAAAAAAAAAGAGTATAGTTTCTTTCTTTCTCCCACTCTCAGTTTGGTTCTTCTCCTCCCCTCCCTTTAGCTCCACATGGAACTTCTTATTCCATTTCTCAAAAGAGTAAAACTTGTCTTTTTTTTTTTTATGTCAGGTACACATAATTGGATTAATCATATTCCTTCATTTATGAAACACTCCCATCTTTGGTCCATTCATCCCCTTTCCTTGCCTCCCTCCCTCCCTCCCTCTCTCCCTTCCTTCCTTTCCTTTTTCTTTTCTTTTCTTTCTTCCTTCCTTCCTTCCTTCCTTCCTTCCTTCCTTCCTTCCTTCCTTCCTTTCTTTCTTTCTTTCTTCTTTCTTTCTCTTTCTTGCTTCTTTCTTTCTCTTTCTTGCTTCTTTCCTTTTTACTTTCTTTTTTACCTTCCTTCCTTCCTCCCTTCTTTTAGTTCTCTATCTATTATCTACCTATTTTTAATAAGCAAACAATCATAAAAAACAAAACTCTGACAAAAACTAATATCTAACTATATGGTCCTCCTTCAACCCATATCCTAGAATCCCCTCACCTGAAGCAACTGCTTCCTTGATTCTTATGTTTATAGTATCTATAGTTATCATAAATACATATATATTTATAATACATGTGAACATACACATATGTCTATATGTTTATAAACAAAAACATTTACATTTAACATTTAATATATGTACATGCAATTGCAAATACGTTTGCATTTATGATTATTTTAGTCATTATAATTTTAATATCTATATATGCCTACATATGTGAGCATATATGTGTATGTATATATTTGTGTGTGTGTGTATCAGAATTTACAAGCTTTTTATGTAAAAGGCTGATACAGCTTTGTGGAACATGATTTTTGTCTCACTACTCATTTTGCTACTGTAAGTACAAAAGCAGCCATAGATAAAATATAAACTAATGAGTTTGACCACATTTCAATAAATCTGTATTATAGATACTGAAATGTGTTTGTCAGCCATTTAAGTGTTTAGAAACCATTATGGGCTCAAAAAACTACCATACGTAACAGGTAGATTTGGTCCTCAGGCCATGATTTACTAACCCATCAGATAAAGTCATATGACCACTTAAATTTATTTTAATTTTATACAAATGCCAAGATCTGTATATCCTCTCATACTTCCTTTCTTCCATTTATACATTACTAAAGTATATTTATATTTATCTATTGTTGTAGGTGCTTCATTTCACTTGCTGCTTATTTCATTTATGAGGTCATATCAGAGTCCATTCTTCTACTCTTCTCTTGATGGGCAGTTGGGTTCCAGGTCCCAGCACCTCAATTTCCTGAGCTTCTTTTGGATTCTACAGTGGGAGTCAGCTGCTGCTTGATCACTTCTCTCATTGGAGTCTAATATGCCAGTTTTCATCATCCTGTCAGTTCATACACCTGCCATCTTCCAATGTTCCCTTCAAAACACTTCATTGCCATTATCTCCCTTTCCATTCTCTTTCTACATAGTCTTTTAGATAATTTTAATTCCTTCCTTTCATGTTGTTGGTGAGGGAAGACTCATTTCATGTTATTGGTGAGGGAAGAGAATGCAGAGGTAAACACACATTTTTGCTGCTATACTTAAATGTGATTTACTTGGTTCTAGTCTTCACAGATAATTTCTGGAGTTGTATTTTAGGAAAAAATAAAAGATTCTCTTTTGTCATGATGACGTGAAGAGACTGACAAATTCTCTCTTCAAAGAGCAAATATAAAAATGGCCAAAACTGTCAAACCAATCATTTTAGCACTCTGAAAATTAAAAACATATAATAAACTGAGAAGAATTTATAAATGAAAACTTTAAGACCAGCAGCTTCAAGCCAAGAGCTCAGCTAGCCCTGGGTTATAGTGCTATGTGGGGCAAACCATGGACTTACTCACCTGTAAACAGGTGAGTGATTTACTGCGAGCTCCAAGAGGCACGATGATCACTATGGCTTCATATAATTCCTACCTGTCTCACGATGATCCTAGTCTAAAATACCACAGAGATCAGAGTACGCCAAAACTACCCACACATCCTGGGTTGAAGGTGTCTGCATACATGGGCAGGTGGTCCAGCAGTAGAGAAAAGTGAGACAGACTAAAAAACACTCCAGACTTTGTGAAGTGTATCTCCTCTATAGCATGTGGTCATTAATATTTCTGCTCTAGGTTTGTTTTGGGTTTTTTTAATCTCAATTTTAGTTTTAAGCCCAGGTTCTTAGGAGTCACCTTCATACCTGTATAGCTTAGTGTTCCGTCAATGAGAGACCATAGGTTGTATTCAAACATGTTGAGCCAGTAAGACTTCCTCACTTCTACCCTCAAGTATTAGAAAAAATATGGAGAAACGAGAATATGCATTGTTGGTGGGATCTAAAATAGTACAGTGTTTTGGAAAACAATTGACAATTTATTAAAAAGTTAAACATGAACTTAGTGTTCAACCAAGCAATTCCACTCTTAGGTATCTACCTGGGAGAAATAAAAATGTATGTCCCTATGAAGATGTCTATAGGAATATTCACAACAATATTATTAATAGCAGCCAAAAAGTGGAAATAATCCAAATGTCTGTTAATTGGTAAATGAATTATGTAAATATAGTATGTCATTGGTGTGGAACACTATTCAGCAATAAAAAAGAATGAAATATGGACTTAGGTTCAATGCAAATAAACCTCAAAGATATAATTCTATGGATATAAACCATATCCAAAGACAGGTTGTTAATGTAGAGTCTTAGTAGAAGTGTTTTTAAAACCTAGGTTTTTAAAGTCATATAATGAAGAAAGACATTGATAATATGTAGTGTTCCCTACCTAATTAGAATACTACAATTTACCACATAATCTTTATTATTAAATTAATGAACTGGCATAGTTATAATACAAAAAAGCCAAGTCATTTTAAGTCCAAGAGATAAATGATTATGATAAAATAAAACATTACAATGAAGAGAGAGTGATATAAAATTAAACTACTCTGTTTCCCTATAATGTTAAAACTGTTAGAGAAGGTGATAAAGACTCATTTCCCTTACTGACCATAGGTAGGCTGTACTTGTGAAAGAAATACTAAATTTAAAGATGAATACTTCATACAGATGAGGATACATTTGCTCTCCAGAGTGATAGTGTGTTGTGAAGGGAGTAAAGAATGATAAAAAAGATGACATTTATAGTGCTATACATGGAAAACACACCATGGCAAGAAAAGGGGGAACTTAGAGGATAACGGTAGGAATATAAGCATTTGACATTTTAAGGGCATATATCTATTTTAACTTCCTAAGAGGAAGTGATAGATTTTAAGTTGCATGTGAAACAAAGGCTCTTCATTGTCTATGTTATTTATGAGATGAAATTATCACATTTAAATGCACAATCTTTAAAATAAAGAATTTTAATATTTTACTACATGTTAAATTGAATGAATTTAACCTAGGAGAGACTGTTTTTTGAAATAATATATGCGGCCCTGGCCGGTGTGGTTCAGTTGGTTGGAGCACTGTCCTATAACCAAAAGGTTGTGGGTTCACTTCAGTCAGGACACATATCTAGGTTGCGGGTCCTATCCCAGATCCAGGCATGTACAATCCCCAGTCCCTTCAAGTACAAGAGGCAACCAATCAATGTTCTCTCTCTCGTAGATGTTTCCCTCTCTCCCCTCCTCTTTCTCTAAAAGCAATGAAAAATAAAATGTCCTTGGGTAAGGATAAAAAGTAATAATAAAAAATAAAGATGGAAACTACATCTGTGGATATGGAAACAGGAATATATCAGAGAACAAGAAGCATCGGTTACCTTATAAATTATATTTAAATACTCCCCTATTCACCAATGTTCTATAAGTTCTAATGAATTAGTTATCTACATTTTCACTCCATAATGAACATAAATTCCAATTCAGTTGCAGGGCTAATTTAGAGCACCTGTTTTTTCCTGTGAGGAAACACAGATTGGTCTACATATCTGTGATGCATGCACAAGACTTTAATCATGCTCAAGGAGGTTGTTTGTAAAAATAACCAACTCCATTCTTCAATTTGGCAAGAGTGGCCTGTGTAATAAAGACACATGGCCATCCAATGAGCTTCCCCTGAGAGGTAAAATCTTTGCCAACAAAACTTTATCCCAGTTCAGTTACAGAGATGTAGTGAGTAAACAATACAAACTGGCTTTATTCATTTTGTTCTCCAAAAACACTGTAGGTCCAAAAAGAAAGCCTTCTCTCTCTCTCTTTAACTCCCTCACATCCACCTCAAGTGGCATAAATCTAGTCTTCAAATAAAGGGACCTCCTTTCCATATGTCTGTATATGGTGTGAGGCTTTATTTAAAATTGTCATGATTATTTTAAAAACATATAAGATATTTGCCTGAACATGTGTGGAAGCTTCAACCTTCCTTGTACAAATACAGTTAGTTTCCCTTTGAGACATGATATTAGCTTTGTCTTGGTCCCTTGACGTTAGTGTTACCAGTGGCAGAGTGGAAATTTTTTTCTATTTCTTTTAGAAGTACTTTTCTGAATCCCTCTGTCTCATCGATTCTCCCATTTCAGACGCTGGCCAAATGCATTCTGTTTTTTTATCTCTTGGGCTTCTTAAATTCTTTTCCTTCTTGCTATTTCTGTTTTTTACTATGTGCTTTATTTTATCTGCAAGAATTTTGGAGACACTGTTTTTCTAATCAAATAAGTGAATTTTAAGAAGTAAACAAAAAACAAAAGAACTTCAAATGCACTACTGGTTCTTTTAGCTTTTACATGTAGTTTAAACCAATACGTGACCAGTAGCAATGTGATGTTCGATAAATCTTATATTTAAGACATGACTTGAAATTCTCCCAGTACCAAGTAACTGACGTGAGATATGGACTTGAGAGAAACCTGATTTTTTAAATATGTCTTAAGAAATTGACATGTTTTTGACCCTTTACTTTGATGTGAGCTTTGTAATAAACTACAAGGCACAAACAGTTGAATATCTGTAGGCTAAGTCATTATAATGAAAAGGAAGAACCACAGCATTGGAATATAAATTTTCTGAAGAAAGATGTAGAATTACTGAATAATGTTTGAGTTTTTATACTGAGATAAAATTAAGATTATAATTTTATTTCTGACAAAACATTCTTGTTGACTGTATGTGTAAGATGTTAGTTTCAAATATGTGAGGTTATTTGTATTTAACATATAAAAACTCATATTTATATAGATTTTAGAGATGGAATCATAGTGAAAATGGTTTAAATTCCAATTCTATAATTTGCTGTGATATTTTCAGTCCAGGGGGCTGTTCCCCTAGAAGGTAGATTCTATTGCAGATGTGTGCTACGCTGCCTGGATTTATTTTTCAAATATGCCTGTATTTCTTAGCAGACATTCATGTGCCTTGCTAATTGCTGCTCCACACACGTGCATTGTATACTCTGACAATCATAGGAGAAGCACAAATATTTACACATTTCAAGGGGCATAACCTCAAAAATGCTTAAAAAATAAATTCTGGCATGAAGAATGAAAAGACGATGATGGTGGTAGAAAAGAGAGATAGAACATTGCTAATAAATTATGAAGTGTCATTATAATCATTAAGCACATTAAATGTGTTGCTTCTAGTATACTAACCCCAGGCATACCTCTGGCTTAACCCCTTCCAAAATAAAATATAGATATATTTCAGTCTATTAAAGAAAGTTTTTTTCCTCACAGAAATTATTGTTTAAATGAAAGTTTAAAGGCCAGATCGACATTATAGAATCCATTTGATCGTTAACCTTGCTGAATAAACATTACTTCAAAAAAGGATATAACTGGTATCCCACTCATTATAAGATAAACAAAAGAATAAATAATACCCATGATCTACTGATTCTAAACAGAAAACAGTTTTAAAGTTAACCTGGCTTACTTGATAGTATAGCATTGCTGATAAGAAATATTCAAATGGCAAATTTCACTATACGTGGAAGATATATCTTCTTATTAGGCAGGGAAAATCACCATGTTTTTACATTAGTCATGATTCAAAAATGAATATATGAAATATAGAAAATGCAGTAATGACTACCTATGACAACCTATGTTTTGCTTCTTGAGCTTCCTCAAAGAAATATATCATCAGAGAAAGTTACTTGGAGAATATTGATATTGCATTATGTACCTGCGTGTATTTAAGGAAAGAAATTCAAAAAGAGGTTGCTTTGGGTTTTTTTTTCTCATTTAAATTCCAGTAGTGTTCATCGTAGTCAGAGCATCAGTTTCATGGAGTTACATTAATCTAAATGCAATGCACATTTATTTTAACAAACTCTGTAATAACCAGTGCATTTGTTCAAAATAATGCATATTAATTAAGACAAGCATTTCCAATTTAGAGACAGCACCAGCACTATTTTTTACACGTGTTTTCTATTACAGATGAAATGATGGTAAAATTTGATATCACTAAGGAACTTATTGCTTATAGAAGACTTTTAAAGCTACACGGAGATATCCAATATCTAGTAATATTCCATTAATGAAGCAATTACTGGGACAGGGTTTCACTAGGGTATAGAATCAAGCACACTGCTTGCAGAACAACCCCTAGTCGACTTACAAAGCCTGAAAATAAATATACGGTCTGCTTTGAAAATGACATCGGAACGATCTTTGAATGGCTTTTAGTCAAGCTAAAACCAATAGGTTAACTGTTGTGCTGGTGGTGCCATCAATGTCCTGCATGTGCTTTTATTCATTGGTGCATAAGAACCAAGTACATGGGAATTGTTTAGTTTTGTAATTTTCTATCTGTTGAAACATTTGCATAGCATAGAAGCCCGATGATTACTGATTAAAATCTAAACATTTATCTAATGCAAGATTTACATAAAGGAAAGCGCTTGGACTCACCTTTTCATGTTAAATAAGAGCAACATTAAAAACAATAAGTAAGATTTCTCTAGCGCTGCAATGTTTGTTACGTGTCTTCTCACATACCATTTAATTCATACCAAGGGTTAAATACATTGGAATTTACCACCATTCAAGGCAGACTTTAGTACTGTAAATTTCCAGGGAGAAGGGAAAAATTTAAGTTGTCATGGTCAGTTTTTGCTGTAAGTTTTAGTCCCCCTTTTTTAACTTTTTCCAAAATTAGACATGTATATATAGGTTTGAGCCCAAGCATAAAATCTTAAATCAGTGAGCTCCCCACTCTAAAATCCCCTCTGCCCAACCACTGGTACTGTCTCAGCCACTTCTACACATGTTGTTTATCTCTCCATATTCAAGGCCCTCCTGTCATCTTTCTCTAACTCGATACCTCCATTGACTCTGAGGCTAATTTTGCATATCCAAAATCTCATTAATCTGTTCTGTTGTCAACTCTGTTCTCACAGAAAGGCTGACAGAGTTATTGGAAATGACTACCAATCCACTGACAAAATACAATGCCTCTTTTCAAAGGTAGAAACAACTACCACATTGCTGGTAAATTTGATGTAACTACTCAATATTAGAACATCCGTATAACATTGCTATTACTATTACTATTCTTATTTTATAGGTGAGGAAACTGAGCATAACAAGTTTTCAAAGTAGAGAGAATTTAATTCAGGCAAAATCTGGGTAAATTAGATATGCAAGTGAAGAAAAAACGGGGAATCCAATTGGATAATTTAAAGCAATTAGGCAACTCAGATGAGCAGCAGTAGGCAGCTGGAAAAGACCCAATGGTTTAAAAAATGGGAGGCAGAGGTGTAGCCAGAATCTGAAAGCTGGGCCATATGGATGGGCGTCCCAGTGGGATCCGGGCCATGGAGGCGTGGCTTCCATAGGCTGTGAGGCAGAGCAAGAAAAAGAAAATACTTCCTCCTGACTCCAGTCTTACCCCAGTGCTCCCATTACAGAACTAGTCAAAATTCAGCTCTTAAAAGAGCTTGAAAAAATATTTTACTGAAGTACCAAGCAGCGCATAAGGGTGGGGAATGGAGAAGAATGCAAAGGAAAAGCATACTTGTCCCAAAACATCCACAGCTATTGAACTCCTTTACATTTTGCCAGCTACAAATCTAGTTAATGAATAGCTGTAATGAACAAGGACTCTGCATCTTTGATAACTCACAAAAGATTCCTGGATGCAATAGTTACCTACTTCAGTATCAATGTTAGTGTTATTAATCATTTTACTTTATTAAAATGAGTAATGAATAATTAATTGCCGATTAGTTTTAAATAAAATCATCAAGACAACCTACAAAACTGTTCATGACTAGTGTTTTGGTTGATTTTCCCCTTTAAATTTCCTCTTCCTTAAGACATTTTAACTATAATCTGGTCTTTAATGCTATGGTTTTAAGGACCTTTTCTTCAAGATATGTGAGGATTCATTTGGTGTGGTCTCCAGTGTGTTTTCCTCTCTTCTAAAATTTTTTTCTTATTCTAGAACATGTCAGCATGAGTTTCTTGACTACAGGAGCAAAGTGAGCAGGGAGTTTCCATAGATGGAGGAGAGCAGGAAAAGACAGACAGAGGCCAGCCAGAGGAGCCAGAAATGCTTTCTTTGAAATGTTGCTTAAGGCAGACCTCCCCAAAGCCATATTAAAAGGGAAAAACTAGGTCATCTTCTGAAGATGAGGAAGGTCCTCTGTTCTAAAACTGGATCCCGCTTCTTGGGCGCAGCAGAACTTGGCCCCGGAGATCTATTGATGCTGAGGCCATCTGATGTGTCATGTGAGCTCCCATCTTTTCACACATCCAGCTCCCTGGGCTTGTAACTCAGGAGTGTGATAAAACTGACTTCTTTCTCTCTTTTCTTGCCCTCATTCTAAGAATCTCCTTTCATCAGATACATTAGTTTTACTTAACAGGCACTGGGTTTGTGTTTGACAAATAAAAAAGGTCTATGGAATCCTTTGTCCATGCATAGCTACATACACATCTTAAAGGGATGTGGAGAGCAGCGCAAATAAAATGGCATTGGTCTGGTCAAGACAGCATAAAGTTATAAAACAAAATGGAGTCACTCATCAACCAAGATGGCTACCAGCCAGTCATGACACTTTTGTTCAAGAGGGTAACTACCTAAGTCACGTTTGACACTACTGACAAGGAAACACACCTATGACATCTGCGCAAGTGATCATAACAGCCTTGTCTGCAGATCAGGACCACCCACAGATAGGCTCCTGGGGAAATTCCCCACTTGCCATCAGCAGTGCCAAGACTCTTTATCAAGAGGTCCAGAAGGGTGGAGTACATCGTTCTCAAGGGTATAACTGAGGCAGGTTCCAGACCACTGCTGAGACAGCTGAGCTTCACACACCAAGATGCTGCTCCGTGCCATGCTGATCTCCTTCGGCATCAGCTGCCCGAGGCTCGGCCCTGCTGCCCTGGGGGCTTCGTCTGTGCTGCTGCCCATTTGGCTCTGGAGGTCCTTTCTTGCAAGACTCTGATGGCTCCACTGCTGACCATGTTATCTCCCGGACCCGCGGACTGAGGCTCTGGGACTTGGGTTTGTTATCCCGCAGTTCTCTCATGTGATGTTATTGCTGATTGTTTCTGAGTGATTACTATTGTGATTAGGTTAGTATGGATTGGGATTAAATCTTCATTAATAAAAACTGAGTGGACCTGCATTAATAAAGACTGAGTAAATAACATAGTCCTCTATGTTGGCTCCCTGCTATTTCTCAGTGAGGGTAGGACCACCAGTCCTACAAGTGACTCTGTGCTTTCAGTTCTTAAGGCCAGGATCAGATGATCTGAGCAGAGATCAAGGGCTGGCTTATAGGAAAGACTATTTCGTGAACACATGCTCACAACAAGGGTTTACCGGTTTTGACAATTTTCTGGAGGAAAGCTACAGGAAAAATAAGAATTTATTAGGTTCTCTTGAAAATTTTTAAAATATGTAACATTTTCTCCTCAAAAGAAGTTTTTGTTAATCAAAACTTCTTAAAAAGTAGTCAGATTTTATTTTTAATTTTGGTATAAAATATTAAGTTTAAATTGTTATGTAAATGTATCACTAAATCAAGTAATTTGAGCTATGTTTGGAATCATTTGTGTCTTAGGTGATGCAGCTGTTAGTTGGAAAACATTCAGGTAAATATCAGTAATAGTTAATGTACATCTTTCTCATGCTTTCCTTCACTCCTATTATATTTAAGGTGGTAAATTTTTTATCATTTATTCTTTCTACTGTTTTCCTTAGGTTTCTATTTATCTCAGTCTTCTAAAATAAGCATCCATTCACTAGTCTTGGCCACTTGACCACAGTTTTATTTGGGCACAAGGATATATGACGATTTTTATTGTTATGGCGCATGATGCTTTTTTGTGGTGTGTTTCCCTAAAGAGCTTAAGTTAATTTATTAAGTCTTGATATAGTTCTTGTAACACTTATCTCAGATTAAATATATTAAAAATCTTGATAGCCAGCTAATCTGTATATGTAGTCCGTTCTAATCCCTTTTGTCAGCAACTATTCCAGTGAACTTTCCAAATTCTAAAAATTCAACTAATGATATTCAATTTAATTTTTAAAAAATAAAGGAAATGGAAAAAACAAAGAAATTTGACATTGTAACAATTATTACGGTTATCCTCCATCTTCTAAGCACCAAACTAGGCTCTTGGGACAAAACGCATTAGGAATAGTTCCCTCAGTATCTCAGTATTTTCCTAATTAGAGAGATTAACTAACTCCGAATTTCCACCAATTCCAGAGTGTATTAAATTAAATTAATTTTCTCTAACTTTGGCCTCAGTTTCTATTTTTAAAGCAATTCTTATTGTGAAATAAGAAATTCAGGAAACTTCATAAAACAAATATGTAATTTACTAAATTTTCAAAAGGTGAATATTATAAATACCACTCCTGTCAGTAAACACAACCTTACCAGCAATCCCAGGGGTTCCCTATGTGGTCCCCCAATTCCAATCTCCTTTCCCTTCACTGTGAATTACTTCCCCTGATTTTATGGAACCACCTCCTTAGTTATCCAATTGTGTGTCCATAGACACTAAAGTTTAATTTTGTCTTGTTATTTTTCAAATAAAATTTTTTTTAGTCCATAGGATCCACTTCTATAGCTTTTCTTTTCTAAAATCTTTTTGATAAAGAACGTGGACTATTCTGTTTTGCACAGGCTGGAGCTTGTTCACTGTGTTCCTCTGTAGCTAAACATCCTTCTCTGCTTTCCCTGCAAATAAGTAGTTGAACCTAAATGTGTAAACAAACTCAGCCTAGCTTTTTGTTGCTGCTGCTGCTGTTGTTGTTGTTGTTTTTTAAGGTAAATTTATTTCATAGCCAGTGTCATGTTCCTCATGAAGAATCACAGGGGATCACACAGTTAATGGCCAATTGCTTCTTTTGATAAAATTAGAAGCCTTCAGTGCTCAATCCCTGGATACTTTGTTGGTTTCTGCAAAATGTTAATATTGCAATCCTGTCAGTCTTTCTTCATGTGTTTTTTTAAATATCTTTTTTATAAAGAGACACTTTCATCCACTCTTTGGTTACTCAGTTCTATAGTTCATATAGGAAATGCAGGATAAATGCTTGATTCCTTTTTCTTATTTATATTCATTTATATTTGAAGCTCTGTTGGCTATAATTCTCATATACTTTGGAACACAAGTTCTATAACTCATCTTTAAATACCACAGCTGTGCCTTTCAGAAGAGAAAAATGCTTATTTCAATTTTGGCTACATATCTGAGTTATTCAGAATTTGCTTTTGAGATATTATGCCCTGAGATACATAATGATCCAATACTGTGTAAACTCCATTTCTTTCAAAATTCCACCTTCACCAGATGTATAGTCAGGTTGCCACCCACTTTAATTCATCTTACTTACGGATGCTCTATTATGCCTGTACTTTTCTTCATGCTACCAGTATTATAATTTTATTTTCTATGCCCAGTCATTAGGTTGTAATTATAGTGAAACTAGAGATTTCTCTTTTCCTGAAATTTTCACATTTTTATTTCATATCTCAAAATGGATGAAGTTTAATATTGAATGATTTTCTGGATCAGACTGAACCCTTGGTCAAGCTGATGGAATCTTGCTAGTTCTGTTTTGTATGGTTAGTTGGTCTAATAGATCTTAGTGCTACAGAGAGACAAATAAGAAACTAGGGATGCTCTGAGGGTCCTCAGAGACTGTGTATGACTTCTTGGAGAAAATGGTCAAAAGGGAATGTGACTAAACTGTTCAAACGGAATGCGGGCTCAGAAACAAGTATACCTATTTGAAGTGCAAAATCATTGAAGCTGGAACGTATGTATGGTGCCCGTCTCTCAAAAGTGAAGGAACAAATCTGTAACATTTTCTTGGGAAACTTTTTCTGCTTTCAGTGTCCTGGCTAACACTATGGTAAATAGGCAGTGTCATTAGTATAGGCTCTCATAAATATTCAAACAAATTAGTAGAACATTCTAATATAATTTATTTTTTCTGAACATAAAAAAGGAGAAGGGGAAAGAGAGAAGAGCAGCAATCAGATAATGCAAACACATTTTAATGATAGTGCTCATTATATTGAATGAAATATACTATGCAGGAGACATGATGGTCACATTGCATTTCGGAATAACTGCAGATCTGGAGAAAGATTTAGAAGGATCAAGAGTATATACAGAGATACAGAGAGACTTGCAAAGGGAAAAATGAAACAACATAAGTGATAAAGTATGATGGATTGTACAAACAGCATCAAAAAAGAGAAAAAATAAAATAAATAGATTAGAGAAATATTTAAGGATCACTTTTGCATTGGCAAAATTAAAGGTTCAATTTGCAGTGTAACTAGAAGCATGTTAATTTTTTATAAAGAGAAGGGACCTTACTACCTTGACTTACTCAGGATATCCAGGACCTTCTCTCTCTTTCTCTCTCTCTCTCTCATTGGTCTCTTTTTTTTTTTTTTTAACTTCACATTCTTTATTGCTTTGTCTTCTCGTTCTTTGCATCTGGTTTGAAGTATTTTTTAATCTTATTAGCAATTTCAAAGGAGCTATCTGCCCCAATCTCAGTCCATATGGTTCAATGGAACCCACCTCACTCTACTCAACATGCAGACAAGTGGCCCAGGCCAGAATAGATTACAGTGATCAGTTCAGAAAACGGCATGTGGAGTATTGATTAAACTCACCAGATCTGGTCTAAAATTGCCTTAGTTCAAATTTCAGTGTCACTAGCTCCCAAAATCATTAGCAGTAAAAAATAATAATAATAAAATAAAATAAAAATCTGCTAGTTATTTCTTCCCCGATATTTAGAACAGTATCAAGTACTAGTAAATAATTAATGCATCAGCTATGCTTTCCATTAAGCTAGTCACAGGCAGTCAGTGCTGGAATTGCTCATGGAACTACAGGATTATCATGGATTTCTGGAATTTGGGGTTACTTGACTGAACATATGTCTGGAGTTTTAGTGGCCATTTTGTCACCATATAGACCCATACTATCTGAGAATTAAATTTATCCCAAGATAAACTGAGTCAAGAACTGATGCAATTGTGTGAGAAACGAGGTCCAGCTCATTTATCTCAAGACTTCTCCTTTGTTTGAACCAACGTATTCTCTGTTTTGCTTATAACAAAATTATTTCTCTTGTAATTATACTGACTAGTATTCTGAATTTCATAACCCAAAAAATTATATACATAATTATAAAAATATATATTATGTATACTGGTACACCCTTGTGGGTACATCTAGGGAGTTGTAATTTCAAGTAGTAAAACAAAGAATAAAATGAGAAGACACATTGACACCAAGCTCACCGACACTCTTATCACTGCTCCTTTATAGTTTCTAATTTAATTCTTTTTTTTGTTTTCTTTTTATTTGTATATTTATTGATAATGTTACTACAGTTGTCTCGTTTTTTACCCCCTTTATCCCTTCCACCCTGCACCCAATCCCATCATCCCCACATCAACATTTCCCACCACCACTTTCCCCAGCCCCACCCTTCCCCATCTCCCACCCTCAATCCTTCCCCCATTTGGCTTTGTCAGTAGGTCCTTTATACCTTCTCTGTTTAATGCTTATATCATGTGTCTTGGATTTTACAACATTAGAGAACATCTCTGATTCTCAGTTTTAAATTATTTAGTGGTAAATTTATAATTTTAAATCATTTGTTTTAAGCTTCTATGTCCTCAACTTTTATTTCTAGAGATTTTCTATTAACTTCAAAGTGCATGCTCAAAGCAAAGAAATTACCACAGTCATGTTTTTCTTCTCCTTACCTCACTTCATTTTCCTATTCTTATCTGTGTCAATTCATTGATGTGTTCAGAATTGTTATATCTACTTTCTGGGTTTGGTTTTGTTTTTTCTACAATGAAATCTTCAATGTACTTTGCCTTTAACTGATTGAATTGAAAAGCTATTAAACATTTACAAGTATGTAAATGTTTCCATTGAACAATATGTAGTACAACCCTGGATCCATAAAAAATGATCTATAACCTGAATCCCTAAACTTTGCTCTTCAAAGGAGAATGCTCAAAGCATCAATGGTAGATTCATTGTCCTTTCAGTTGCTCAGAATCGTATCACATTTTGTTTTCTGTTAAGATCATATATATTTTTTTTATTTATTTTATTTATTTTTTTGCTGTTGTTTTGCTTTCCTTAGCTTTGATTTGCAGTTTTGCCTTTTGGTTGTTAATAGGAAAAATTCAGGCAGAGCTGGTTTCTTAATAAAATATGTGTTGCAGGTAGTCCACGTTCTTCTTAAAGGTGTTTATTATTCACGAAGCCTTTAACTTCTTATTTAGTTTAAATAGGATTGTTTTCTGGGACTCTGTGCAGCTGTGTTCTTTGGATGTTGTTTCACTGGAATGAGTTAACATCAATTTTTTTTACATTTTTCGTATCTTTTTTTCTTAGGTTATTTGTTCAGTGTGCTATACTTTATATATGTTTTCTTAAGTTGCATATAATATATATATATATGCAAGATTTTGTTTCTGTATATATTAAGATGTATTTATTTTGTCCTCCTTCTTTTTTAATGAGTAGTTTAGTCTCAAAAATCTACTTCCAAGATAATTTTCTTTCATCTTTAAATGCCTTGTTCCAATAAGTTTTCATGTCTGGCATTAATGCTAATTTAAAACCAATGGTTTTTCTTTATTTTTTAGGTGATCTGTTTGTGTATGCATATTTGCTAGTTTGTTTTGTTTTTCTCTTTTGGTAGGTTTTCACTTTATTCTTGAATTTTTAAGTTTTGACAGCTTGTGAGTAGGTTTGTGCTTTTTATTCATTCATCTTACTTCTTAAGTATTGAACTTTTAAATAGTAATGGATAGGCATCTCTTTGAGTAGTAATGAATATCTTATTTTTCTTTTTTGGTTGGTGTATAGATTATCTTTCTTGAAATTACTAATAAGTGTATATTGGACATCTATAATTGTTTTTCCCTGACTCATAATTTTTTGTCACTTACTAATGTTTTAAATAATGCTATAAATTTGTCTTTTCCCTTGTTTTAAGAAAACTTCATATTCTGATCTTTCAGATTACTTATTTGGACTTCCGAGGTAGCCATTTTACGTTTCAGTCTCCTACTGACAAAAAATTTTAGCAGTCGCATTTTACATTTCCATCAATGTTTTCATGTCTATTCTGTTGTTGGCATATTTTCATAGAAGGATCTATTTACTCTATGGATAAAATAGTCTTTTAATTATTTAAATAACAGTTTACTGTCCATATTTTTTTTCTTATATTAAATAATCACTTTCTGGGGGTGGGGGTCATTCATTAGACATATTTCTCTTTATCGTTTTCTTTTCTATTGTTTTTCACTAAATAGTTAATAACACTTTCTGAGTCATTCATATCTGAGAAAATGGACTGGGCTAGCTGGAGAAGGGCGTTCTACAGAGTACTATATTTTCTTAAGTTCTCTTCCCTGTGAAAGGTGGTTAAAAGTGATTGGAGGGCCTGATAAGAGACAATAGTGTATGTAATTCATTTTTAGAAAATGAAGTCAAGGAGAGTGGAAGGCAAACAGGCAGGCCAGGATTTGCTCCTCCTCCAGTAGCACAAATAAGCAGCAGCACAGAGGGGAAGCCAAGTGCATTGGCGTTGGAACCAAGTCTTTCTGGCTCAAGCCCTGGCTCTGCCACTGATAAGTTCCAGGACCTGGCATGGTTTACTTGATCTCTTTGTATCTATCTGTTCAGCATAAATAATAGAATCTTCAACATAGGTTTGTCCTAAGTTACATATAAAACATTTAGATCAATATCCCATATATAGTAAACACTTAATAATTGTTGGTTAAAAAGAAAAACATAATGAACTGTATTTTAGTATAAAAATATTTCGTATAAAGTCCATCAAGGGAAAGAAAAACCATGAATGATAGCCTAGTACACGACTGATTTAAACAAGATGTTCCAGAGGACAGAATCGTCAGTCTGGACTTGGCCCATGAGAGTTACCTGTGCACACCTTTTCTCAATCTACAAACAATGGACAGTTTAATAATATCTTTTTTTTAACATTCAATAGTGTTTTGTATTGGTTTCGGGTGTACAACATAGTGATTAAACACTCATATACTTTGCAAAGTGTTCCTCAACATTTTCATGATTTTTCGACAGTTGTATAATCCCATGAAACCACCAGTTATGCTGAAGATACATCACTTTCATCGTGCCCCATTGCAGGACACTTCTTACTCAATTTCTGGCAACCACGAATCTGCTTTTCATTCCTACAAGGTCAGTGTAGATTTTACATAAATTTAATTATACAGTAAACAGTCTTATTCGCCTAGTTCCTTTTCCTTAGGGTGATAATTTTGAGATTCACGCATGTTAGAGTGCACAGCATTAGTTCACATTGCCAAGTGGTATTCCATTGTATGGATGCGCTACCCTTTGTCTATCCATTCACTTGCTGATTCACAGTTGAACAGTTACTAGGCTTTAGCTATTGGAAATAAAGCTGTTATAAACAATAAGCTATAAAAATTTAGTTCATTTTTTCCTTACGAAGACTACTTTAAAGGCTGCTTTGTTTTGTCTGTTATAGAGTTCTAAAACTGCCTCTATTCCTTGCAGGTGTGTGCAGCCTGCAGCCCACCGGCCACATGCGGACCAGGATGCCTATGAATACAACCCAACACAAAATTGTAAATTTACTTAATACGTGATGAGATTGTGTTTGTGATTACATGTCGCAATATATTTAATGTGTGGCCCAAGACAACTCTTCTTCTTTCAGTGTGGCCCAGAGATGCCGAGAGGCCGGACTTCCCTGCTAGCACTTCTTTTGAAACTAATGTACCCTAAACTCCCTAGGCTGAGACCGTTATCTTTAACCTAGAGAGTTATTCTCTAGGTTTAACTTTCAGGCTACAGTTGCCTACTTCTTGGTAATGTTTTTAAAAAGTGAGAAAGAGGAGAAAAGAAAGAAGGGCTGACTGTTTCAATAACAATAGTAATGATGTATAGCCGACACTATTCCTAGTAATCAGGAAGGTCCACTTATACTCTCTCTGAACTTTGAGTTCAGAATTTGGGTTCCCCTGCCCTAAATTTTGAGTATTTCTGGGGATTAGACTATTAGAGATTAAGAAAATGTTTTTCTCCTTTGCTGCACTCTTTTCCTGGATTTCATTTTTATACCACAGTGTACTTTATCCATCAATGAAAATTCAAAATCCATCTCCTTTCCTCATTTCACACATTAGACTAGGCACACAGTTAAGTGATTCCATTGTTTCCCCTTTCCATGGATTCATTTGTCTCCATATCTAATCTTCACTGTCATCTTGAATTTGAAGCAACAGTCAAATTTTCATCCTGGCATTTTCAGATTGGCTTATCATCAGTTAAATGTCTTAGTTCAATTTCATGTATAATAGATAGGCTTAACTACATCAAATCTTTCCCCATAGCTTCTTGAATGTTTATAGTTTTTATTTTTGTATTTTAAAACAAATACTACTTCAGACATTTTTAAATTAATGTATATTACTAAATTGAGTAAGCATATTAAATGTGTATTGTAATGTCTATATATGTGGCTGTACATTTTACTATCATTTAACTTATTAACACAATTCTTTATGTTAATAAAAGTTTTGAATAAAATGCACCTTCACCAGGGACAGTCTAACAATATACATACCCATTTGCTGTTATTAATTTTTAAAAGCAATTTTGCCTTTATAACACCTCATGGACATTGAGGATTTGGAGTGGTTCTTTTTCTGTTAAAAATAAAATCAGTCTACTTTGAGAACAATATATTCATTCATGGACTATATTAACCAATCAATAATTTATGGCTCTTGTTTACACATAAGATATTAAACATATGCAATATAAATCTTTAACTATGAATGAAGAAATGAATGTCTAGTAATTAAAACATACCTGAGAAATTTAACTAATGAAACATTTTCACTTTTAAGGTCAAAAGGTTATATGGCTTAAGCAAGAATACATTTACCTGTGAACAGAAAAGACCATTTACTTAGATGATCTAAAATCTGTATTTTCTCAGCCTCTGTCTCACTGTGTGGATTGAAAGTTAACATTTCAGTGTGAATGAACTGGGAAGGAAGAAAATCAAGGCTCATGGTCTGTAGTATGACCATGATCCTGGTGGCTGTAAATGATGGTGGGGCTTCAGTTTTTAAAAATTTTTCATTTAAAAATTAAGCATTGGATTTCTGCACAGTGTTATAGCATTCTCAGCCTCCTTTGATTCAATTTAGAAGAAACATTTATGGACCTTGAATTGTTCTTGACATTTCTACATTCTGTAACATTTGAAACAAATGTAATTTTGTACCAAACTCTTCCATACAAAGTATAGATAAATCTAAAGATATGCAGTTCTGTCCACTCATGAACTGGTTTTAGTTTTTGGTGGGTGCAATCATTTGCCCTCTTAGCAAACAGATAACCAAAATAGATAAAACTAAAATTTAAATTCTCAGCTGCTTGGTTCTCAAGTAAAATGGCTACTTAGATCTGGAACAAAATAATAAAATAGAAAATAAAATAAATCAGGAGCACATACTAACCTCTAGGTTTCACTTGTGCTTTTCTAATGGGATATAGAGTGAGTTTGAAAAGCCATGGTTTGGTTCATCAATTGTTCGGTTGTCCTTTTTATTTCTTTTATAGGTATAAATGTAATAAAATCAAGCAGCCATGTACTAATAAGAGAAAACTGGTACATTTTAATGTTACACAGGCTATGCTTGACCTGAGATTTCACTTGTTTTGTTGATCAGGAAACTCACCTCTTTTTTTTTTTTCTCTCAGTCTCACTCCTTAGCATTTACAGAATGATTATGAAATACCTGTAGGAGCCATGGCATTGGCTAATGAATGTGTTCCCACTTAGTTCTACTTGTTAGGAGATTCGAGTGACAAAATACTTCTGGAAGTGTTTCATGATCTCCAAATTTGACACTAAGTGGTATTTATAAAGGTTATTCTGGGGATATTTGGTTGCTCCTGTGTTGATTTCCGTTTCCTCAAGGATCTTGGAGGAAATTACCTCTTCTACTTGAGGGCCTTCAAAGGTCTTCCCATCTAGCCTCAATGTACAGTGATTGGCAGGACCTCCAATTACCTGAATTTCGCTAGTCAGATAGAGTTACCTTTTATTATTACACTTTATGAGCTGACTGAATTAAGTTAAACCTGTACATCATTTTTCTTTCTGGAAATTAAAAAGATTTACACTCACTGTTTTGAACAAGTACATTTTTGCTTGCAGCTGTCAAAACAAGCTGTCATTTCAATTATCTAGAGTGCCTATTAGTCAATTTTTAATAAAGTTTCAACTACTTTTTCCTGGTTTTTAATGAATAGCGTCCCTCGCACACCTTTTAAATATATGTTTCGTGGCCCCATTAGAATTCTAAAACTAGGTAGAAAATATTAAATAACTTAATCATAAAATGCTTTACATTTTTCTATGTTGCCTAGAGCACACTCCTTTGTTTCTTTTAAAATTCCTCCTTCTTAGAAAGCAGTCATAGCAACAACTATACAGGTTATAGTATTGGTGGATTTGAGGCAGTGTTTACTTCTTATTCATGGAAGCAATATATGAACAACTCATTTCATATTTAGATTATCTATCTATCAGTCGATCTATTTTCATATCCATCATCATACTTCTGTTTCTCTTCAAATTTACAACTTAGTGTAAATTCCGAAAACAGAGTTACTATACATCATTCGTCCTTCTATTCTTCTCAGTGTTTAGTAACTTATTATCAATGTAACTTGCTTTTATTAAATTGTTTATTAAAATTAGTCAATAAAACCTCACATTCAGGTACACAAACTCATCAAGTACGTATCTTCCCCACTTCGAGGGTAAGAAAGCAGAGTCCCAGTACCCTTGGCTAGTTGATATAGGGAGAGGACCAACATCTCCCGAAGGCCAGAGCGATAATGCAAGGCCTCGTCCACTCCTCCTCATCTTGGCTCTCTTTGCTACTCTATTTATCCTGGAATGTTCCTTCTTTCTCATTGCATTCCTGTGAAAATCATTCCTTGAGGGCTTAGTTCAATATTTACAGCCCTTGTGAGTCAACAGTGGGCACTGAATAACTTTTAAAAACATTCAAATTGTCATAATTGGCAAAAGATGAGTCATGCTTTGTTCACCCTTAACATCTCCCAAGTTTACCATGTTTCACATTCTTCTTTTCACTATAGTTCTTTCTGTGCATTCTGTTTTTGCCACTAGGTAACAAGGAAACCCCTAGATGCTAATGAACAAATTTTGATCATCTGGGAATTCATCACAATGCTTAGTGGAGTTAAAGAATATAACATATAATTTACAAGTGTGGGCGCTCATACAGTGGCTTGAGTCCATCACCAGATGTACTGTTTGTGAGACAATGGTCTAGTTATTTAATTCAGAACCTATAACTTTTTAGTCCTTTGTTTTCTAATCTGTAAACTGAATAATAATACTTCATTTAGAGTTGTCATAAAAATCAAATTATATAATACATGGAAAAAATTTTAATATTATATGTCATTTGTTATTTTTACTAAATACATGTCTTTTGAGAGTTCCGTACATTCCCACAAGTGTAATGTCAGTATGGATGTGTGTAAGCATGCTTCCCTATGAAAATGACTCATAGGCTTTTATCAAACTCTCAGAGACACAATTGAATTTAAAAACAGTTAGTGACTAATGTTCTAAGTAGTAATAATATTAAAAATTAGGTAGAAGGAGAGCTTTCTCAAACATTGGCCCATTGGAAACAGAGCATAGCTTCGAGTGCAGATGGGGAGGTCCATGCCTCTTGGCTGAAGGTTTAAAAAAGAAACAAAAGATATCATGGGCCTCATGCAGATACCCACTATTTGCCAAAAACTTTGCTAAGTTATAGGATACAATTCTGAGCGATCACTGGAATTTATGGTGGTTTTCTTGTCTAACAACTATTACCATTGCACTTGACCGTTTTACTTAGGGGGAGGTATTTAAGGCGTTGACCTATTTTCCATTAAACACCAGCAGCTTGTATTCAAGGTGCCCTTTTCTTCTTATAATTAAGGGTTGAATGTTTGATCTTCATAGACATTTGAAATTCCATAATTTCAAATGGAATTTTAAAAAGATTGACCAGAATATTAAAAAACCAGAAAATACTGGAGTTTTTTAGTATATGAACTAAAAACCTGAGATGATTCTTTTTTTTAACATACTGCAGAGTAATGTCGGCTCCTTTTCCTTGTCTCTCCTTGGGCTCTATACACTTCCTAGCTCTATAGCTTCCCATGTTATCCTTCCAAAATTCTAATGACTGCTTAGTAATCCAGAGCCAATCTCTAAGGCAAAATGATTTGAAGACCCACCCATGTTTTAGCAGGTATCAGTGCTTCATTTCTTTTTATTGCCAAGAAATAGTCTATTGCATAGTTATACCATATTTGTTTATTCATTTATGAGTTGATGTACATTTAGATTGTTCCCACATTTTGACATTATTAATAATGTTGCTATGAACATTCATGTATACATTTTTGTGTTATATTTTGTGTTATATAAAATAGTATGATATATTTCACACACTTTCATTTCTCTTAGGAATATATCTGGAACTAGAATTGCTGAGTCATATGGTAATTACGTGTTAAAAAATTTGAGGAATTGCCAAATTGTTTTCCAAAGCAACTGCTTCATTTAGCATTCCTATCAGCCATGTCTAGGGGTTGGAATTTCTCCATACCCTTATTAACACTTATTTTTGTCTGTTTTGTTTTTTTTTAATTATAGTCATCCTACTGGGTGAGCAGTGGTATCTCATTGCAGTTTTGATTTTCATCACTTAAATGATTGATAATGTTAATTATCTTTTTATGTGCTTATTGGCCTTTTGTATATCTTTTTTTGAGAAATGTTTATTCAAGTACTTCGCCCACTTTTAGCTGGGTTATTTGTATTTTTATTGAGTTTTAGGAGGGGTTTATATAACCTGCGTACAAATCACTTATCAGAAATATTATTTACAAATATTTTCTCCCATTCTGTGGTTATTCTTATACTGATCTTATATACCAAAATCTTGTACATTTATCAGTTCTGGTAGTTGTTTTGAGGATAGTCTAGGATTTTCTACTTATCATCTATAAATAGAAATAGCTTTACTTATTTCCAATATAAATGTTTTATTATTATTATTATTATTTCTTTTTTTTTTGCCTAACTGCCTTCACTAAAACCTTCCGCGCAATGTTGACTATAAGTGGTAACTGCAGACCCTGTGTGCTTTGTTTTTGGGATAAAGCATTTATTCTTTCGCTATTGATTATGATGTTAACAGTAGGTTTTTCATAGATTCCCTTTATCACATTGATTAAGTTCCTTTATATTTCTAGTTCTTTCAATCTTTTTGTCCTAAAAGGGTGTTGGATTTTTTGAAATGCCTTTTCTGTGTCTATCGAAAAGATCATGTGATTTTTGTTCTTTATTCTGTTGGTATGGTATATTACATTGATCAATATTTGGGGTATTAAATAAAACTTGCATTCCTGGGATAAATCTTACTTAGTCCTGGTGTATAATTATTTTTATATGTTGTTGGACTCAGACTGTTAGTATATTTTCAACAATGTACACATACATGTTCATAATGAATATAACTGTATATTTTTTATGTGATGTCTCTATCTGGTTTTGATAAAAGATGATACTGGCCTCATACAATGAATTAGAAAGTATTTCCTCCTCTTATTTTTGGAAGAATTTTTGAAGGACAGGCATTTAATTTTCTTTAAATGTTTATAGGTTTCAAGAATGACTTTTTCTTTATAGAAAGCTTGTAAATTATCACTTCAATTTTAATAGAGGTTTATTCACAATTTATATTTCTTATTCTTTCTTTTGACTTTTCATTTTTTAGGTGTGTCACCTATGTCACCTACAGCGGGCAGCTAGCTGAATTTTTTATATCTATTCTGATATATTTTGAAATTTAGCATTTAATAGGTTTATTTAATCCATTATTATTTTCACTAACAATAATATTAAGAATGTTAACATCATATTTTAATATTAGTTTAGTATCTTTCTTTTTTAATCTTTTCTTGCTTACTATAGAATTGGTAAATATTTCTTTTTGTCCTGTCTCTCAAGGATTATAGATTTTCTTCATCAAAATTACCCCATTATACTCCCTAGAGGTAGTTATCATAATCCACAGAGAGAGATAGTTTATCAATATTTTCCTGAAATTTTCTAAGCTTATATAAACATTTTATATGATTTGTAGTACAATCAGCTATTTTCTTTAAAAATAAATCAAGATATCTGTCCAAGTTAACACAGGGAGATTTATCTTATTTTATTTTTAAATGGCTGCATAATATTCCATTGTTTGGAAATTGCATATTTCTCACTAGATTTTTTAATATTAAAATGATAACATGTACCTAAAATAAACAGTACTGAAGGTATAAAATGAGAATAGGTCTTCAGAAAAAGGAACACTCTTACTATGTTTTAGAATGTGATTTCCATGTATTTGTATAGCCAAAGTGAATGATAATCCAAGATTCTAACTCAATTTTCTAACCAAATAACTTACTTCCTGGATTTAGGATCTATCACATTTTCTCTTATCTCATGACCTTGCACATTGTCCTCATTTTATTCCATCTCTAATTGGCCTAATTTAACTAGCTGAAATTTACTCCTTTGATTTTCAGTGTATATGAAAAAAAACAGGAATTTATTTATAAAAAATCGTATATTTATTCTTACATGTTTAAATTTCAGTCACCTTCAAACTACTCTCCATTTGATGCAATATACCTATTGAAACTTGTTTCCACTGCTCAGAACAGTGTTTGAACTCATCAATTTTGATGCCTGCTAGTGCGTCTGCTGTTTTTTGTTTCACCTCCCATGTTGGAAAATGTTTTCTTTTGAGGACTTTTTTCATCTGGATAAACAAATAAACCAAAAAAAGTCACTGGGGTGAGATCAAGTGAATAGGGAGGGTGGGGCAAGGGACTTATGCTGTTTTTGGTCAAAAACTGCTGAATGCTCAGCATGGTGTGGTTAAGTGCACTTGTAAGTCACCCATCATGAAATGGGCAACTGTGTTGAAAGAATCTTCCAAAAAAATTCACTGAAGCTGAACTCAGCCTCTCACAACAACTCCAGCTAGTACACTGATACAGATGGGTTCTTAGAGCACTAACCTAGTGGGGGAAGCCTGTACTATGTAGGGCCCGCCCCTCAGAAGAGACTTCCTTTTTTTCGGGGAGCCCTCCCTCATACATTATTTTCTCTAATAAGACTTTTCTGACTTTCTAGACACTCTCTAAGTCTGGATTATATGTCCCTTCTTAGTGCAACTTCAAATTTACTATTGCACTTACAAAACATACTATAAGTATATACTTTCCTCTCAAGCTTAACCTACAAATCGCATGAGATAAAATAAGTCTGTCCAATTCACTACAGGAATCCAAAACCTTAGCACATATAGTATGTTCCCAACAAATATAGATCAAATAAATGAAAGATGCCATAAACACTTCTTTTAATATTACGCTCTGGGTTTCAACATAGCATTTGCTCCAACCAATCAGCATAACAATAAGCTATGCAAATAATAATTCCATTGAGGATAATTGCAATTATTTAAATATTTGAATTGTAGAAGTAGCCACTTTTGAACATATTATTTATTTCTCCTTTCTAACATACCATTGTAACAATTGAATTTGTTAAATTGAATTTGTTTATATACAGGTCTGTATGATGCAGTTACATATGATCTTACAGCTCTTATAATATAATTGAATTTGGTTACACCCTGGCCACATTGCTTAGTTGTTTGAATGTCATGCCATATATCAAAAGGTTGTGGGTTCAATCCCCATTCAAGGCACATATGAGAGTCATCGGATCGATATTTCTCTCTCTCTTTCTCTCCCTTCTTCACTCTCTAATATCAACAAACATATCCTCAGGTAGGGATTGAAAAAATAATTTGGTCTGTTTGTGTATCACCCTTACATTATTTCTTTATCAAAGAAAGAAAAACTCACTTTAGGGAAAATTATCTGCTTTACAAATTTCTTCCTAGAAACCTTTTCTGGGAAGAAGAAACTCATTACATAGCTTGCTAAATCTTTTCACCCCATTTAGGATTTTAAATTGTGGTGAATGTTTGAAGCTACTGTAAGACAGTTGGTTTCCAGTTGACTAATTGCTATTAATACCTCTAGTCAGTTCTTATGTTCGCTTGCGGACATAAGATATTTGTTCTTTGTGTTTTTTTCTCTCGGTTAAATATATTATCACATCACCACATCCACTGAGACACTGAAGGTAACATTTTTAATTCTTCCAATTCCTTTAAACATTTGACTCAACCCCAAGTGCTCCCAACCCTAAACCGAAGATATTTCATAAATTCATTATCCTCCTTCAGGGCCTCATATGCAGTTCAGTTTCCTGTTATCTCTTGCTTGGACCCTTGAAAAGCTGTGCTAACTGATTTCTTTGTTTCTGTTCTCTTCTTAATATAAATTATATTATTAACTATCACTAAATTTCTAAAAACCAAATATTATCATGACCTCCTTTGCACAACATGTCCTTGAAATCTGTCCTTCATTTGATTCCAATTAATCCCTTGTCAGAAGCCACCGGACTGCACAGTCCAATAGAAATGTAACATGATACATAAATTTAAGACACACAGATAATTTTAAACTTCCCAGGAGTTACATTTAGAACAGTAGAACAAAAACTTTGTTTTAATAATACATTTTATTTAACCCAATGCATCCAAAATACTATTTTAACATATAGTAAACATTAAAAGTTTATTAAATAATCTATTTTACATCACTTTTTTTTCATCATAAATCCCCGATATCTGGTCTATTTTAAACTTACAGCACATTCTCATTTTCAATTAGTAACATTACTGCCTAAATAAATACTAGTGATAAGCAGAACTAGTTGTTTTGTTACACTATATTTGGTTAGGACAGATGAGATACAGTCTGGCTTCAATAATGACTAATTTTCCAAGGCAGAACATTTCCAGCCAGGCTGGAAGTCCTGGGGTAGCCTCAGACTATGAAAAATTGGTAACAAATAAAATGTTTCTGTGGGAAAAATCTGAGCACTCTTTTTCTGAACCAGGTTGAAATTCAGGAAAGATGTCAGTTTTGATCATTGCTGGATGTGGGGCATCTTTCGTGTATTTTCCAGGGCTTAAAAGCAGCAGTGTAAACCTGTAGCTCTTTCTCCCATTTGAGTAATGACTTTTAAGCAGTTTTAACTTTCTCCAAAATCATGTACATTGGAGTAGAACCTGAGGCCTTTCCAGTAAACTACACTGTGCATATTCACTTTTATATTCCAGAATTATGGATCAGGTTACCACCAAAATGAGAGTCTATGTGAAACAATGTTTCAGGCTGAGAAAATGTTTCTTGATTAGCAGAGAACAGAAGCAGTGTTCTCTCTTTTCCGATGTGTCAGAGACATCCAACAGCAGAGAGCGTGGAATGCCCTTCAGCGTAGTATTGTCCCATCAACAGTGTCACCTTTGTTTCTTTTGGAAACATGCCAGAGAACCCTTGGTGTGTCATTCACTTCAAGCTATAGGCAGATTCTTGGTTTTAATATTCTTCCTAACACATACATACCCTTCACTTAAATACATTAAACATTTCTAGTAGCTACTGAGAGCAGTAATCTACCCATCGTACTTCTATCTTACACCAGCCCTATTCCCCTTTGCACAAGGGCAAAGGTAACTGACTGTCCCTGTGCTCACATCTGTGACTAACTGCACCAGAGAAGGATTGACTTAGATTCTTACTAGCCCTACATTTAAAAATCCCAGATGGTTTTTATTAGGCCAGAGAAGTGAGGTCAGTAAAAATATTGCAGCTTTTCAAGTGATAAAGCAACATTTTCTAAATTGGAGAAAGATGCTTTCACCTAAGAAAGGGATGGAAGTTGAACAATTCAAGAACTCCATTTCCAAAACAAGCAGAAAATTAGGATTTACTTCTGTTCTTATAGGAAATTTAGATCAATGCTGCATCAGGTGGCCAGAACAGCCTATTCAGATCACAACTCAGGTGTTTTCCAGGCACTTCAACATGCCGTAAACTCCTCTTCATCAAGATGCCTTATTTTAGTAAGTGGCACAACAGGTACCCCCTATTCATGCCAGACATTTGAGACTCATTCTACAAGCTTCCTCTCTTTCATCTGCCACATGCAATGAATCACCAGGCTTCTAAATTCTAACTCCTAAACATCTCTTGAAACCATCTGCTGCTCTCCCATACCACCATCCTTCTCCAAATCATTCTCTTTCCCAGACACTGCAAGAGCTTCAACACTGGTTGTCCAGCTTCCACTCCTGATGGCCTGTGACTCAGACTGTACACTGCACCTTGAGTGCTATTTTATAAATGCACATCTAACCATCTTATTCCCCTTTGGCTCAATGGTTTTCTATGGCTTATAAGGATTAAGGTCTTAAGAATTAAGGATTAATGTTTTATTCTTAACTAGTTTTCAAGTTGTGTGATTTGGGACCTGCCCATCTACTTAGCCTCATTTCTTATTATTCTCCTTTTAATAATATACTTGTATTCTTAAATCTTTCAGGTCTTTCAGGTCTATGGGTTTATACTCTTTAGCTCAGGTCTTTTACATGATATCCTTTATACCTGCAATACTTTCCCCAATTTTTTATTCCTATTTATTCTTCTGTCTCAATATAGGAAGCTCTCCCTCCAGGTAACTTTACCCAGCCATGAAAATGAGGTTTGTTCACATGTTAAATATTTTTATGGCATGCTGCATTTATTTTTAGTTATTCAGAGCTCTTCTAATTATTTGTTTAACATCTATAAATTCCAGGAGAGCATGGGCCATGTCTTTTTATCTCTGTAATCTCACAACCAATACAAATGCTTGACCCAAAGAAAATGTTAATGAGTAATTGTGGCATAGCATGAGTAGGTGAATGAATGATCTCATTGTTGTAACTTGCTGTTTACCATTCTGTCACGATACACCACCTTTAACAAGTCTTTGAAGGCTCTGTATCCTAGTGCCTATTGTCAACTGTCTTTAGTGAAAACCCTAAAATTATGTTGATTGAAAGATTAATAAAAGCAAATAATGTATGCTGTGCCACATAATTTTAATTCATCTTCTTTAATTTTTTTCCTCTTTCTGAGGTGTTCTTTTCATAGACACTGAATTATTACTACCTTTTATTTATCAGTATACAATCACATGAGCAAACTGCCTCAGTCAAGTCACTGAACAGGATGTTTGAGTTAACCTACGAAGTAACAGATAAGCATGTGGATACTGAGTTCTGCTACAACTCTGTGGTGTTGAGTAATTCAAACCCCCATCCCTATATGTAATATTTTTAAAAAATCTGTAACTGATAACTAGATCATTTCTCTATCTTTATAAAGGTCAACCCAACCATTTTTCCCTTAAATAATATCTCATTCCTTTATTGAGACCCTGATATGTAATAGACCACATGTGTTAGTCACATTCGAGGATATAGTCAAAAACAAAATAAGGTCCATGTGCCATTCCTATAGCGAAGCCATCCAGGTGAATATATATATACTGTGGACCACCCCACCTCCCATTGGATTCTCATAATTCACCCAGGTGAGCTGAAAACATATTCTGAATTATTCTGTGTACTGCCAAACACAGGTCCAGGTTGTGTCGGGCAAAGGAGCGTTCAGGCTAAGGAACGCTGCTATAGCAGCAGATACTCCTGAGAGATGTTCTGGAATAGAGGAAGTGTTCTGATGGGTTATTTTTTTTAAGTGTTCATACTAAGTTGAACATACAAAGAGAAATAATAAATATTTGAAAATGTCATTCAAAATTTCATTTATAATAAAAGGAGATAAAATAAAAAATGAAAAGAAGAAAAAAATCACCTTAAAAACTAACAAGTCATTCAAAACATAAGTTATAATAAAAATGGATAAAATGGAAAAAATGAAAGGAAGCAAAATACCTCATTTTAAAAACTAATAAATTAATTCAGTAAATTTGCAGGATACATAGTTAATATACAAACCTGTTGCATTTTTATACTCTAATAGCAAACCATCAGAAAGAGAAATTCAGAAAACAATATCATTTAGAACTGCATCAGAAAAATTAAAATACCTGGGGATAAATTTAACCATGGAGGTAAAAAACCAGCAAAGGAAGTGAAAGGCTAGCACTGCACTGCACATGTGACTGGAGTCATGAAATACTGCAGAATCACACACAAACACAAAATCCAGAGCAGCTCTGTGTTCCGTGTTTGTTATACTTTCTTCCTCTTTGCATAAATGGTTCCTATGTGGTCCTGGGCGGAACTTTGCTTTCTGGACTGCGGACATGGTTTCCTTTTACAGCCTCGGCGGCCTCTCTCTTACCTCATCGCTGCTTGGTTTCCTCAAGTGTCAGAAGGGCAATCCTCATTCACTCGATCAGGTGTTTAAGGCTTTCTCTAAAAAAATAAAAATGCTGTTTTTATTATTTATTTATTTTGTTCAGCCAGTCACGCCAACAACTATTCCAGGTAATCGCATCATCACAGTTACCCCAGCTCTTTAGCATGGTATGTTAGTTTCCTCAGGTTGCCGTAACAAAATCGTGCCTTAAAACAAACGAGGCGGCTGTTTAAGAAATTAATTCTCTCACAGCTCTGGGGGCGAGAATTCTGAAATCGCCATGTGGCCAGTGTCACCCTGCCTGAGAAGGCTCCAGGGAAAAGCCCTTCTTGCCTGCTCCAGGTTTGGGGGTCCCAAGGCTTTCCTTGGCTTCCAGCAACATAGCTCCAACCTCTGCCTCCATCTTCTCATTATGGTGGGCCCTGAGCTAACGTGACCTTAAACTAAGTAATCATCTGCAAAGATCTTGTTTCCAGATAAAGTCATATTCTAAGGTTCTAGGTAGACCTCAGTTTTGAAGGGAGAGCTATTCAGACTACTAAGCATGGTAAAAAATGCCGTTTACAATACAGTCCTAGCCTATCTACTTTTAGAATATCCTTTTAGTAAATGTTGGGGCCCTTCCATTCGTTTGCGAGGAAAACAAAAATGATTCAGCGAAAGAAACCAACTTTTATAGTGTTCATTTGCTACCGTAGTGCCTTCTTGGGAAAGATTTATACATTTGAAATAAAACACATATTTATCTAGAGATAGTCAGTGCAATTTGGTGGAATTTGTTTTCCTGATCAAGAACTTACCTTCCAAATAATCACAAATAATTATAAAATTCATTAATAATCTGCATGTTATATAGGTTAATGATCTGTGTAATAAACCTATGTTTCTACATCTAGGATATAGGTTTAAAGTGCTGTATACTAATTTACAAGAGACAAGATATAGGATAAAATATATGCAGAGAGAGCATATAAAATATGAATTATAATTTTAGCTAACATAAAATTATGTTAGCTAAACATAATTTTTGTTGCCTTCAAAATCAACGTAAGTTTTGTTGCTTTCTCAGCATTTATAGGGACTATGAGGAGAGAATAAAAAGGCTAAGCTTGAATTGTTGCCTTCTTTTCTCTCGATAAATTCCTCTCATTAAGAAAACATAAAAATTTCCTGGCTGGTGTGGCTCAGTGGATTGAGCGCTGGCCTGAGAATCAAAGGGTCACCAGTTCGATTCCCAGTCAGGGCACATCAGAGCACATGCCTGGATTGAGGGTCAGGTGCCTGGTGTGGGGCACGAAAGAGGTAACCACATATTAATGTTTCTCTCCCTCTCTTTCTCCTTCCCTTCCCCTTTGCCTAAAAGTAAATAAATAAAATCTTAAAAAAGAAACAGAAATTTGAAATGTATTGAACTTTGGCATTTTTCCTAAATGTTGTAATAAGTGATTAATAAGTATGCTTATTACCAGTGATGATGATGATGGTTCCTTCCACTGAGAAACACTTTAAAAGTAAGAGACACTCCGTTATTATGTCCCCCTGCCTGCCTAATATCTGAATTTTATTCAAATTCGCAAGTAAAATTTTCTATAACAAGCCCAAAAAAGGATCTTTAGGAGCAACAAGAGCAGCATAGTACTTACTAGCACTATCATAGTAAACATGAGAGCTATCAGCATGTTCATTTTACAGATGGTTCGATGGATTTGGCCTCATAAATGTAAAGTAAGCTACTCCGGATGTAACACTACAGAAAAGCTTTCTCTTTGGTTCCTCCTCTGGGATTATTTTTTCTGTTGCATACTTTTTGGTCCTCCTTTTGGGAAAAAAAAACATAAAAATAAAAGGAAATAGGCTTTAAAAATTAAAACCATCTTTCACCATGTTGTTAAAATAGCATGAGGTGACTGTGCAAAGCACTCACTCTTTCCTTTGTCCTTGAACACTGGGAAGAAAGGGCTTAAAGAAGCAACAATGTATGGTAGCTATTGATACCCATAAATTACAGAGGAGGATAATTAGACTCAGAGAGCATTCAGTCAACAAGTCAGTTTGGAACAGTCACTCAGCACACCACCAGGCTTTATTCTTTACTGAAAACCTCTGTGATTGACACAAAATGGACACATATGTGTTAAATAAACAACTCGGTAGGATTGCATAGGTCATGCACCGATTCAGGCACCATTTCAGGAGCCTCTGAAGCACCTAAAGAAAAATGTCAAGGAAAGGAGACCCCGAATGTGGGATCAAATCTCTGGTGGCAATTAGCCCCTACTTTGAAGCCAATAATTTCATCTCCTTCACCAGAAAAGCATTCCTTTTAAAACCAAGAAACTGCAGCTGTAAAGATCCCTACAGCATTCCATCCTCTTTCTTTCCGCAGGCCTGCAGTATTGTGATAATATTTTGTTTTCCACAGAGTCACAGTAACTCTGGGGATTTTTTTTTCTTCTGAGCTGTTGCCCGGTGTTAGACTGTGGAGACAACTGAGCACGTCCTCTATTTTTGCCATCATTGCCTTCGTGCCGAACGTTCTTAGTTCTCCACCTAAGAAGCGTACCACTTCCCTCAAAATGCTGTATCAGAATGCTCACAATTTCCTGTCAAACTATAAACTTCCATTATATCTGGGCTGCCTAAGGACCCTCCTTGCTTTAAACTGAAACTAAACTTGGTTCAAGGCTAGAGAGTATAGCACACAAAAGAGCTCTGCACTATCAAGCAATTATATGGATGGCCTCAGACTAGGCAATTTTTATTAGTCTCAGTGGCCCTACTAATGCCACCGTGCGCATCTCATTTGAAAGGGTACCATGCCTTACATCATGTGGCAGAATTGTTAGCATAATTTTTAACTGCTAAATCCAAAAGCACATTCAGGTACAGTAAAATCGATGAGTTTGATATACACTGATGATACCTTATTGGAGAATTTTATCTTCAGTCAGTGATGGGAACTGTCAATTTGAAAATTACATGTAAACTGTGTGTGTGTGTGTGTGTGTGTGTGTGTGTGTAAACATGGCTGTTGTTCAATCTCTTCATAAACTCAGGCAGAATCTATATGAGACCCTTGACTGAGAGCCATTTTTTCATGTCAACCTGAGGTTATTCTTGGGATGTTTCTTTCAATTGTCCATGTGTCTTGCAGGATTTCTCTAGAGCAGAATAAAGTGCTCATCTCCAAGCAACAGCGATGCTTCCCCTTGTAGATCGAATCTGGTCGCCGAGCAGGATGTGGACTTTGTTTCCTGGGGCGGGCCACTCACTTGTCCAAAGTACTCAACCCCATCAGGCCTTGGAGTCCTTCTAGGCTGTTGCATATAAGACTAGGTCTCTCCTGCTTGTGGCAGTGTTTTCTGTGATTGCACAGTGCCTGGGATGTAGTGGGCATTTCATACGTATTATTTGAATAAATTAATTAATATTCAAGTTCAATAATTAAGTACTAAAAAGAGAGTGGGTTGTTTTACTGTCCGTCTTCCTGTTTGGAAGACAAAGTTGTACAGTGGAAATTCCACTTCTGCCTCAGTGAAACAATTGCCTTCCTTCTCTTTGAATAGGGGGAATTGCCCATCTGGATGGAACCTTTTCTTATTTGCTGTACTGCCCAATGCATTTCCTTTCATCTTAGAACATTATGTAGTCCTCTCTGGAGATTGGAAACTATTTAATTAGAATTAAAGTATTTACTTCTCCATGTGATGTAAGACTTATTTAAGATTAATGCTTGCCTTTCCTTTGATGCTTTTTGATGATGCACATGGGAAGGGCTTATACCACTCTTACAAATAAATCCTGGGACAAGATGCAGGGAGGGTATTGATTCAGATGGCACCGTTTTCAGGGACGATTGGCTGGTGCTGAATATATTAACATACCCCAAGAAAGAAAGTAAGTACACACAATGAGACCTCGTGGAGAAATACAGGGTTGGGCAAAAGTAGGTTTATTCTTATGAGTACATGAAACGCCGAGTTTATTCTTATATAATCACTTATTAATTAGTGTATTATTTTCCATATGAACACTTGTAAATCTACTTTTGCCCTACCCTGTGTGTATGTCCCTCTATAATAGCTGTACAGATTAATGTGGATGTGAGTCTTTATAATTGTGAGGATCTGTGTGTATAGTCGAAGGGACTAGAGGTAATATTTTAATGGGAAAGGGTTTCAGAAATAATAATCTTTTGTAAAAGTTTATTAATATGCCTGAGATTTAGAAAAACTTTCTCCTTGCTGCTAGTACACATTAAGGGTCATAAGGTAAATAAAACTTCTGCAAATGAGACTCCTCCATCTTTATTACGGGAGCCTGGAGACTTCAGGAAAGCAACATGGCTGTGTGAGGATGGGAGTGTTTTGGGTCTGAGACTGGGAGCCATTTGCACAGTTATGAGGGTAACTATGAGGCTATTACAATTTTGAAAGTTGATCAAGTAGAGTGGAATTAATCATGAATATTTTTAGCTTACACAAAATCAATTCTATATGTTCAGGAGATGAAAAGAAAAATAGCAGTTCATATTTATGCACCGCGTTTAATTCCACTTACTGTGCACCTGCCCTGAATGAACATGATAGGGCACGTGGTGCTCAGTGACATCCCACCCATTTCTATCTTCAAGGCTCTCCCAGGCTGGGAACAACTTACTGAGCTGAGTACTATTGTAAAGTTTAAAATACGTGTATCTTTATTTCAGAATATTCCCTAGCTGTAAACCACCTACTTCCTCTGTTACTCAACTGAACAAACTATTTTAGTGCCAGGGGCAACACTTGCCTAGTTTTCTTGCTGGATGTTTCGAAACACAGTATTTGATCTGTAATGTGGTGAATTTTCTTAGTTAGTTGTGAATCTACTTCATTTTGCCTTACAAACTGACTTCAAAAGTTTACCACCACATAAAATTGTACTATTGATACCTGGACTTTCTTAGATAATTAGATTCTTACAGGGCCCATGGCTTGTATAAGTCCAGAAAATGTCTTTCACATTATATTTGATCAAATAGAGTGCCCTGGTGGATGCAAAGGGCCTTGCTGTGAGCATGATAAGTCTCCTTATCTCAATTAGGACAGTGATATCTGAAATATCACTTTAGAATTCATTCATTCATTTATTATGTGGATGTTAACCATCAATTATATGTCAGACAGTATTCTGAACACTGAAGATTTTAAACATTTTTTTTAGGAGAATTTATCTATCATCTAACAGAGTTTCTAACTTATAATTGCATTACCTGCACGAGTCTTCTAGGGATGGGGAACTCACTTGCACGTCATGAAGTTCTTCCATTGTGTTGAAGCATACTATTTGTTTCATTCCTAATTCTAGTCCTTCCCTTGGAGGCACGAATTATTTGTAATATCTGCTCAATTTATATGCCTTATTATTTCCTCCTTCTTCTCCCATGACCTGAAAATATTGTCAATATCAACTTGCTAAATATGTTCTTCCAGGAACACTTTATTTATATATTAGGCCTTTCGATCTATTTCTGTGTTGATCAATCTCTCCCTTATAGTTTCTTATTACCCCACCTTAAATTTTTGGCCCAGAGTTAAATCTATTACACCTGAAATAAATTGAACCATTTGAGTGAGACTATGTTTAGGGAGCTTTGGCCAAAATGCACTGTGGACTCATAAAATTATATACTCTCACTTTGAAAGAATTTGGAAATGGCCCCAGGAACCTTCTGGGGTCTATTTATCACATTTTGATTAGCTCCCTTTATCTTGTTCTTTCTTTGGTAATGCTTGTTTATTATATAATATACACTCTCCATGTGTTAAATAATATTAAGATTTGAAAACAAATCTAATCAAAGATATTAGTTGCCCTAATGATCTGGAGTAATATATACATATGTGTGTGTGTGTGTGTGTGTGTGTGTGTGTGTGTGTGTGTTTAGAGCAGTGGTATAAGATATACAGATACATGGGTAATAGAATTATGAAAATAAATATCTGTTAGATATCTGAGCAGATAATTAGTAAAAATATGTAGATGTTTATGAATGATTTCTATGACAGATTTTTATAAAATATGTTTTAGAAAATTTTTCTCATATAAAATTTAATTTGGAAGACTTTATAAAATATTTTGTTATTACTCTTAAACTCCACTTTCCAGAGGTATACTATAATTGCTGTTAGTGAAGTCATGATAGTTAAAATTTTTAAAAATCTTAAATCACAAATATTTCTATTAGAAATTATTAAAATATTGGAAATTTCCTTTGAATTTGATAGAATGTTTTATACTGTCCTTTATTGTTCAGAAATGAAATTTAAAGTTTTAAAACATAACAAAGAAAATCTATCTTGCCATGACTACATTACTAAGAAAAAATTGTTGAGATTTGTAGATGATGAGAAAATGTTGCTCCTTTAATTGCTTACATAGTGTTATTTACTTTTATGTAATTACATTTTATAGACAATGCCACATGCTTTGTCCACACAATTCCAAAACATCTGGATGAAAAGTGGAAAGTATAGTAACAAACCCAGATGGTTTGTAAATACAGGGCCAAACATCCAGATGGCATCAAGAAGGCAAAGCATGTGGATGACAAATATCGAATCCTTCATTCAGATGTCATGGTATCATATAGACATAGTGTATCAGTAAAATCTCTTTAGTGAAGACAAAGAATATGAAGCAAGCTAGCGGTCAAAAAGGAAAAGGAAGAACTAGGAAAAAGTATACACTTTACATTAAATCAATTTTAGCTTTTAACAAAAGTAATTTCTAATTGGTTGATTTAAGATGTAACTTAAAGAGAATCTAAGCAAGAAAAAGACTCAGCTTATTAGATTCACTTGTTAATTGTAATAACCTTTACTGAGTTTTTGATGTGAGAGTTTTCAAAACAGCTCACGTGTGCAATAAATGGGCTCAATTAAAAACTGCATTTGATTCTGATTAAAAGTTGCTTGATCTTTATTATTTCAATATACTGCTGTCCAGAATTGCATCTAGCATGGCATATTCAATAAACAGATCTCTTTGCTATCTCTGAATAATTAACTTTATCTTTGTCACAGGGAACAAAAAAATGAAAGCAGAATAGACAGTATTCATTTATTCTTAGCATGAGAATCTTATTATTGGTAACCTCATGCTTGGTGTCTTGTAGACTTTAAATGAAGTTGTTTCTGACAGAAGGCCTCATAGTTTCAGCATGATCTCTTTTTTTCTTAAGCCCTGAAGGAAATATAAGAAAGATGGTCAATATCAATCTGAAGTATATTATTTAAATAACTATTTACTATATGTATATTCTTTCTTTTTTAAAAAATGTTTGTTTTTTTTTACTTCTAGAGAGAGAGGAAGGGGGTGGAGAAAGAGAGAGAAACATCAATGTGTGGTTGCCTCTCATGTGCCCCTACTGGGAACCTGACCTGCAACCCAGGCATGTGCCCTGACTGGGAATCAAACTGGCAGCACTTTGCTTCACAGTTCGGTACTTAATCCACTGAGCCACACCAACTAAGGCTGTATATTCTTTCTAAAACACTGAGGTACCTAAAGTACAAAACAAACCTTTCACCTTTCAAAAAGGTTCTGTAATACGAGAACTTATTCATTCCAAAGACTCCCATTTTCATCAAGGTGACCCCCTTGCAGGGCTCCAGTTGCTGCTGAAAGTATTGAATATTCTTAGAACTCTTTTATTGCTATTAGCTGTAGTGCTTTATAAATTGTATGAGAAACCAGTTCCATTGTTTTATAATTGTTATAAATTCAACTGTGCCCCCTCAAAAAAGATATGTTGAAACCCTAACTCCCTGTACCTCAGAATGTAGCCTTATTAGGAAACAGGTTTGCTGAAGATGCAATTAAGTAAGTAAGATGAGGTGACACCAGTGTAGAGTAGTCCCCTAATGCAAGATGACTAGTGTCCTTATGAGAAGGTGGCTATGTGAAGACAAAGTAACACCAGGAGAATGTCATGTGAGGATGGAAGATTGGCGTGATTAACATACAAGCCCAGGAATGCCCAGGATTGCCAGCAAAACACCAAAAGTTAGGAAGAGACAAGGAAGAACTTCCCTAGTTTCAGAGAGAGCGTTCTTTGTCCACACCTTGATTTCATACTTCATGCATTCTGATCTATGAAACAATATATCTCAGTTGTTTTAAGCTGCCTCATGTGTGGTACTTTGATAGTGAAGCACTAGGAAATGACTATGGTAATTAAATCTATGATTTGACTATGTGGATTCATAGGATCCACAATGAATTAGAGTTCAAAATTTTATTTTCTTCCTTAATTTTGGTCCTACAAGATTGCTAGCTTACTTACAAGACCAAAATCACCCATAACATTTGAAATCAAAATCGGCTCTAGAAGCTAAAGGAGATTCCAAAATATTAATTCCAAAAATTGAACATAATTTTAAAAGGCAATAACCTTTTCTGGATTGAAAAACTGCCCAGACTCCTGAGGGAATAAATGGATAAAAATGAAATGCATTTGTAAGCTTAAGCTGTATATTTGATTCTCAGTCATTATATTCATACCTCTGATATAATTTCCATTGGATTGCTGACCTAAGTGCCCAACAGTAAATGAGTGAATCAAAAAACTGTGGTACATTTACACAATGGAATACTACACAGCAGAAGGAAAGAGCTCCTACCCTTAATGACAGCATGGATGGAACTGGAGAGCATTATGCTAAGTGAAATAAGCCAGGCAGTAAAAGACAAATGCCATATGATTTCACTATAAGTGGAACCTAATCAACAAAACAAACAAGCAAGCAAAATATAACCAGTGACATTGAAATAAAGAACAAACTGACAGTAACCACAGGAGGGGGAGGAGGAGGGGGATAAATGGGAAAAGAAGGGGAAGGGTCATCAAGGAACATGTATAAAGGACCCATGGACAAAGCCAAAGATGGTAGGATAGAGGGTGGGAGATGGGGGTGGGTGGGGCAGGGGAAAGTGGTGGCAGGAAAATGGAGACACCTGTGCTTGAACGACAATAAAATAATGGAAAAAAAACATAAAAAATAAACTAAATAAATAAGCAATTTTTTGTCAGGAACTTAAATCTTAAAATTATGGCTTTCCTGTTGTTAAAAAAATCTTTCTATATTTCTACTATGTATTCTGTACAATGGTAGGACCTGTGAGGAAAATAACAGTTCAAATGATTTCTTCTCTTCAATCCTCTGATTTTGGGGGGTTTTCCAACCTTAAGAGGAGGGATATCTTATCCTTTCAAGGACATGCATTAAATGTTGAATTCCCTCCTTTCCTTCCAAGACTTCTGAGAATTGTCTGCCAGGGATCTACTATTTTCCCTTTCTTCCTGAATGTTGGGATAACCTAGTGTTATTCTAGGCTTCCTACAACCAACCATTGGCCTAAACTGTTGATGATCTGATCTTCAACTCAGCTGGAATTCAGATTCTTCTGCCAGGAATACTCCCTTCTGCACATTTCCCCAGGCCTCAGCCCCATCGTTTAAGTTCTGTCTAGCAGAAAGTGTCTGGGCAAACAAAAATGTGATATTTACACACCTGTAAGCACTTTCACTAGGATAGCTGTCCAAATAGGACATATCAGCATTCTGTTTAGTTATTGCTTAGCAAAACCTTATGTCTTTTAGAACTTTCTTGCATAACCATTAGGGAATGAAGATTCTTTGTGAAGACATGCAACCTAGAGGGATATTTCAAGAAAATAATTATCTAGAACTATTTTCTGCATGTTCTGTTCTCCGCTTCTCCTCCTATACTTCCATAAAATTTTATTTAATAAATTTCCACCCTTGAGTTACACAGAGATGGTAGAAAATTTATCTCTGCAATAAGAAATGCACTACAATGTATATGCAATACAATAATACAGTGCATATACTCCAATCCAATTACAAGATACAAGAAAATAACTGTATATTATTATCATTTAGAAATCAACAAATGATGATGCATATTCTGTAGCAATTATGTACCAAATGTTTTGTTATTTACTGGGTATTTTAAGGGAGAACCCCTATTGTCAGGAGATCATACCTTAGGGAAGGAGAGTTAATCAAGCAGTAACAAGCAGACCGGCAAGTGAATAAGAAGGATGCGAAGGTGCCTTGGATAGAAGCATAGAAGAAAGAAATTTCCACAGTAGCTTGAAAGGAAATGGCAAAATTTAATTAACTAGAGTAGAGTATAGGGAAAGTATATATAAGATGGATGAGCAATCATGTGGAAAAGCTTTGGAAGAGAACCAGGAGTTGAACTATTCCTACTTCATGTATTAGTTTATCATGCATTGACTCCATTCATTTTATAAGATCTCATCATGTTATAAGTCACAATCAATGTTAAAGAAGCATGCAATATGAACCCTGCCACAAATTTGTTTTGAATAAAAATATAGTCATAAAGGTGAGAAATTGAAACTAAAAGCACTCAGAGACTTTAGTAGAGTCAATACGAGAAGATGGTACTTGATGTGGGGCAGGATTAATAGTTTCTGAATTGGGTGGAGGAAGAAGTATATTTCTGGCAACAGAAAGAACATGCATGAAAGCCCTGGAATGTTGAGGAGAGAAGAGAGATACTTGCTTTTTTATGTATTGAGATATTTCTACTCAGGATTAAGGAGAGACAAAAGCTTATTGGTCAAATGGTGAAAGAAGCAATTGAGAGGGTCTATGACTGGGTAGAATAAGTAGTACAGAAAGAATATGGAACAAATGAATAATAGGTCTAGCTAGAACTGTTGGTCATCTAAGTACAGTTTTATTTAAAAAAATAGATTGAGATAAAGAGAAATGGGGAGCAAGCTAGTAAACTAAGGATTATTCTATATAGATGAACTTGAGTGGTGAAGCCAATGTGAGAAATATCCTGGAACAAGCCGACACTGCAGAAGGTGGAGATGAGGACCTTATCTTACAGAGAAAAAGTAAGTGGCAGCTGAATTTGGAGATGACATGGACCCCTGACAGGTTGCTAAGGGATGTTTGTCATGAAAAATAATCTGGCATAAGAAAACTTGAGGCGATCTTGCCCCTGTCGGGGTGTTTTCTATTGGTATAAATGGATTAGGTTAGAGTATAAATGTGCTACCTGCACAAGAGAAGCTATGAGCTTGAGCAGCATGGTCGCATTAGAGTTCAGGTGTAAACAAGGCCCAAGATTAAGGAGAACCCATTCTTTCCTTTTTGGGCTAAAGAACCATCACTAGTTTGACCCCTGAGGATCAGAAACTCTGAGAGCCTTGAAAATCTGCAGTGTATGCTCAGTGTCATTCTCAAAATAGTCAGGAATAGTAGGGTTTCCTTAAATGGTAATATGTGTGAGCTAAACCAGTAAAGAAAGATCATGGTGAATGTTACCTATGACTGGGAATGAAGTAGATTCAGTAAGTTTCGGATGCACACCTTTGAGGACATCCAGAAATATATTTGGGGGAGGCATGGTTTTGCAGGAAGATTCCTGTTTTTGTGGTGATGAGATAACAGCTCAGCCATAGAGTCTAAAAAATATTGTTAATATGACTATATATAGAAGAAGTAGAAGTGGACCACTCAGGTTATATACTTAACTATTCAAAGAAGACTGTAAAATATATATAGTAAAAAAAAATGCAAGGTTATAAAGTTTGACTTTGCCTGCAGCAACAATAGTAACCATCAAAGAGAAGGTAAATATTGAAACTGATCTTTAAAGGATACAAAAAATTTAATATTAAATATTTTATATGTGGACACATAACAGAGATCAAATGTCAAAAGAACAAGATATTTGGAGTTCTATAATTTTACATTTATATAATTTTATCGATAATGTGTTTATTTCTATGATATGATAGAAAGTATTAATGAGGTCAGAGGCCTCATTCCCTCATTCATTCACTCATCCATTGATTCATTTGAGGCATATTTATTGATTAGCCTACTAAGTGCAAGAACTATAAATGTTATATAAGTGACACAAAGGTATGTAAATTTAGGACAAGTAATGCACTCAAATTAACCAGATATTTAGTCATCGGAACTATAATAAAAATATTAATTTGTCAGTAGAATGTAGGATTGATATAAATAAACCAATGTTGGGGATACAAAGTTCAAAAGCTGTGGTTCTAATCAAAGAAGAGAGGCTAAAGAAACAGCAGTGAAAATGGAGAGTAGTGGGTGGCAGAAATACATTTGACAGATGCATTAGAGATCAATTTTATAAATCAGCAGTTTTCAGCCTTTCTCATCTCGTGTCACACATACACTAATTGCTAAAATCTGCACCACACCAAAAAAATATATAATTTTTGCAAATTTGACAAATACAGGTATAATTTTGATTCACTCACACCAGATGTTTATTGTTGTGTTGGCGTGTTGGCCATTGTCATTTTTTTATTTGATAATCTAATGGAAAAAAGGTCAGCGCCCTTTACTGAATAGTCAGGTATTGAATGTTTCAAAAATTCTTGCAGCACATCAGTTGAAAATCACTGTTCTAAATGACAGCAGGTCTTTAGATGTTCAGAGAAAGAGAAGGGTGTTGATTCTAAGGTTTCAAGCCAAAGAGAATGGGAACACAAGAGTGTATCAAGCATCAGTGAAGACAGTGGAAGGTATTGCTTTAGATATAGGAGAGAATAATAAGTATAACTGTGGATGTGTCAAGTTTAAGATCCAATGTTCATAAGAAAACTTAAATTAGAAATCATGAAATTACAACCAATAATTAATAATTGGTATGGGTACCTATAATAGATAATTAAATAATGAAACTATAATGAAGAATGAGTTCCTGAGGGCAAAAATTATGTATTTAAAATACATCAGATTCAATCCATTATTTCTACATATTAAAACTAATAAACCTCAGTTATAGAGTATGAATTAAAATATATTTAGTGTGCACACTTGAAATAAAATAACTTCTTATTCTTGCCTTAGTTGAACTCATATTTAACAACTTTTTCTTCATCTTAATAATTTCTTCTTCTTTAAAGAAAATGTGTTAGGATTCAATCACCTAAGCCATTATTTAATTAATTTTTCTATATATAAATTATTAATTTTTTCATTAAAATTATTCAAATTGTAAATTTTATAGAATGGTGCCCTGGTATATAATATAACCATATGGTAAATAATTTGAAACTAAAGTCTTGAAGGAATTAAAAGAAGCCTCATTTCAATAACTCTCAGAAAAATTATAGAGATTTAGAAACAGAATTCTATAATGCCAAAATCATTGATCTCAGTTTGCTGTCTAGTTAACGTAACATCTAGTTAATGTAACATCTAAGTAACTAAGTCTATGTTCTTTTATATAAATCACACTGGCAGTCTAAAATATACTATTTCCCTGTACACTTAACCAAGTTCAATGAGGTAAATCATTGGAAAGCACTCTACTCTCTGATTCGTGTGAATCCATTAAAGTAATACTAAACCATATTTAGAAAAAGTATAAAGGAAAACCTAGAATTTTTATAGATAATTAGGATTAAGTCAAAGTTCAAAATTTCATAGAATCACAGCCCATTTATGACTCTAATCTCTTTAAAAGATATTTGGGAAAGAGTAATAGATGCTTTTCTTAATATAGTTCAAAAGTATTAGAAACAAAGTTTTAGCATTATTTACTTTATATATCATTCATTTATCTATTAAAACTTTTAGTTGAAAAAAACTTTAATTTTCTTTTTAATTCAAAGAAGACATGAAACATAAAAAGGGCAAAAGGTATCAGAGTAGGTTTTTTTAATTTAAATACTCATAATGATGAGCAGAATATAAAGACTTAAAAAGTATAATTAGGTCAAATGTCAAGTTCTATTATATGTTAGAATAATGTGACTTTGTAATGGAGTTCACAATGAGCTTCTTTGTTTTCAAAAATTGGGATTAATTCTTTCTGTGTTCAGGTAAAAACTTAGGTGGCCTTTTTGGGGATATGTGAGTATGTGTGGGCATATTTGTCTGTGTTTATATGTTTTTACCTAGTCATTAAATTATTAGCAGAAACTTTAGCTTATACTTTTGTGTAAAAGTTAATAATTGATTCATTTTTGAAATAAATATAACTGATCTGCTTAGTACCAATCTCTTTGTTCACTGAAAATTACACTGTAGCATGATATCAGAACAAACATACTGAAACTTTCATGATTTCCTTAACCCTAAACAGAGGTTAGAGAAGGCATAATAATAAAAATTATTCTATAGAATCTAATTTTCAGAGTTTTTAAATATCATATACTGACTGAGAAATGTTTTTAATGTCAGGGAGAAAAAACATACAACTAAGTTTACAATGTGTAATCGTAAGCAAATGGTACTATTTGGAATAGCCATCACTATCAGGAGAAGGCCAAAATTTTTAGACTGTAATGAGAAATGGTACTTAAATAATGTAGAATAACTAGGCACAGGGAGTAATTGTTACTTCTAAAAGCACCTCAGAAAATGAAAATAAAAATTTAAGTGAGTTTTATATGCTAAGATGAATGTTACTCAAGATTTTCCTTCCTTGAAATTTGGTGTGCATTTTGGCAAGAAAGGAGAAAAAGAGAATTGTCAATTCCAATAATTGGTGCTGTCCTTTCAATGATTGGAGCAACAGAACTGGGAAATCAACGAAACTGCATTTCACATCCCAGCCTGACAACTTATGGAGACTGATTGTCCAACTGTGGATCACCCAGACTCAGCTTCTTCCCACCACTTACCCTATTTTGTCACTTGTTACCCTTCTGGGCAGTAGGTCTGGGGGCGAGGTAGAAGGTTGGAAAAATTTGGTCAGTTAATCATTTGGTAATAATTCTGGTAAAATATTTGGTGAAGTCCAGAACTTCATCAGATTGTAACTGCAGATGTCAGATGAGGGGTATTTAATTGTTGCCAGTATCAGTGGAGGCCTGAAAATATCAGTTGTGACCAGGCAGACGTGTTCCGGGCTGGGGTGGTGAGTGGACACTTTCTGTGAACAATAATCCCATTGACTTGTTGACAAGAGATTTTATTCAGAACGTTGGGGCTCATAGTTTTTATAAAGTTACATTATAGAAAAATAACATGGTCTATTTTTCATTTTATATCCCTGAATGAGGACCTGACACTTGGTAGATATTAAATTAATATCTGTTATACTGGTAAATTAATCACTGCAATTGAATAGTTTTTAATTGTTTATTTTAAAATGATGCATAAACTAGTACAGAAAATAGTAACTAATAACTCAGTAAGGAATACCCTTCCTCAGAAGGTCTTGCAGAAATTTTCCTGGGAAAAACTAGGACATACTAGATTAGATACAGGGTCTGGCAGAAGTAAGGCCTGCTAGAGTGTGGGTGGTAGGGTAATATTGTCGGTGTAATACTTTATAGTTTTAACTTGAATATATCACCTAAAATGTCATATGGTATGCTTGTGTGTGACATTGTGACATTACAGAATTTCACGCTTATGATTTTTTAATAACAGATTTTGTAATAAAAAGGGGTGTTATTTGTGCCAAACCCTGTATTATGTGTTGGTTGTAAGCAAAGTATCTCAGAATACAGCAAATGTAGAATCCCAAACCGATACATTTTTCAGAGAGACTAGGTACATATGCAAGAGCATTATCCTGAACACAAGAGACAGTGAGGTAATTTGTGGTGGAGAGGGTCAAATCTGAAGATCTAGTGAAGAAAATCTGAAATAGATGGGAAAGTTTTGACAATGGGCTTTAATCAATGTTGGGCACTTAAAAAGGATATGAACCCCACCAATACTCCTCAAGGAAAAGGTATGGAAAAGGAGTTTAAAATTTAGGGGTTGTTTCCCCAAAGTCATTTTACCTTGCTGGAATGACAGTTTACCTAAAAACACAGGATAGAAGTTCATGGGTTTCATGAGATGTCCCAAATGGAAGGGCATTTAGAGTCCAGGAAAGACCCAACCACAGAAGGACGTTGTCCTCCTTCGGGTAAGGTGTGTCTAAGCAACACTATGGATCTCACAGAGCTTGGGGTCTGACAAAGAGAGGTGTCTAGGGCAGCAGAAATGTGGTAGCAAAAATGGTGCAACAGTATCATCAGGGCTGTTCGAAGGCAGCAGCCTGTGAGGGTGAAGAAAGAGTGTCTGTCAGAGAACTGGTCACTGAGACTCAAACTGGTAAACAATAATTAGTATTGGATAAATTGTGGGTATCCTTTTCTCTCCCACCACTTCACCCCAATTACTTAAGCTCGTATTCTTCTGGGAAACAAAAGAACTGTGCAGAGTTGTGGTTTGCATCTTGGGGTGTTGTGGATTTCCACGTGACTCTGACAGATACTTGATCCAGTTCGTTCCCATCACTGTGTTGTCTAAATCTTACAGATTTATATCCAAAGCGATAGACAAGGAAATCCTTGTATATATCTGGTTTGGAATTATGAATATTGAATCTATCCACACTCAGTTGTTGGAAACAAAGGTACATTTCTTTCATCCTGTGTCTTATCCAGTAATCTGTATCATTTAGTATTTTGGAAATTACGTTTCTGTTTGTGTGTATGTAAAATATACATACTGAAAATAATTTATAAGGAAAAAATGGAATTCTAGAAGTTATTTCCACCAAGACATCCCTACTGAGGTATTTATTTATTGATAGCCTCCAATGATGACTACCTTCAAAGAGGAAAAATTAAAATACCTTTATGGCATTAAATATTCAGAAGATATAATGCTAGAACGCAGTCTAAAAAATTAGCTGGTTTTCCTTCAAGCTTTGCCACATTAAAAACATGGCCAACAAAGACTTCTGGTTGAGGTGGCAGTGTAGACAGACAAGGCTCACCTCTTTGCACAACCACATCAAAATTAAACTAACACAAACAGCCATCACTTAGAACCATCAGAAATCAAGTTGAATGGAGGCCTGACAATTATTGAATTAAAGACACTACATCTATCCAGACTGGTAGGAGAAGTGCAGACTTGGAATGGGCTGGTCACACACTCACATATGGTGGATAAAAATTCGGGAGGGATAAATCAGGAGCAAGGAGTCGCAGGTCCACACCAGAACCCCCAACCCAAGGTTCCAGTGCCAGGAAGATAAGTCCCCACAACTTCTACTGCAAAAACCAGTGGGGATTGAGTCAGGGAAGAAATGGCTGAAGCCCCGAACATTTCTTCCTAAAGAACCCACTCATGGACTTACCTACACAGACACGCTCCATTTGAGCTCCAGCACCAGGTTAGCAGCTTGAAAGGCATCAGTGGCATACAGGGAGAAACTGAAGTGTCTGGCGTCAAGGTGAGCAGAAGCCATTGTCCCTTTTCTAAGCCTTTGCCCCCACAGATTCAGCAAGCTGGAGACATGTCTGAGACTCCATCAGCCTGGCTAACACTGTTTGCCCCTCCTTGGAGATCCCCAGAGACTCTACCCCACCCAGCATATGCACCCACCCAAGCTGCTTTTCCATATGAATAGCTGGTCTTGGCTCATGCTTCACACATTCCTAAATCCTCTCAAACAAGCAACAGCTGGCCTCAGTGAGCCCCAGGCCCGGCACTAACAGCAGCCAGCCTAGAATCACAGCTTAGCTTCAACTTGGAATCTCCAAGCTCAACACAAGCAGCAGCCATCTCAGATTGCTTTATAGCTCAGGCAGGGTGGCCCTTGGCAAAACACAGGTGGGGGCTGACCTTGACTTGAACCACTTGGCAAACCCCAGGGGAGCCTACCTAGTGGACAGCTACAGTCCTTGACAGAGCACCACCACTCTACCCTTGCACAGCTGATCCTCCACAGAGTTGGAGGTTGGTGGTCAGTGGTCACAGCCAGTCCCTTGCAGCTAACTGGCCTGGGTAAATCTCTCCCATTGATATCAACAGCAACCAAGGCTCAACTACAAGAGGAGGGTGTACTCAGACCACCCAAAGGGTACACCTTGAGTACCCAGCTTGGGTGATAGGGGAGGCTGTGCCACTGGATCCTACAGGAAACCTACTACATTAGGCCATACTACAAAGACATGGAGTCAAAAAATAATGAAAGAAAACCTCCCTAACTTGGTGAAAGAAATAGACATGCAAGTCCAGTAAACACAGGGAGTCCCAAACAAAATGGATGCAAAGAGGCCCATTCCAAGACACATCATAATCAAAATACCAAAGTTTAAAGATAAAGAGAGAATCTTAAAGCAGCAAGAGAAAAGCAGTTAGTTACCTACACAGGAGTTCCCATAAGACTGTTAGCTAATTTCTCAAAAGGAACTCTGTGGGCTAGAAGGGATGGACAAGAAATATTCAGTCATGAAAAGCGGAGACCTACAGCCAAGATTGCTCTACCCAGCAAAGCAATCATTTAGAATTGAAGGGGAGATAAAGATCTTCCCAGAAAAGAAAAAACTGAAGAAGTTCATCATCACCAAGCCATTATTATATGAAATTTTAAAGGGACTTATTTAAGAAAAAGATCAAAACTGTGAACAATAAAATGGCAAAAATAAATACATATCTATCAGCAATTGAGTCTAAAAAACAAACTAAGCAAACAAGAAGAACAGAGACAGAACCATGGATATGGAGAGCATTCTGATTGTTGCCAGATGGGCAGGAGTTGTAGAGGGATGGGTTAAGATGTGAGGGGATTAAGAAGTACAAATTGGTAGTTACTGAATAGCCATGGAGATGTAAAGTACCGTATAGGAAATGGAGTAGCCAAAGAACTTATATGCATGGCCCATGTACATGAACAAGGTGTGGGGACTGCCTGAGGGACTGGGGGTTGCTGGGAGGAAGGGGGCAAAGGGCAAAAAATCAGGATGACTATAATAGCATAGTCAATAAAATATAATTACAAAAAAATAAAAGCATCCCCAACAGATGCTGATTTACCATATGTTCCATGACCTCCAGAGAAAGTGCTTCCAAAGCTTCTCCAGGTTCACCTGTACGATGTGCAGCAACCTCTTCCTCCCTCCTTTTGCAGAATTCTAAACATTTTACCCCATAGACTATCCTTCCATTTCATAAAGTTTATAACCATGAATTTTATAGTTCATAAGGTACCATCAATCAGTTATTAATTTATGGGATCCTACACATTATTTGTTATCATTCCCATTTTATATATAAAAAATTAGAAAGTTTAGTGATTTTTCCATAATCCCATAGATATTAAAGGGCAGAGCTGGGATTCCAGATGAGATCATCTTTTTGGAAATCTGGCGGTCTTTACTATAATAAACTTATTTTGCCTCTCTGTGGAAAGAGATCATAATTTGTAGTATGACTTCATTGATCATGGGATTTAGGGTTATATTAAATAAAAAGGTAGAGGCAGGAACTTAGCCTGCCAAAAGCAGTGGCATCCAGAACCCATCATTTAAGAAATAAAGGCACAAAACCAAAGTAGCAAAGCTCCCAAATCTCCTGCAATGGAAACAATTCAATACATGCCTTCTGCCTCTACTTTCTGCATATGTATAAGTTCAGTGGCCTAGCTCTTACTAGTTTATTATGCTTCCAGTGCTAGGCTAATAATCCCAGTGGTCTAATTTCTTGTCCACTAGATCTAATTTCTTGTTTTTTTGTCATTTTTTTTACTTTCTTCTAAATTCCTGTTTTGTTTTGTCTTGTTTTGTTTTGTATCCTTCATGATTGTAGAATCCTAAAGCAGCTATGGTTCAAATAAAGTCTAAACAGGTCCGGTTTTAAACATATAGTTCATTTCCAGGATATCATCAGGTTCAAGGCTTTTGGTGGTCAGGCTTGTCATTGAGACCTACTTCCATCATGCTTGCCATTTGATATAACAAATATTCATTATTTTATTATATAATTTCAACCAAAAGATACTGTTGCTAATATTAAAGAAGATATAAAATAAATGCTGAATGAACCCTTATGTACAAACATGCCCACAGAAAACAGTAGGCTGAATGCCAGAAAAAAGGCTAAAAATTGTCCATTAGGAGGTAACAGAAGCATAGACTGAATGGTAGGAAGCGGGTTGCAGTGGGTTAATTTAATGGGAAGAAATGATAACAATATACATGGCAATCATTCAGCTCACAGACTTGTGGAGCAGTTTAAAAGAAAACCCTGTGGTAGCTCTGCTGACTTCATTCTGCTTGAACTACCATAGCAGGAGTCAGAGCAAGGGCTTCAAACCCAATCAGAGACCCAGCAGCTGTCACAATATCTGAAGCAAGCCTATGATATGATAGTCTTGCTGGGACACATGGTATGAAATACTCTACAAGAATGAACACTTTTCTCCTCAACATCTGTACCTACACGTGTTTAGTATAAATGGCACCTTCCAGTTTTCTTCATCAGAATTAGGCATTCCTAATAAGACGCATTTTTAATTTAATAGTGAACTTCCAATCTATTTAACTGCAATATGAAACTGATAGTTGAAAGCAGCTTCTGATATTTTAACATTACTCCTATTGTACTTACAAGTTAATTATAATAATGTAAATTGAAAACGAAAGCTATTCTAATCAATTGATTTTTATGAGTAATGAATTCATCACAAATTCCCAGAAATCCCTTATAGACACCAATTACATTAATGCCACCTAAGTACAAACAATATATAAACTAGTATACCTATGTTGTTTTAAAATATTTTCCTTATAACTACAGTAATGATTTAGAAGTGAGACACTGACTGAGGGTTAATGACTGACAAGAAAAGTACACCTGGCATTAACCCCAGATAAATTCCCTGTGCTTGCATAATTATTTCAAAAACGTCGCTAACATATATAGACTATAAATAAAACCTTTGATGATCTCTGGGTCAATGCCTGTTCCTCTCTTGAATGTTACCAACTTTCTTAATTACCTGAAAGAGTTGTCAAAAACAAATTATGAAACTTTGTGAATAAAATGTTCTACAAATATGAGAAATAAGGCAGGCATACTGTACTGTCAATGTTCTTCCAAAACAATGAATAAAACAATAGTCAAGGCAAAATGGTGAAGCAGACAATTACCCAACTGAGAAACCAATTAGTAAATTGGAAAATAGTTCTGAAGAAATCACTAAGAATAAAGTACCATAAATATAAACTAATATAACATATGAAAGGTGAGTCAAGACAAATGTAGGATAGAAGAATGAGAAAATGTGATACGCATCTCAGAGAATGTATAAGGGAAAGACCAGAGAAATGGTAACATTTGATAAGAAAATAGCTGAGAGTGTTCTAGTAGTGATTACTGAAAAATAAGACAAAAAAATTTAAAGGAGAAAACTTAGCCTGAGAGGGTAAATGTAAACAAACCCACACTTAAACACCTCTTGTGAAGTTGGAGAACACAAAGAAATATCTGAGGTTACTAACGGAATGCCACATCAGCTACACTGGTATAACATTTAGAACAACGGTATACTTTTAAGCAACAATAAAAATGCAAGAAGGCAATAGAAAATATCTTTAATATTTTAAAGTATTGAATATCAACCTAAACCCTAAGCTCAGATAAAGCATAATAAAGATAAAATAGATTAATTTTAAAACATAAAAGAAAGGATATGTTACTAATCACATAATCTCTTGGAAAGAATAACTAAAGAAGGAAGCAATGAGCAAAAGTAAAATAAAAACCAGAGAAAAGAAATAGAATACATAAAACAAAATTGAACAAAGAAACAGATAAATATATTTCTAAGTAAAGTTACCAAATATAAAAATAAAAATAATGACAATCTGTAATCTGTAGTGTATACACACACACACACACACACACACACACACACACAGTGGTAAGAACATTTAATATTAAACCTATGCTCTAAAAAATTTTAGGTGAGTAAAACTTTATTGTTAACTATAGGCACAATGTTATACAGCAGGTCTCTAAAATGTATTTATCTTATACAGCTGGAAATGTATGCCCAGTAAATAGCAAGACCCTCTTATTCCCTGCTCCCAGGTCCTGGAGACCACCATTCTACTCTGTTTTATGAGTTTGGCTGTTTTAAACGTCTCATATAAGCGTAATCATGCAAACATTTGTTCTACAGCGATTGGCTTATTTCATTTAGCATAATGTCCTCCAGGTTTATCTATATTGTCACATTTAATTGGGTTTCTTTTTTTTTTTAGGCTGAATGATATTTCATTGTATGTATCATGTACACCATATTTTCTTTATCCATTCCTCTAGAAGTAAACATTTGGATTGCTTTCATTTTTTGATTATAGCAAATACCAACTCCTTGAACACAGAGTGCAAATACCTATTCAAGACCCTACTTTCAATTCTTTTGCTTATGTACCAGAAGTGGGATTGCTGGATCATAAGTCAATTTTATTTTTAATTTTTCAAGGATCTTATGTACTGTTTCCATAACAGTTGCACAGTTTTACATTCCTATCAACAGTGGACAGCGTACCAGTTCCCTTACATCCTCACCAACACTAACCTTTTGCTTTTTTAATAATAGCCATAGTCACAGGTGTGATGTGACACCTCATTGAGTTTTTCATTTGTATTTCCTTGTAGGCTATTTATATATCTTCTTTTATATGTCTTCTTTGCAGAAATGTCTACTCATGTATTTTGTCCATTTTTTAAATTGAGCTATTTGGGTTTTTGTGGGGTTTTTTGTTTTTTGGGGTTTTTGGGGTTTTTTTTGCTGTTGAATTATAAGTTTTGCAAATATTCTCTCCAGTTTCCTAGCTTGTTGTTCACTCTGTTGATTGTTTTCTTTGCTATGAAGATGCTTTTTAGTTTGCTCTAAAAGTTTCAAAATGAGCTAGAAAAAAATCCTAATGGAAATGAAGGATGGATCATGATTTTGGAGGTAATGTTCTAAGGTTCTTATGTAGCTCATACATGATAGAGATATAACTACTGAAAAAATAAAAATAATAAACTAAACTTTCCAAGAGGGAAATGAGTAATAAAAATATGATTATTCATTCCAACAAATGTTGGAAAATGAGAAATAACAGAGAAAGCAAAATATAATAATTAGTAAACACAAAATAAAAAGTCTATATTAATAGTAACAGTGAATTAATGTACTAAGTGATGATAGGCGGTGTTTGAGGAACATGCCTGTGCAGTGTTACAGGTTATCAAAGTCTGATGGTAGATTTGTCCCATGTTAGCTGAAATGAGAAGCTATTCCTAATGGTCAAATGTTTAGGGACATCAATGGTGGCTCAGCATCAGGAACAATTTTGTGACATTTGGGTTTTTCTGAAGTGAGAAATCCCTTTTAAAGGAAATTCTTTACGCACAAACTGAATGAATACTTAGGGCAGATGTGGATTTTGTATGTTGATCTCAAAGGGTTCTTTTTAATGCTAAGCTTAGGTTTTTTAGGTACATAAAACCAAAAACTTATAAACATGGAATATTTTTCTCAGTTTGAAGCATTATCTAGAAAGTATTTTGAGGATTTGTTTTACTCATTGTGGCATCCCTGGGCCTTAGTACAGTGTCTGATGCTTAATGCAAAGTCAAAAAATAATTCTTGAATTGAAATGAAGGTTCTGGCAGATTTAATATAATGTTAGAAAATAAAAAAAGGTGAAAAGGATAAATGTATAGTCTATGATAGTATAAATAGGAACAAAGTTATCAAGCTTTATAAAATCTCATACGTTGAGATATATAAAGTACATATAGAAAGTCATAAATATTTTGTAAACTATATAAGAAAAATAGTAAATTTACCTGATGCATTTGTGTATAACCAACTATGACAGATCATAATTCTAAACCTGAAAATATTATGTGTAGACAAGTATTACTTTTTTCAAAGAAAGGATTATTAACAATGTTATTTGCCATCTCAAGGGAGTTTGATGAGAAGCATATATTTTAAAGGCAACCTATATTCAAATGAACAAAATTATTGAGTTTTCTATCCAGAGGGTGGAATGAAGACTTTGGTTTTATTTCTTTATCTGGAAGGGGTCAAATAACTTTCACTGAGAGGGGTAATATCAGAACTTTATTGGAATAAGTGTTCTTCCTGGCAGAATATGGGTACGGGGTAAACCAGGGTTTTCTCTATGAATGTTGCAAAATCACTTTTTAACCTCTATAAATTATTTTAAGTTTACTAAAATAAAGTAGCACCATATTTGCCAAAGATGACTTTATTTCACCCAGCCGGTGGCAGCAAAGGTGAGAAATTTTTAGTTCTCATCAAATTTGAATTAATTGTATTTTCTTTTAATTCGTAAGAGACCTACCCCTACAACCACACACTCCCCTCCTTAGTGGACAAGGAAAATAGATGGTTCCATATATCGATGTCTGTGAAAGTACAATGATTGTTATTTACTTATTTCATAGAACACTTGAAAGGTATAAACTTTACCTCAGTTTCAAGCTGCTAAAATTCTGTCAGGATCATTAAGCCTTTTCTAATAATTCAGATCTGAGGTGTGTCACTTCTAAAAATCTTTAATTTACCTGTTAAATTTTTATTTATAAACTACTCTTTCCCCCAGAAGTTGTTAAAACAATTTCCCAGATTTCTTTGTACAATGTTTTACAAACATGCCTGATCAATAGCTAAAGAACTTGTAAAAAAATTCTAATTTATAGACACATCCAGGGAGATTATGATGTGGCAATTTGAGGAGACCTAGGAACCTGTGTTAAGTCTCCCCAAGTGACTCTTAAAATCAGACAAGGTTTAGAAACACTGATTCACAACCTGTCACTCCTTCGGTACTTCCTCTGTATGCCATATGGTATTCTGCACCCTCAAAGGGGGTAGCACACTCTCAAGGATGAGCTCATCCCCTCATACTGGGAAGATCAGCCCAGAGCACCATGGCCCTTACTCAGAAGTTCAAAAGAGATCAATGGCAGGATTTGTTTTGGCTTTGTTCAGCCAGAATGTATCCAATAATGGTATTGAAAACATCTGCTTTTTTTTAAAAGCAAATATGGATGTAATAACATAAATGCTAAATTGCTGATAAAGAACCATGTGGAAATGTAAGAAAGCAAATTTGTAACTTATAAGGAATAACACTTATAGCCCAAAACTCTTGTGCTTCAAGTTGGCCAGCTCAGGAAAACCACTACCATCCAGGGCCCTTTGATAGGTAATTTTCTTGAGAAACCAAGTCACATTTGCCTTGTTAGTATGTCACTTTTGGGTTAATATCTTTGCTTGTTCAACAGCGCAAGTCAATGTTTAATATTTTGACAGTCATATAGCATGCCCTCAATGACGGCATGTTGAATAAAAGGAGGGTATAAATAAATAAACAGCTGTTTAGAGAAATAAAACTAATAGTCTCCATTGAATATTTTTTAATTTTTTCTATTGATTTTAATTAAGTTCTTGCAGAGTTTTGAAGAAGAAAAAAATGTTTAAATCCTTCCCACAGGTTTTTCATATTCTTAACAGATAAAATCAGAATACTAAACATTATATGTATACCCTCAAACGATGGCTTAGGAAACCAGCCTGCATCTACCTGAGATGAAAAGAATACTGTGAGATAAAAAATAATGGATTGTGTTCTTGATATGAAAAGTAGAGACAATAGTTTTTTTATTAAAAAAATTAATGAAAGCAGAATTTTTCTTATGACAAGTGTTTTTATAGTAGAAGTGTATTTATTGAGCTTATGTCTCATCAGAGATCAATTTATAAGGTCTTCAGTTGAAGGTTTATAAACCTTAGCCTCTTTTCTTTTAAAATACAGGTTCTTTCCAAGAAAGTCCCTTATTTACCTCAGGAAAAAAATCAATACTATTACAGAAAAAAAAAGATACATTCTTATTCTCATATGGTCCTTTGAAGCAACAGATGTTAGAATTAACATACATACATTACACCTCATCTTTCAAAATAGAAAACATGATGACCAAATTGGAACATTTTTAACCCAGAACTTAGAAAACAGCTAGTGGTTGGTATCTCACTGAAGTAATTAATTACAGAATGGGTCATTTTCAATGACATTTTCTGCCAAATATCAGAATTCCTCAAATTGTTTAGTAGAACCTCAACAGAACACCATTGTTCTTATCTTTATATACAAAATTAATGTTTCAACATAGGAAATTCCAGATGCAGTTTGATACTTTTTCCTTAAGAATATCAGTAGCATTGAGTTAAATCAAACTGCTGTGTTAAATGAAGGACACATAGAGAAGATAATTATAGATGATAAAAACAAGAACACAAAGTCAACAAAGAAAATATACTATAATATCATATAGAGAAGGAGCTAAACATTATCATAGCAGTTTAACCCCTAGAACTAGGTTATATATCTTGAAGCTGGAAAAAATTCAGAGCCATAGAGTCTAAAAACCAAGAGGACTTAGAAGCATTTGAAGGCACAACTAAAAAAAAAAAAAAAAAAAGTGTGTTTGTTTGTTTTTTGCTAACTGTAAATTAGTATAACTTAATTATCCAGAAAGTAGCATAATTTAGAAATATAAGGAGATTCAAAAAAAGTTCAGTGGTCATTGAAGATCAGGTCCTCTCAAGGCTTTTCCCTGCCTCTGACACACTGGATGGATTGAAGGTCTAGTCCACATGATTCGTTTCATTTGTTCGTGTTCGTATTATCTATCTTCAAGCAGCAAAAAATGGATGCAAGCCTTGCCAATCATAACTAAATGGCACCTGACATTATTTCTGACTGAACATCTCAGGGATATAATGAGCAGTTTAGAATCTATGAACATTTTTGGATTTTTGTGAAAACATTTAAATCAGGTAAATATTGTATTTTTTCGAGTGCATTAAGTTGCTGGTGGGAGAGCTGCTTAGGCTAGCATAGAAAAGAAATGAAGCTACATACAGAAGTTGTGTTCTCGCAAAGTGCAGTTTTCTTAAGCCTGGAGCTAACATCTCACACTGAAAGAGAAACACAGGGAACGGCCTGCCCACTTGGGTGTCTTTTCTCTGTGCTGTCTGAAGGCCTGCTTTCCTTTGATAATAGACACTCGTAAATACAAGTCATTGAAATGCTGTGAAGGGGAATACTGTGACTCCATAATCTTCGAGAGGCTTTGAAATTCAATGTGATATTCTTTATGTTGAAGAATGGCTGAAGATCAAGGGCAATCAATCCTGATGCTTTCAAATTTATAGATATTTTGGCTGGAGGGACTGGAAAAGAATTATCCCTCTGGAATATTTCATGTCAGCTCTCCTTCTCCTCCAGGTCTACGTACTATTGGAATAGTAGAGAAAAAGTTTGCAGATGAATATTAGCTGCTGAGTCTAATTAGCAGCTATTCAATAATAAACATTCCAAACAAAAGAGACAAAACAAAAAATAAGAAATTTCTTCATTTTTGGTATACCAATATTTCATTTGATCATAACTTTGCTATTTTACCACCTGCAATAAGTAATGTATGTTTTACCTCTATCTTCTAACATCATACCACAGAGAATCTAGATCATATTTGTTATTATTAATACACAGTAAAAACACTAGGCATTTTTTATTTGACCTTTTGCAACTCTCCCCACCATCCTTCTTGCCACTATTTTATCTCCTTTGGGTGACCCAAATGTAGAAAATAAAAATCTTGGTCTTGTTACAATTAATTCTTCCTTCTTTTCCAATTCTTAAATGACCTTGGACAGCCTTTTCTCATTCAATAGAAATAATGCACACCTGTTTCAGGATGACACCATCTTTTTGGCCATCTCCCTGGGAAAAGCCTTCTCTTCTGGATGAGCATTCTCTCAACCTATATTCTTTCTCCTGCCACCTTTTATATGCATGATTCCTTCTCTCCTGCCAATTTTTCTTTTAAAAATACCCTTTCATAATCTAAGGCAGAATTCTTTTTATTCATATAATTTTAAAGAAATGGAAATTAGTACATTGCCACTGTCTATGAAAGTGGATATTCCAACAATAGAATAATCAACCTAATTTAAAGAAGTTTTAACACTTGAAATAACAAGGTCCTTCACTTTATAGTGACTTGTTTGTGATAATTCATAATAATAATAAATATATAACAGTAACCCCCAAAATGTATCCTTTGAAAAACCAATGTGTCCAGGTATACTACTGTATCAGGTGATGTTACAGTGACTGATTGGTTCATTGATTTTTAGTAATATGTAAGACTAGTCATAATTATAAGAAATAATAAAATAGATTAAACCAATTCTTAAATGACCTTAGACAGCCTTTTCTCATTCAGTAGAAGTAATGCACACCTGTTTCAGGCTGACACCATCTTTTCTAACAGAAAATATACAACCAACCAAACAAGACATGAAAAGAGAGAACTAACAATGTTAATTTGTATATTTTTATATCAATAACTAATATTTTTACAGGTAAATCAAGGTTTTCATGAAGCTGAAGTTTTGGTTTCATGACTCATAACAGAGCCATTAGTACTGGATGAAAATATATATAATTAAGAAATTTTTAGAATTTGAAAGTACCCGCTTGAAATGACAGTTAACTGACACCTACAGAAGAAGACCTTTTCAGCAGTTTTTTAAAAGTGCAAAACTTAAAGGTACAGTAGACCTTCCTTATCCACAGTTTCACTTTTTGCACTTACACATGGTCAACCACAGTCTGAAAATATTAAGTGGAAAGTTCCAGAAATAAAAGTTCAATAAACGATTCATAAGTTTTAAATTGTACAACATTCTGAGTAGTGTAACAAAATACACAATACAATTACAGATAATGTATTGTAGAGTTGTATACCTGAAACCTATACAATTTTATTAACCAGTGTCACCTGGATAAATTAAATTAAAATTAAATAAATAAAGAAATTTTCATTATTCAATGAAATTGAAGAGAACTAAAAATATAAAACATGTAATGTTCTCTCTTGGTTTCTATTAATTATAAACAATTGTTAAGATTACATACCACATTATATAAAATGTGTTTTTGAATATGTATAGATAAATGCTTAAAATAATTCCATATTCACAAAATTTAAGCTCTAGGGGAAAAAACGATTGAAAAAAAAGCCATTTATGTCCTATAAATTCTAGCAAACAGAACAAGTACTTTGCTTTTGATAAAAAGAAAAAGGTATTGCTTTTCTAATAGTGTTGTCTCAATTAGTAGAAAAAATAAGAAATTATATAGTTTTAATAGAAGAACTGAAGCTAAGGTCATCAAAGCAAACTAGTTGTCCCCATAGTGATTGGGATGGTTTAACATATAACAGTTACACATTTTATAAAACTAGTAATATTTCTTCCATGTGTTGGAAAATTTGGGGGAGAAAGAATATCAAGTTATTGACCATATTACATTCAGAATTTCTAACTAAAACATGCATTATTCAAATGAATGAGCCCAATATAATTGCTGATGGTACACTGTCTATGTTCATTTTCACAAGGGTAATATAATAATGTGAATTATATTGCAATTTGTGTAAATGGACATGTCAATCATGGGCTGATTCCTGTATTTTCACTAAGCAAGTGTCCCAGATAAGCTACTATGAAGAATGGTACAACAGGGTTAGCAGCACTCTATATGGGTTAGCAGAATTTAGTGAATTTAGCTGACTTAGTGAATAAGTAGAAAAACTCGTACATATTCAATGTCTTCTGTCATTTAGGAATGACTGATTTTCTGAACAAATCTATCTAGCCTTGACCAAATGGGAAAGGGAAATAAAGTTGGAATTCAATTCCAGGATACCATTTCAATCCCTGACACTTTTTCTGCAATTTAAAGGCAAATTGTATAACGTGTAAAGTGTCAATTTCTCAATTTTTCAAGTGGACAAGGTAACATTTACAATCTCTCAAAAGAGCTTAGAGAGGTTTAATGAAGTGACATATCTAAAATGTTATCTAGGGAAAAATATTTTCATTATCTCTGCAGATAATATCTCAGCTTGACTGGAGGGGGAAAAAAAGGATACCACAAGGCATCATTGTATTATGATGTAGCAATGAACTACCACCTGCAGGAAATTGGCTTCATGAAAGGCAATGACAAAGAGCACATCAGGATTACATGAAATCAATCAGAGGCAGGCAAGAAGAACACAAGCCAGATGAAGTGGAGTCTTTCATGACAGGCAGGAGAATATATCAAAGCCATCCTTGCTAATTTCAAAAAGCCCACTCCCTTCTCTAGAGGCGAGAACATTACTTCAGACAGCATGCTGGCTCTGCTGGACTTCTGTGAAGATGCTGTAACTCCATTCTTAAAGAATGATTTAGAAATGAAAAGGGCCAGCAAACCTGAACACCATTAATTTAGATCACCAGTGGGAGAGAATTGAGTGCACAGTTTTCCACATTTATTTTTCCATCAGGAACTTGCTATTTGTATCAGCTGGACCATCATTTATATATTTTAATTCTGAGCCGATATTAATTTAAATGCTATTTTCCAAAGAAAAAGCTATATATCTTTTTTCTTAAATTAAGAAGAGACATCTTTGCAAAACAAAACAAAATAAAACAAGTCAGTTAAAAGTAGATGCCTTCTATCCTCAGATGGTTAAATGAAAGGTGGGAGAAGGTATGATGGTCGAAATGATGGGTGTGATGGATCATGAATCATTGAGAGAGCTCATGAAGAGAAATGTTTTCCTAGGAAGAGCAGATCCTGAAAGGACATGTGTACAAGCTCTGGAACCCTATGAGTAAACTCAGTAGAGCCTTCAAGTGTTCCAAGCACCCTGAATCAATGTTTATTAGTAGAGCCATACCTATTAGTGGAAAGAGCATCCTGAGAAACCTCATGATGCTCAATGTTCATTCCAAGGACAATGCCATGGAGATTAGGCACATATAAGCTGTTGTAGATAATGGGATAGGACTGCATGTAATTGGAATCCCAGTAGATAGAAGGATTGCTTCTCAGCTTTAAGTGTTTGCAGTTTGTGATATTGATAGAAGAGCTGAAACTGTCCACTGATGTGATAGTAATTTATCACTTGATAATTACAAAACCTCTACTCTGAATGAATATGAAAAAGAAAATAAATTAACTAAATACATCAATTGCAATTTTATTGGCCACTCCTGTTTGAACCCTTTCTAGTAATAAAGACACTTCGAATTACCAGACTAGTTGATAGTGTAGTTTTAGCCTTGAGACCCAGGAAGAGCTGATGCTTCTGTTCGAAGGCTATTGGGGAAGAAAAATTACTTATACTCATGGGAAGGTCAGAATTTTTGTTTCACTCTGGTCTTAAAGTGATAGATGAGACCCACTCACATTGTGGGGGAGAATCTGCTTTACTCAGTCTACCAATTTAAATGTGAATCTCATTCAAAACCGCTGTCACAGAAACATCCAGGATTATATTCAATCAACTATGTAGTTATCATTCTTTCTTTGTTGTAAAACTATGCTGTTTCATCACACTTTCTTTGTTATGATGACCCAGTTCATCATGCTTTCTTTATTATTAAACCATGCTGTTCCCTTTCCTCATAAAATATGAATGGTCAAAGAGCAAAATATAACTAAAAAATAACTATGTTTTTAATGTTTTGATACTTTGTGATTTACTTGCCTGTGGCGGTGACTTAACTTTGCTGGCATATAGCAGAGTCATATTTTCTGTTGGAAAAAATAACTCATTTAATGAAATTAAATTTAATATATTTATAAAACATGATTTTCTTAGGCTATAAAATAGTTTTCAAGTGTCCTATCACTAGGAGAATATGAAAGCCTTAAATATGGTCTAATATTGAGTTCTAATTATATCAAAAAAGTACTTAATAGCGCAATAGAATCAACATCTTGATCATCAACTTTGATCAGGGCATTTTGTATACAATTCCCAAGAATAAAAATAAATGTATTGCGACAGAAAGCAAATACCCTCTGGGCACACAAGCAGGGGAGGGTTTGGTGAGAGTGGAAGAAAGGTATTATAATCAGGCAGGGTGGAAACTTTTCAGAATGACAAATACTTGCATTATCTTGAATATATATATATCCACTCTGGAGCAAGACTGCTTTCCTTGCAGTGTGACCCTGGACAGGTTATCTAACCTCTCAGTGCCTGCAAAATGAGGGTGGTTATAGCAACAACCTCTTAGGTAATTCCCATACAGTATTTAGAACACCATGGGCCATCTCAGTGTTTGCTATTATTGTCTATGCTGTACTCTACTAAAGCAACTGACATAGCACACTGCCTATAGAATATTACCCTACATGTTGTAAAGTGAGTGAAAAAAATTTTCTAAGAGATAGAGACTCATAGAAAAAAACACCTCCTTCAGAAAAATAACCACTGACATGTGGTCACATACAAACACATATTATATTTATACATAAATATAAATACAATAAATAAATTTAAAGTTTTATAGTTTGCATATAAATTTTAAAAGGTAAAGTATAAGCTAATAAATTTAAAAATTATCTTTAGAATAATAATTTAAGACAATAATTTTTATGAACTCTACTATTGACTACTCTGAAAAGTAAAAGAACCAGTGATAATGTTGATTTTTTTTAAAAAAGTAAATAAAATAGTCCAAACTTTCACTGAAATCATTCGTGTGCACATTTTTGAGATAGAATTGCAAACTATTCTCAAGTTAATCTGAAGCAAATATAAAAATAATCTAAGTGAAGTCCTTTATAATAGCCTGTTAAAAGCCAATATTTCTAGGTCTGTCAGTTTTTCATTGCTAATATATTTAACTTGTACATTATTTCTAAAGTCTCAATTATCAAAAATGAAATGTTTCAAGTTATATATAACTGCGGCGATCATGTCATCTTTCTTCTCCTTTGCCTTCTGCATTCAGCTTTTTATTTGCCATCATATTTCTCTGTGTCATCTTAGGCATCACTTCTCTGGTCTATAGCATTTTTTTCTTCCTTGTGTTAAATAAAATAAAATAAAATAAAATAAAATAAAATAAAAGTCCTTATTTGGTGAATCAGTAATGTTAACTCCATTATGTTCCTTAGCTAGAAGGAGATTGAAAACATAAAAATTGTGCTTTGAATATTCTAAATAACAGGGCAGTAAAATTGTTTGTTCTTTATGATCTTGCCGTTATTTAATTCTACTAAGTTCTCTTGTCAGTATACCTTCCTTAGGTGTTTTTAAGAGCATTGAGCAAATCATAAGCTTTCTACTTAGGCTGTAGAAATCCAAAAGGAAAAAAAAAAGAAACCTACTTGTCAGCTTGCTTTAACATGAAGTAAAACCGCTGCCATAATATCCCCACCAAAAATGGGTGTTCCAAATTAACAGTGCAGTGTAGTATTTTAGGGGGATCCAAGTGAGTGCAACAGTTATCAACTGACACTCTGCTGTTCACTTCACTGAGTGTCTATCCTAAGTACCCTGCAAGAGAGTATGCTGAATTACTCTCTTAGATTATCTAATAAAATGGCATAATGTTAAAACATTTCTTTTTTACTAAATTTCTTTTCCTTCGGATAATTAATCTTCCAGTTATAATGAAAAGTCAGATCGCCCTGACCAGTGTGGCTCCGTTGGTTGGATAGCATCCCACAACATGAAAGTTCGTCAGTTAGATTCCTTGTCAGGGCACGTGCCCGTCAAAGCATGTGAGAAGTGACCAGTTGACGTTTCTCTCGCATATTGATGTTTCTCTCCCTCTCTTTCTCAGTCCCTTCCCCTCTCTCTAAACATAAATAAAATCTTTAATTTTTAAAAAAAATCAGATTTCTTTGGAGTATTCCTCTAGGTAATTATTGAGCATTTTCATCTTGTAAAAATGGCCTGAGCTCAGCATGCAGCAGACATTTAATATGCATTGATTGGAAGAACAATAGGTAATAGGGGCGTATTTATTTTAGGAAGTGTTTTGGTTAAACACGAAAGCGTTGGAAACCTGAAATATATTTCTAATACTGCTCTTGTGTGTGCCAAAGAAAGCATGGATAGCCAAGAATTAATCACTAATATATCATGTAAAATTATTTTTAATTACACTGTATTTACTTCTTGAAAATTGAGAGCACACATGGTTAAAAATTTATTTCAGATGTTTAACAAGACTGATAGATGATAGATAAATGATAGACAGATAGATCAATAGATAATAGATAGATTGATATAAGCAGACAGGTAAATCAAATTTTTAATATAAACATTTAACCACGAACAATTCTTGCTAGATAGTACTTGGTCAGTTTCTGAGAGTATTAGAAAAGGGTACTTTTTTATGTCTAATTGTACCGAGTATAGCACCTCATCCTTCTTTTAGTAAAATGATTGACATTTCAGCAGTTTCTGCAAACTTGAAACATTATCAAACATGTTTGGTTTTCAAATAACAAGAAAGAATCACCTGTTATCTCTGACTTACAATTTACAAAGTCTTTACAAATAATGCTGCCTAATCAGCACAACAATAGTATGGATAGGAAGTGTTCTGAGGTGATAATGGAAACACTAGACTCTGATTGTTCTATTAAAATCGGAGCAATTCATCACTTAGCATCATTAGGCACTGATAACTTGGACTGTGTAAAGAAGACTTTCAGAGTTTTCAGTGTTCTTCAGTAAACACATAGTGCCAGCTAATAAAAAAGGTATATCTGTGTTAAGGTATAGATATTGGTCACTAAAGGGAATTAGCAATTTGTTAATTAATTACTTTCTTTTACTTTTTATTGAATTTATGGGGATGACATTGGTTGGTAAAATTGTGTAAGTTTCAGATGTATAATTAACTATATAATACATCATCTGTATACTGTGTTTATTGTGTGTTCATCACCCCAAGCCAGATCTCCTTCCATCAACACTTATCTCCTCTATACCCTCTTTCACCTCCCCTCCACACCCCTTTCCTTCTGGTAATCACCATGTTGTTTTTTAAAGTCATTAAAATATATTAAGGTAATGGAATTATAGTGAATGGATCATATGAGTTTTTTATTTACTGTATTTCCTTATAGCACTGATAAATGACATACAATTTGTAACAGTGTCATTTAATAATTAAAATGACTTATTTTGTTTATTGGTTTCTTCTTTCAAGAGACTGTAATTTTGCCTTGTGATTAGTAACAAATCTCATTCAGCAGCACCTTCTAATAAAACTCAGCATGGACAATTTCCCACACAGATTCAATCCCTGCCTGAATCACACTAATCCTTTGATTGGGCTCAAGGAAAAGCTTAGATGCCCGTAGATTTCCTGATGCACCGACTATTCATAAGAACAATAATGCGGCACGAAGCAGTCAGAAAGGTAGGCCTTGCACCTGCTCTTTGCCCTCGGTCAGACAGGTCCTGGGATGGGCCTTGCTGATTCTTCATTAGGCCTGGATCTAACTTATTGACAACCTGAGGACTTGAGGGCTTTTGAGAGGTTTTGCTTTAGGTGGTGGTTGAGAGACCCTTTTAATGTTTATATAAATCATGATTCTCTCTTTGAAGGGACACAGTCAAAGTTTATTTACTCTTCAAGCAAATTAAACACACACACACACACACACATATATGTGTAAGATAGTTACAGCACATGAAAAATGGAAGGTGCTTGCATATTTTGTACTGGAGAAATAATGAAACAATTTTTCTGAGTGCCAGTGTTGTTTGATGGTTTAGTAAACTTCTGAAGATATGTTAATACTGGTCCCAAGGGAACTACTTAGATCTTATAAATAGTCACCATGGTAGCCTTAAAGAATAAATCATTAGTTTGTACAGTATGCTCCTTTTTAATTAGGCAAAGTTACTGGCTTTTCATGTCTGAAATATTAGCTCTTTTTAAATATCAGCACATCTATATTTCAAGACACATTGTGGAATAAGATTTGCTAGCCCAGTCCTAACTGGTGTGGCCCAGTGGATTGAGCACCGGCCTGTGAACCAAAGTGTTGCTGGTTCAATTCCCAGTCAGGGCACTGGCCAGGGTTTCAGGCCAGGCCCCCAGTAGGGGGCGTGCGAGAGGCAACCACACATTGATGTTTCTCTCCCTCTCCTGCTCCCTCTTTTCTGCTCTCTCTAAAAATAAATAAATAAAATCTTTTAAAAAAGAATTTGCTAGTCCATGGCCAGATACTTAAGACGTTAGCTTCTTTTAGGAAAAATGATATTCATGCAAAGAATTGGAGATATTATTTACTTTATAAAAGTGTCATTACTTATTCAGGCGTTTCAGCAAAAATAATTTAATACAGGTATGAGAAAATAGTCATAAGAAAGACTATTGTCCTATTACCAATTGCAATTCTGATATAGGGAGTTTTTACCACACCAACAAGTAATTCTTGGAAACCAGCTGGTGTTGCACAATTTAGCTCAGTTCTGGCATTTTCTGTCCGGAGATGGTATTAGATTCACAGGTTAAGGGTTCATTCCTACAAGACTACCCACCCACTTCAGAAGACAATCGTTAAGTCGAGGCTGTCACCTATGCTTCTGACTAACCAGTTAGCTGGCTATATATTGGATGTTCTAATGACTCAGTCCTTTGGTTTGATTAATTTGCTAGAGTTACATACAACTCAGGGAAACATTTTATTTACTAGATTACTGGTTTATTACAAAAGGATGTAGCTCAGGAATAGCCGCATAGAAGAGATCCATAGGGTAAGATCTAGGGAAAGACACACACTCTGAGCTCACTACTCTCCTAGCACCTCCATAGTTACCTACCTGGAAACGCTCTACACCCTAAACCCCACTCTTCTGGGGTTTTATTACATTCTTCTGTAGAGAATTTGTTACATAGGCATAATTGGTTAAATTATTGACTCTTGGTAATCTCCATCCCCTCTCTCCTCCCAGGAGGTCAGAAGTAAGACAAAGTTCCACCCCTCTTTTCACACAATAGCTTATTGGCAGGCACCCCCATCCTTAAATTACCTAGGTGTTTTTCTAAAGCTGCTTCATTAACATCACAAAAGACACCTTTGTTGCTCTCATTACCTAAGCAATTCCAAGGGTTTTAGGAGCTGTGTCTGAAACTGAACAAAGACCAAATATATATTTCTTGTTATAAATCATAATATCACAGAATGCAGGAGGCCTGGCCTATCAACTTAGGGCTCTTGGAAGTGGTCCAGGTTCATGCATAACCCCTTCTACACATTTTTCCAAGTAAATATTCATTATGGTTAACAAGTTCATTTTTAAATGCATTTAAATCCCCATGAAAGGGTAAATGGAAGAATGATTTTCATTAATCACAGAATATACTGGTATTTCTTAGGCACCTTGTTACTTCTAAGGATATTTTTAAAAAATGGATTCAGTCTTATTAACATAGACATTAATTTTGTTTGTTAATCATAATAAAAAAAAGACAGAGTATTCAGTGTATTTCTTATAATGTAAAAAGTTCATTTTTCCCCAATATATGGTAAGTGTATGGTAACATTTCTCTTCGATGTTTTATTTTAAAAATAACTTCAAAATGTAGTTAGTTATCAAGCTACTTTTATAGAGGAAAATGTGATTTTTCATCGCTGGTTACATTGCATACTTGGATGGCTTGAATAAGAATTCTAAATGAGAAAATTAAAATGCCAGTTAAAATGTTATTTTAAAGACAATGTTTTTAAAACAGTAAAGTGAAAATAGTAACCTTAAACAGTATACAGTTGCTAAAGCAGGCTGGCATCTAGGGGTTTCTAGGTGATGCTGGAGCCTTTCAAGTCTTAGTTTTAGTAACCACATGGCATAAATAAAGATAAATCCTCAGTCTCAGTTATGATACACAGAAGGAACATTAGAGGATTTGCTTGCATCATTTTGGTTTAGTAAACTTGGTTGGGACCAGGCAAAAAAGGTACCACTATCTCCTGTTGTTAAAATTAAATTTATTGGGGTGATGTTAATAAAATTACATAGGTCTCAAGTACACAACTCCATAATGCATAGTCTGTATATTGCATTGTTTATTTATTACCCGAAGTTAAATATCCTTCTGTCACCATATAATAGACCCCCTTTACCCTTTACTACCTCTTGCCCCACTTTCTCTCTAGTAACCATCATGCTGGTGTACGTGTCTGAGGTTTTGTTTGTCTTATTTGTTCATTTGCTGCTTTTAGTTTTATACCCCATGTATGAGTGAGAGTATATTGTTCTTGTCTTTTCATGAATGCTTAACATTACATTCTCAAGACCCATTCGTGTTGTCCCAACAATAGTATGGATATCTTTTATCTTTTATTTTTATCTTTTCTTATGGCTGAGTAGTATTCCCTTGTGTATATGTATCACATATTCTATATCTAATCATTGGTCAAAGAACACTTGGGTTGTTTCCTTGTTTTTGTTCACTGTGAATGATGCTGCAATCAATATAGGGGTGCATATATCTTTACAATTAAATATTTTCAAATTTTCAGCATAGTTAGAAGAGGGTTTGCTGGATCATATGGTAACTCTATTCTTCATTTTTTGAGGGACTTCCATACTGTTTTCCTCAGTGGCTGTACCAGTTTACAATCTCATCAGCAGTGAATGAAGGTTCTTTTGCTCCACAACCTCTCCAACCCTTGTTATTACTTCTTGATACTAGTCATCCTGACAAGTATGGGATGGTAGCTTTGATTTGCACTTCCTTAGTAGCTAGTGAAGTGGTGCATCTTTCATACATCTATTGGCCATTTGTATGTCTTGAGAGACATGTCTCTTCAGAGGGCACCCCTCTCTTAAGGAGGCACTCAGTCTTATAGTCTTTGAGTTGAGTTCTTAAATTTTGCACCTGAGCTGCCAAGGTTGCCTCAGCTAACTTCAGACCTTGATCTGGAGGCCAAGTGGAAGGAAAATTTCTCTTCAAAGGAAATGAAGAGTTCATGGTCAAAGATTATAAAACATTCAAGATAATAATTCACCATAAGAGAAAACCAACAGAAACAACCAAGAGCAGATCCATACTCCTAAATGCCACAGATATTAACATTATCAAACATAAAAATGAATTTAAAATTTGGTAAATTTAAAGAAATTTTAAGAAGCTCAAAAGTGTGAGCAGGGATAAAAACACTATTAAGAGCAAATAAACAGATTAAAAGGAATTAAATAAAAATTTCAGAAGTTTTGTTAAATCATTACTTCAATTAGAACATGATGAATGCCTTAACCAATAAATGATGTAGTGAATGAGAATGAAGATGCAAAATAGTCCTCAGCATGCAGCAGAGAAAGATAAGAAATGGAAAGTGTTTTTAATAAAATAAAGGTTAGGAAACATGAGGATAGATTAATAAATTCTACTGTGTGATTAATTGAAGTTCTAGAATTAGGTCATAAAACCTCAAAGAGAATATTTAAAGGTAATTGGCAAAGAGATTTTTAGAATTTTTACAGCAAATTGAAAATTAGAAAACCCACCGACTTCAATCAGTATAAATAAAAATTAATGAACACTCTACACATATTAATAAAAATGTACAGCATCAGACAAAAAGAAACCGTATTAAAAACACCTAAATAAGAAATGATCATAGGAAACATCTTTACTACACTAAATAGTAATTTAAAAAAAGCCAAAAGAGAGCACTGAAACAGTGAAATATCTCCTTAAATATACTGATTGGAAATAATGTTGGCCCAGGATTCTATATTCTATGAAAATCTCTTTCAATAATGAGGATAAATTAAAAACCAATGTTAAGGTGTTTTGTGTAAGACATATAATCTGTCTGGCATGACAGTTTTAAATAACAAATTGCGAAATTGCATGTGGCTGGTTAAAACTTTCAGGAGTACATGGGTGGGCAAAAGTAGGCTTACCAGTTGTGAGTACATGAAATTGTTTATTCTTGTATTATTTATTCATTTTTGTATTATTTCCATATAAAAACCTTTAAATCTACTTTTACCCTACCTTGCGCAACTGTTCAGTTTCCATTATGAGGACCATTGTGGTGCATGTTTCTAGCATTCTCCTCTAGGAGGAGGCAAAACAGACCAGAGTCAACTTGCAACGTGGCACTGAGCCACTGAGAATGAGGAAGAGGCTGGAGCAGAAAGACCATTTGTATTTGTTATTAGGAAATAAATCAACCTTTGTTTTGCTGGGTAAACTCAATGACTGTCATTATTACCAAATAAATTGTGTCATTATAAATAAATAAATAAATATTGAGACTAAGTTGAATATATTTCATGTAAGTAAAAATGAAATACTTTTTTTAAGGTAATAAGCCCTTGCTAAAGTAAATTGTAAACCACACAATTTCAGTAGAAGAAAATGGGTTTTGATGGATATTTTTACCAGAACAAACTCTAACACCAAAATAAGATCACTTCACACTTACTAAATTGGCAAATATCTGGTATTTATTAAAATACAGATCAATGAAAATTTTATCTATAGTTGGCCAGAGTGTTAGTTGGCCCATCAGCCCATCAACTGTTTGAATGTTATTTTCTAGAAAATTTGATGATTCTATGAGCTAGAGAAATTATTGCATGTATTCGAGATTTGTACACACTCACATACATATGCATGCATACATATGTGTGTACATTCATAGCAGCATTGTTTACATAGGAAAATAATGGAAATAACCTCAGTCCACCCAGAGAACAGTGGTTAAATAGAGCCGTGCAATGAAATATTACAAAGCAATGAAGGTGAATGAAGCAGAGCCACATGTATCCACACATCTAAATATCCATCCCTGATACTGAGGTGAAGGCAAGTCATAGGTGAATGACACAATATAATTTCATCACCTTAATGTCAAAAAATAGACAAAAGTTAATAATATATTATTTAGGTCTAAGTAGAATGTAAATCTATCAAGAAGAAGGGAGTGATTAACAGAAAGGTCAGGAGAGTGGTTATCTCTTGGGGGTGAGTGTGGGAGTTGGGAAAGAGAAAGATGCAGTTATTTATGCACACATGAGATATTAAGTACTAGTTAACTCCAATACTTAAGCTGGACTGGAGCTATATAAAAGTTAAAAATTAACTATTCTTTTAAATGTATGTATATGTGGTATGTTGTATTTTCTATAATAATACATTTCAAAACAACTGCAGAAATTCGTGTGGAAGAATACATTTAATTGAACTAAATTTTTAAAATTTGTTCTACATTTCACTTATCTGGAAAAGCCAAAATTCAAAAATTAAGTGAGAACAAACTACTTACCTGTAAACTAAATCAAGCAACACTAATTGCTAAAGAGCTTGGTCTTTAAGATGATTGTCTACAAAAAAAGGCCCATTTAATTTTAGAATCCTAATGAAATCATAGGTTCTGAAGTGTATTGAACTAAAATGACTCCTTGAAAGTCTCCAAATCAAAGCAATTTGTTCAGAAGCTCCTTCAAATCCTTCTAAACAGAAGTACCACCCACCCCCCAACCCCACTACTTTAACCTTTAAGCAAAACCATTATTAGGAAAACAATATACAATAAACAGCCAAAATAATATGGAAAATGAATATCTTAAATTTCTTTAAGGTATTATTAGATAGACTCATTTTATTCAAAGCCCTGCCCTACTATTTAACTAGCCATTGATCTTTATTAACTCATTTAATTTTTAGGTTCATTAATTTCAGGATTATAAGAGATCATGTTAGTAAAATTATTGAAATAGCATAGTGCTAACTTGACATATAAAATTATTCAATGGATGCTAAACATTTTTGATGCTAAACACTTTTGGTTATGCATTTCCTCTTTTTCATTATAATCCTAGAATGTTAGGCACAGTTTCTCCTCCAGGGATAAACCATTCACTTACTGAGAATATGTTTAACCTGTAAGGTTTTGTTGTTGGTGCTGGGGTGCTGGTGGTGGTTGTTTATTTGTGTGTTTATTTATATTGTTAATTTTCAATGGATATTAATAGAATTGAAAGAATCAATATATTCTGAATGAATAGGGGCACCAATTTACAGCAAGTTACCACAAATATACTGTTTAAAGACTGAATTTAGCATCTTTGGTTAGATCTTACAATGTTAAAAATTCAGCTTATATTTAAATATTGAGATATTTGATATGCTTTCTTAAAATATATAGATGTATTTTCTTGAGTAAAATTAAATATGTTCTCTGGTTACTATATGTTCTGGTTACAATATGTTCTCGTTTTCTAAGCAGCAACAATTGGCTAAAACTGAGTAGCAACTACAACTTTCACCTGCCTACAGTTTTACTAGTTGCCCCAACACACTCTCCTGCCTTACAGAGTATTCATCTGCTTCTGACAAGAGGGGTTACCTGTCGGGTCCCTAGAACCACTTGAGTTTAAAGCCTGGGCATTTGGAGGAATGAGCAAAGGTAGGCTGGGTTTACTCTAAAAGAGAAGTCTTTTAAAATAAGTAAGGAATAGTGAAATGTAGATGCTCCAATGGAAAAAAATATATATTAGTGGAGTTCAGAATATAAAATAAGATAAAGAACTTTTTAAAAGTTAATGTTTCCTTATGATTCTAAATGTGATTTTTAAAAAAACACTATTTTCCTTACCCTCTGCATAATCCTACTTTTTCTTAAGCAGTGATATCACAAATAATATTCTAAATATTTTTAAAAGTTTTTCTGGTTTATTTTTCTAATAGCTATTAATGCAAATTACTGTTAATAGTATTGAATTTGGTTTTCTATGAATTTTCATAACAAATGTAGATAGCTCACTATCACATCAAGTTAGTAGGCATGTGTGCACTTGCTTATAAACCCAACAGATTTCTCCACTTTCTTCGAAATCTGCTTGGTCTTTGCTCATTTTGTTTCATCTCAGTAAATAAAATCCCTGTTCTATTAGTTTCTTAGGCTAAAATTCTTTATCCTATCCCTGTGCCCTTCTTTCTCTTATACCCTACATCAAGCCTATCAAATCTGTTTTTGATCTGAACCTAGCTTCTGTCAACCTTCACTACTTCCAACTTTACTCCAAACCATCAGCACCTGCAATCCGTGTAAGCAGAACAGTGTGATGACTTAACTTTTCACCCATCATTCAATCTTGCCCCACTAAAGGCTGTTTTACAAGCAGTAGTTACATTGTATCACTTCTCTGCTCCAAATTGGCTAATGGCTTCTTGTCACACTCATAATAAAATCCAAAGTACTTTCCACGTGATATTAAGCCCCCACCACCCTGACTGGTGTGGCTTGTTTGGTTGGGACATCCTTCCTCAAAGCGAAGAGTCACAGGCTCAATTCCTGGTAGGGGTACATGCTGGGATGGGGGTTGTGGATTGCAGGTTCAGTCCCTGGTCTGATCGATGTTTCTCTCTCACATCAATGTTTCACTTCCACTCTTTCTTTCTAAAAATAAATAAATACAATCTTTTTTTAAAAAAAATCTCCCACCTCACCTCCCTTCCTGTGTTCACTCTCAAACCTCATTTCCTATAGCTCTTCCCTCCCTTCACTCAATGGACTGTCAAAAACACTGGTCTCAGTTCCCCTCAGCAACACCAAACAAGGCTGTCCTGTTTCAGGGCCTTTGTCCGTTTGACTCTCCTGGCTCCCTTCAGCTCTCTGCTCGGAGGTCTCCCGTTCAGAGATGCTGCTCCTGACCACCCTTTATCGGGAGCACCTCGCCAGTGTTGTTGTCCTAAATCCCTGACCTGCAATATGCTTCCTCACAGTGCTTATTAAGTAATGTAGTCAATTTATTCACATGTTTTTATCTTTACTGTCATCACCTTCCACTGCAATGTAAAATTCATGTAGATGAAGTTTTGCTTTCTTTGTTTTTAAACACTGAGTCCCCCAAACTGTGTCTGGCACATATTTGAGAAGCAATGAATTATTTATCAAGGGAATAAATGAACTTATAATGGAGTTTAAGGAAACAATTGTTTAAATTTCACAAATACAAACTAGTATAAGAACTACTATTATGCATTTCTGTATACTATTTTTGCCATTAATTCAAAAGACACTAAACAGGAAAAAAAGAGTACATATTTGAATTTAAGCTAATTAAATTTAAATGAGACTAATATCTTGATTTTTAAAGAAATGATGCACGAAATAATTAATATTAGAAACTTGCAACCATGGGTCCATGTGTTTAGAAAAAGATGAGAGGTTGACCAGAATGCTGACCTCTCTCTTCTAGTGGAGTTTGCTTGCTATTCTATTGAGATCAAAGAGAGAAAGTCAAGTTAGTATTGGTGGATTCATATGAATTTAAGTATGAATTAGCCAGCTTTCTATATGATAAAAGAGATTGTATCTAGTGGGAGGGTGTTTGGTTTTCACGGAAAGGAAATATGGAGGGGGAGTGGGTGGGAGAGGCTGCCCAGCTCCCTTCAGCCTTCTGGAGCACAGGTGTGTCAGCGTACCGTGAATACGCCTCCCATTCACCGCCAGGGTCGGATCCCTGGGCCAAGCAGGCCACCCAGTTCTTTGTTCTTGGGAATTTTAAACTCAGCTAAGGTATTCCAGTTTGTTCTGACTGGCTTCTTAAAAGAAGAAGTAAATTGAAAACAGTGGAGGGATTATCTTCTGTTTGTCATGGGAAATGAGAAGCAGAGGAATTTTTTAATAGAAGGAAAAGGAAATAAAGCAGATGAAAAATAAAACGAAATATATTCCCTATCCTTCTGATGATGTTTTCCCATTTCTGCTAAGAATTTGGGCTGCATTTCTGTACTTATATTCTAGGAGACATGCAGACAGCCTTGTAATTTTTAAAAATTGTATGTGTTAAATTTGTTTCACTGGTTTGTCTTGCTTAAGCTATTGCAACTGGGTTTCCATTACTTGAAACTTTTTGATTAGTGTTTGTGAATCCAAATGAATCCAATCTCCATTTAGCAAATCTTCTTTTAACCAACCATGCCTTAATTATTAAATTAAAATAACCTGATTGCTAGCTTGCTATACCCTCTGTTGTACAGAAAACAGAAAGAATAAAATATAGTCTCTGTCTTCTGAAAAAAGTTACTGGGAGATCTTCTACCCACCCATACGGAAAGCCATTTTTTGAGTTTCATGAGATGTACAAATTATATTAAGTGCAAAAAATAAAAATAAAAAGCCCTTGGTTTTACATAAAAGTGTTGTTAATATTCATAGTTAACTTTTTTTTTTAACAGTGCCACAGTGTTACGGAAAAATGAAACGACCAGACACTGAGGGGTTAGGAGCACGATCTTTACTTACGTGCACGGGCCCAGAGGAGACAAACTCCAAATTCTGAGCCCAGAACAATAGCCCCGCATTCCTTTTATGCTGGGCTAAATTGGGTAAGAGTCTTGGGAGGCGAGGTATAGATTTGGAGCGAAAAGTGTTTACAGAGGTGAAAGAGAAGCATTTACATCATAAGTCAGGGCAATTAGCATTTCATCTCTGGTATCAGCCTTGATTCCCTCTACAACAGGACAGAAAGTTTGAATAAGTTACAAAATTCGAATTCTATGGAAATACATTTAGAGTTTTTGGATGAAGAGTACCTACATGTTAACATAATTTGCTCTGGCCGATCAGCTAATCTTTAGACTTAAAAAATGGGGTAAAAGCTGCTGTGCAACGGAGGAGTCACCAGTCCCAGAGAACCCCAGTGTAAGTAGCGTGGCGTGGGACTTTTCAAAAATGTTTTAAATTCAAAAATGCTTTCATTTCTTATTTTTTTCTTTCAGTGCCTGCACAGTTTTAGTGTCAAAAATTTAAATTTGTCTCAAATTACTTAATCTGTGATATTTAAGAAAAATTATACTGCTTCCTTAGATCACACAGCCAGAAATTAATTGTATAAAACAAATTATCAGCTCTTATTAATATTACTCAATTGTATTCAAAAATCAATTGACTTACCTATCACATAAACTGAGTTTTATTTAAGTAGATCCCAGAAGTGAAAGATTACCTACTTTATAGTATACCTAATCAATAAAATTTACATATTTACTTAACAGATAAAATAATTTGATATTTGTAATATTATTCGGGGTATACTTCAGTCAGTTGTACATTAAAAAACACATAAAACAACTGATAGTCACAAAATGTAACAGCATCATACATTAACAGGCACTCATGCTCACATATGTATTCCTTATTTCTTCATATCTGTAACCTGTACTTCTGAAACTGGCTCGTTTTACTCATCTAACATGCCATGTCGGTGTCACAGGACTGTGGCCTCATTTACAATCACTGCTTCATTGAAGAGCTCCCTGTTTAGGTCATCCACGTTGAGTCTAGAATAATACTGCATTATGGTATGAAAATGAGAGGCCTTGAATTATGCAAGAGCAACACATGGCTTGAGAGTCTTTGAACAAGTACCATCACTCCACAAGGGTTCTGAAAATTGTGGGGCTATCCAGCACTTGCATGTTGTATTTTAAAATGAGGTCATGAAATAGAGGCTAGACTTTTTAAATCGATAATAAGCAAAAAACTCTGCAAAAGTTACAATTTTTAAGAAGGTGTTTTGGCAAAGAACCAGGGTATCTTCTGAACAGTGTATCATCTGGTAAGATGAATATCCATTGTGGAAACCACCACACTGCTGCACCTTTGGGCCCAGATTGTGTCATGGCTGCCCAGATGCTGGGAATTTTAGGTATGCGGATTCTCCCTGAGTACCACTTCCATGCCTGCTTTCTCTCGTCTTGATTCTGTATATTTGAGGAAGCCCTGGAATCAAAGAATTATGAGTCCTATAAATCCCTAGGCCCTCCTTGGACAGTAGAGTCTCCCCAAAGCTCAAGCAGACTTTGGAGTCTCTGAGTCCAAGGGGGTGGTGGGGAACTGAAGTTTCGATGTATATACGTCCAACACACACAATGAACCTTAGGAACTCTGTGATTCACCAACAGCTGCGCTGCAGTCGGTACAAGATCAAACAGCTTTCGGTGAGGTTTCCAAAATTTAAAGAACCATAACCCTTCACACAGAAAAATAATGTGAACTACTTAGACTTCATCGTGATGTTATCTATCTGCCAAGTGTTGGAACCAGCTGTCCAGGGCAAGGTGGGGGGCTGGGTGAGCAAGGTGCCATCCTCTTCAGGGATGCCAGTACCCCCGGAGCCACAGGTAGCCCCTGCAGCCATGATGGCAGGGAGCCACAGTGCTGGGATGACAGCTGCAGCAACAGAAAGTGTCATTGCTCTCAGGGATGAACAGGGCTTCCTTGTTCTTTATGATACCAGATGGCAAAGCCCCTCCGGGGACATGCAGGATGGTGGGTTTGCAAGTGTGATGACCTTAGGAGGGAAACTAGGAGGAGAGAGAAGACCAAGAGTGCTGGCAAGAACCTGGGGAGTGTGATGGTGGTGGAAGAAGGCAAAAGGTGGGTTTCCCCAATTGTGGAGATGAGATTTTAACCCAGGTTTTCTATCTTCAGTGTTGGAGTTCTTTAAATTCTACCACAGGGTTTATTTGTTTATTAAAATGAGTTTGGAAGCAATTAAAATGTGTGTTAGTGCAACAGGAGAGTGAAAAATGCTGACAAACACACCAGGCAGAGATTGTACATATATCTTTAACAGAATCAGAAAATTATTAAGGCACAAATATTGTAGAAAATATAAATTTTAAAAGTGAAAATTATACATCTGGGCCACAGAATTCTAGCACAGAGAAAGATTATTTAGTTAAATACGTAACTTCTTTTTCTCTATCTTTCAAAATGTTAGGGTCTTCATTCTGCCCCAGAGCATTTTACAGATTTTTTAAAAAGGGGATTACCCCCCAAAAACACATTGTTTTCCAGCATTTGGGCCCTTGAGAGTTTAAGAGCCTGCCTGAGAGTTAATCCACACTCTACCAGATGGTTTCATGATTAACTTTGTCTTTGAATTCCCCTTTAAGCCTATCAGTGAATAAAAAGACAATACAAACAATCATTGCTTATGAAAGTTCCATGAGAAAGCAGCTACCCAACCACTCTCTCTACCATGGCATATGCGTGAAATGACAGCCTTAAGGTAACCCACCTACACTTTCCATTAAGCAATGCTTGATACTAGAATAAAGATATGAAATGGAATATTAAAAAATGTTGCACTTTTAAGTGTCTGGTGAGTAAAAGTGAGTAAAAATAACACAACTTTTTCCTTTGTGGTAGCATTCGTATCATAGGTACTTGACGAATAAATGTTGGGAGTACTGAGTCTTACTTACCTCACTGTTCTACCTTCTATTAATCTCACAGTAAACATTTTTATGAATTGGTAAAGTCCTGGAACAATGTATCAGTAACAATGAAAATTTTAACAAGCAACTTTGAGTGAATGGAAATTTTTGAAAAGTCCTCATTGGTTCCCTTTTGGCCAAACTCTAACTTAGAATATTGTGAAGAGGAAAAGGAGAAAAATCATATTTTAAACCACTGTATTAGGGAATAATCTTGACTTGGAATGTAATCTTCTGCCATAATATGTTATAAAAGCACACACAATGGTTTTATAATCATAGCATTCAGGGCCATAAATGCTAGACTGAATATTGCAAACCCACTTTTTCCCTTTTTTTAATTATATTTTATTGATTATGCTATTACAGTTGTCCTGATTTTCCCCTCTTTCCCCCCCTTTCCCACAGCAATCCCCATGCTCTCAGGAGACTTCCCCCATTATTGCTCATGTCCATGGGTGATGCACATAAATTATTTGGCTGCTCCATTTCCTCTACTGTGCTTTACATCCCCATGGCTATTCTGTAAGTACCTATTTGTACTTCTTAATCCCCTCACCTCTTCGCCCATTCCCCCACACCAAATCCACTTTCATTATAACCATTTGTTTTCAATCACTGATAACATTTGAAAAAAAAGTGTCCTTGGGATGAAAATTCTCACAATTTAACAAATAAAAAAAGGTATGATAAATTTATGTGTCAAAATGAGAGTAAAGGAGTGGAAGAAGATAAGGGGTGAATGCTACTTTGTTAATAATATTATCCTCATTCAATGAGTGCTTACCCCCTAGGGCTGTATCTGAAAACCTGCAGAGTATGCTTTAGCCTTTCAATGACAGCATAAAGCCCATCCTTTGAATAATTCATAGGCCCAGTCTGCTATTAAGAAGATAGGTGTAATTTTCTTCTGAATGACATGAATTGTTTGTTGTTTAAGCATTATAAATGTATCAGATAATTTTTAAACTTCCACCTCATTTTCTCAATAGTTATTTAAATGGAAAAAGTAATATAATTATAAGCCTGAATAAAAAAATATTCTGAACTTTTACAGCAATACATTTTGTCATTTGCAATATAACTTTTAATTTCAATATTCTGTCCCTCTGACTTAAAAAAATTCAAAGGATGATTATTAGAATGTAGCATACATTTTAAGGATCAGCATATGAATGAATGAAAAAACGGTTTTAAGGATCATTGGAAAAGATTAAAATGCAAGGATGTAAAATGTAAAATGCTGAAAAAGAATACACACAGAGTTTCCTTTGAGTTTATAGAATCTTCCTTACAATTTTTTCAAATAATTTTTCTATCTTCCTAGAATATCTCTGACTGAAAAAGTGAGGAAACATATTTCAATTGTATTGAAAAGATACAAGCAACTTGATCATAATATAGTCAATACAATGAGCCAAACTCCACTGATTTCAGATAGAATTAGAAATATAATTGAAATTGCTCATATGTCCTTATAATATGATAACCCATCCCAGGATGGAGGGAGGATTTAGCAAATACAGTCTGGAGAATTTTTGTATAAATTAATCATTCTAGGAACAATGTTCATTCCTCCAACTAAATTTTTGAAATATTTGTTCTTTTCACACCAGTTCGAGAAGGTGGACATAAATGTTTCCTCTGATTTTTATACTTTTCTATTTATATTAGAATACTTAAGATTAATATCTTAGTCCACTTAGGTTGTTAGAACTAAATACCACACTCTAGGTGGTTTATAAACAGCACAAAGTTGTATTTCACAGTTCTGGAGCGGGGCTGAAAGTTCAAAATCAGTGTACCTGCAGAGTCAGGTATTTGCGAAGGCCCTCTTTCAGGTTGCCGACTGCAGAATTCTTGCTGTGTCCTCACATAACATGTCCCACATTCATGAGGGCTCAACCTCAGGAGCGAATCACCCCCCTCCCCCAAAGCCTCACCTCCTAACACTACCACCTTGATATCAGGCTTTTAACATATAAATACTGGAGTACAAAAATGTCCAATCTGTAGCAACTAATGTGCATTTCAATAGCATTTAATATCTGTGGTAATTTAATACTTCAAAGACTTTCTCTCATATTCAAGAAATTTTTGTTTCATACCTATTGTGCATTGAGAAAGTTCATATATATAAGTTTATTTAAATCTGGGGAGCTTTGAATATCTTGGTAGGAAACACATCTAGCACAGCCATCTCCAAATCCTTCCCTTTCAAATGTTAGCTCCATTAATCTCCACTCACCTCCTGTTATCCACTCTCATGATGATTTTCTCCACATAATCATAATCTGGAAATCTCCTTTCTTGGAAATATTAAGTGTTATATATTCCATTCTTTTGCCAAGATTTTTTATCTTTAAATCCTTATTATCACTGCACCCAAAGAAGATCTTCAGTCCTTCAACTCTTTTTTTTCATTCAATCTATCAATATTTTTCATTTGGCCTTCATCCATCTTCAAACTAGAATCTGCGATGCATTCACATAAACACTTTCCTGCCAGTACCCGTAACTATTCCTCCCCCGATTCGCCACCACACTGGTCCTGGAAGTTATGGTCTAGAACAGTGATTTTCAACCATTTTCATCTCACAGCAAACATAAAGTAATTACTCAAATTCTGTTGCACACCAAAGAATATATTTTATGCTGACCTGACAAAAACAATAGGTATAATTTTGATAGATTTGCAAAATATAATAACACTACTAATTACCTATGCTTTTTGTACCAAAATGACTTAAAAAAACAACAACAGGTACCTTTACCTGTATATAGGGATTTCTGGTACCAAGATGAACCATATTATGTGACATGAACAAAGAGATTCTGTTTATGACCTATATATTTGTGGTTCAAGACAGGGCAATCACATCAGACGACTATTGTTGTGTTGGTTGTTGTCATTTTTTTATTTGACAGTCTAAGGGAAAAGGGGTCAGTGCTGCTGACTAAATAGTCAGGCATTGCATGTTTTAAAAATTCTTGTGGCATTCTGGTTGAAAATCACTGTTCTAGGGTGATTCTTAGGTGTGTGGGCCAAATGTCACTTTCCTGGCCTCCTGTAGGTCTTGTTTTATCACCTTTTCACTTATGTGATTTTTTAAAAGACTTTATTTTTATTTTTAGACAGTGGGGAAGGGAGGGAGAAACAAAGGGAGAGAAACATCAACATGTGTTTGCCTCTTGCACACCCCTTACTGGGGTTCTGGCCCACAACCCAGGTATGTGCCCTGACTGGGGAATCAAACCGGCGACCCTTTTGTTCACAGGCCAACTGTCAGTCCACTGAGCTAGACCAGCAGGGACTCACTTATGTGATTTTAATTGCCTGTTTCAGTTAGTATTATCTCCTTATCTCTCAGTGTAATTCTATTATTTCTATTAATTTCTGATTTTTTAAATCAGGCTCTTCATCTGAGTTCCCTGACATATACTTTTTCAACACACTTGTCTTGCACTCATGAATGACTGGTCATTCCAGTGACACTCCTCATGATGAAATCATCAATGACAAGCCAAAATCAGTGGATATTTCTCACTTTTTAAAAAAATTAAACTACTGTAACTGTAACTATTCTTTCCTATTGATAGGCATTTCCTCCCTTTATGTTTTGGAACCAGCCATTTCTAACTCCCTGTTTTTTCTATGATTATTACTTTGAAGTTTATTTGCCCTTAGAATTCTCTTCTTATTTCTGTACATTCAAAGTAGGTGTCTCTTAGGATTCTGTGCTTGACTCACTCTTCCGACTATACCCTCATTTTTACTAAAAGTGATCTCCTCAATTGTTATGTTTTTTTTTTAATTTCCACTAATATTTTGTGACAATCAAGCATATATCTTAAACTTAGATCTAAGCTCCAGGTTGATAATTCCTATTGCTTTTTTACTTTAAGCTCCAATCACAAAACTTACTAAGATAAAACAACTCTATTCACCCTGCCCCTCTTATAACTGCTATCATTACATCAATATATGCTCCTCTTTTTGAATCCTTTGCTTATCTGGGATGATGGCACTAGAAACCTTCCAGTGAAAACTATTCTTTAATACTTCATTTGTATTCCCAACTTCAGATTGATTATTAAATATGTTGTCTTTTCTTATCTATTAAATTTCCTATTTATTTGATAACTAACTACTTCATTTCAGCTTTTGTGTCTCTCACCTTAACTATAAAGTGACTTCCTGTCTTATATCTGCCTTTGAACTCTTTCCCCCAATTCATTCTCCACATGACCAAGAGAGTTACGATATTTTCTTATTTCATTAAAAGAAAAGTCACTTTAATTAGGAAAGCGATCAAGGGTATAGTAAAAAACAAACAACCTCAAACAATGCAAAAGAACATAGAATTAAAAGTTTAAATTTTCCTCCTGATTACTCCAGCCCCACACTTTAGAGTTTTTTAAAATAATTTTTAAACAATTTTAATTTTATTCTCCTTCTGATTATCATCATAAATGTAAAAAATGTTATATATCTGTGTATTGAGTTTTGCATTTTTAAGATGTACATATTCTCTATTTTTATACATGAAAACCCATACTTATACTACTTATCAATTTCTTTTCCCACATTCAACTCCTGATGATATTATCTTTAATTCTTCTAAATGATGTCTCTAAACATGTAAATAATATGCATTGCTTTAACTTATTGATTCATTAATTCACTTTTAGTAACATTAACTTATGAGTCTGTGTTTAAAGTCCCTGATGTGTATGAGTCCTAAGAAAATTGGCATGTCTGCATTTCTCTCTTCTTCAGTTTTTCCCATATATTTTTCTAGCATCATTTTAACATTTCAGAGCTCTTCATATTTTATATTTTTTCTATGACTGTCATCTATTATTTTATGCTTTTTCTCTTGGTTCTTTCAAAATAATAGATAGTAAATAGCATGTAATACATTATTGTATACACTGTCTGAAGTAGTATTTTGACACAAAGTGAAGTAAATGTCATATCATGACCCTAAAATTGTGCTACTTGAAAAGAATGTGTAAACATCAGTTTCCAATGTATTCTTTTAAAATCTTCCCCACTGATTATTCAAAATCATGTCATCTTTATGTTGCATAATACTGGAATCATGTACAGATTTGCATTAATCTCTGAGTTTAAATTGTCTTTCTTCTTCTTACTAAAATCTTCCAGATTAATAATTACACTGTTTGCATAACTAAACATATTTTATTCTTGAAGACATTTTTCATGGATTCTTCTGACTTCCTGTTATAATTGAGATCAAATGCATTTTATGTGTGTAGTACAGTTGACTCACTAGTATTTCTTTCCATTGTACTTCAGAGTTATTTCGAGTCCTGAATTTAGAGTCTTTAATTTTTATTTATTTATTTATTTATTTTGCTGCTGTTCATGTTTTGGCATAATTATTTCTCAAGAGCATTCTCTCAAACAAGGAATTGTAAAACATAAAACTCTGGATGCTTTCTTACATAAAATTATTTGATGTCATACTTGATTAATAAGTTTGGGTCTTAGACCAGGATTCCCAGAAAATAGAGCCTGAGGCAAGACTTAAGTGCAATTGCAATCCCAGGAAGTAAGAATTAGGCAAGGAAGAATGGAAAGTAAATCCACATGTATCATAACATATCACAAAGGAAAAGCTTTACATGTGCATAAAACTGTGACTCAAAACAGATTGTTGGAGGAAAGAAGAGGGACAGTATTATCTATTTTTAGGGCCTTCCTCCTGGGTCTTTTCTCCCATAGATTGAACTTTGCCTTGAGGAAAGATAGCTCACCTGCACTTATGGGTTCCATCACAGTTCTTTAGGGAACTGCTAAAGAAAGCACAGCTTTTGCTGTTATTCATATATGAAAGCAATGGGTAGACTGAAACTTTCAAGTGTCTAGCTGATCTGTCTCAGACTTAAATTACTTTGGGTACCCATGTTTTCTGCCACAGCTCGGATGGCGACAAATGGTTCAGAGGAACCTAAGGAGGTTCACACCACCTACCTGACACACAGTTGGGAATAGAATTCTAGGTGGGACCTTCTCTTTTACGACTTTCATATTCGATTTTATTGTCATTTCACAATCACAGTGATCAGTGAAAAGCTTCATGTCCACCTCATTTTGACACACTGGAAGCTTTTTGAATTTCTGGATTGTAGCTGGAATTTTCAAATATGAGGTTGTATCTGGGCACGCATTCTTTTGGCTCACCTGGCTCAGCATACTGACTTTTATCAATCTTTATATCTATGACTTTTATTTGTTTAGGATATTTTTCCTCTAATATCACTATGCTCATTTCTCCCCACATTTTTCTTGTTTTCTCATTTAATATACCTTATTCATATATTTTGGATTTTCTGATTTTTACTTTTTCTATCTCTTCATATTTTGGACATATTCCATCTCTTTATCATTTTGAAATGTATTAGTAATGATTTATTCTACTCTATTTTTGATATCATTAATTTGGTATTCAACTGTTTTTTTTAGCCATTTATTTTAATTATTTTTAAAATTTCCCCCAAATCTTTCATTTTCTCTGATTCATATGATGCTTTTCATTAAGTTATTTTTATTGCATAAAAGTAATACTCTCTTAAATATCTCTAAAAATACTCACTAGAATTATATTTTAATGTTTGTTATGCCTCATTATTATTAATTATTATTTTTATTAATTGCTTTTGGTGTGAGTTCTTGTTCAATTGGTCTTCTACTTTCTTTGCTTTCTCAAATAGTGGAGTATCTGTAATTAACACTTAATCTTATGCAAGTGACTTGGGGTTAATTTAAGTAACTAGTGTATAAGGTTTATTTATTTATTTTTTAATTAAATTAGTTTTCTTCCTTATTAAAAAAAAAAAACAACTCAGAAGTTTTTCCTTTTCCATCAGAGATCTCACTCTGGGCGCTGCAACTCAATAAATCTTGGAACCAGAAAGTTTCTCCTTTAGCAATCATGGTCAAGGATAGTCAGCCATATTCAGATCATCCACAAACAGAATTAAACAGAGCTTTTATCTAGAGATGGAGTATTTAAGTATTACTCTCTATAGTAATACTTAATCTTTCTTTACTTGTTTCTAGTAAAGGGTCAAGACAAGTTATAGTGGATGTCTTTAATTTAGACAAATACCACATCAAGGACTCCCCCAAGGCTGTTATTTAACTTTGTTTTAAAATCATTTTTTCAAGGCTTTTGTTAGGAGCAAGGAGACCAGCAGGTCCAGCTCTTCTGTAAACAGCTAGTTCATTAAACTGACAATGCGCCTGCCCCACTATCACCCCTATTTCTCTATAAATATGATCACATCTGCGCTCTGCTCATCAGATATTAAATTTCTACTCCACTATTATCTTCTTTTCTTGTTTTAGTGTTGTTATGATTTCATTACTTTTTGTTTATACTTATAGTATCATTTAGTGAGATTTTAGAAGGAAAGAAGTCAATTTATTTGCTCAGTGTGCTATATTGAATTGGAAATGGTTACATATCTTTTAAAAGTTCACAAAACTGATTAGATTATTACTTCCCTAAAATTGTAGGCCACACATGTGGGTAATCTACACCTTATTTTCTTTTCTAACCTCATTTCCTCCACTTCCCATGACACCCAATTGACTAAGTTCCCTATCACCTATGCCTTTGTAGAGATAGATAGGTGATCTCATTCAACTAACGAGTATTTTGGTTCTCTGAGAATACTGGGGACTCCAGGAAAAACAATTTAAACCAAAAGATTTGTATAACCCCCTATCTATTGATAACTTTGGATGACAACAGCTAAGAGCAGGCCACAGTGGGAGCAAGTAAATTGTGCATTGATCAACATTCCTCCCTTATAGCTATGCAAAAATCTTGCATTTTAGGAAAATTACCTTAACAAGAATTGCAAATATTTTGCACACTATAGTTCCATGCTATAACTTCAGAGCAGAAGCATCCATGAAGACACCCATTCAGTTGCTCACTGTACATATTAAGAATTTAGTCCAAGGCACTTTTTTAAGGCACATACTTTAAAAGAACTAATGATATGCTAATTGAAAATATTGAGATACATATTATTACTTGTTATTTGTTTTTATAGAGTCCAATTATCCTCAAGAGAGCCAAAGCAATTCTGAAATATCACACATTGTTCTTCTTGGAAGCATTTGGTAGAGGTTTTAACCAGTATCTTAAATGTTTTTTTTTTTTTTTTGCCTAAAAATTGGCTCAGAATAGCTAAAACATGGTTTGTTGAAATGAAACATAGTTCTTTGAAAGGATAAATGAAATTGGCAAATATTTGACTGTACCCACAAAGAAAAAGAGGGTTCAAATAAATAAAATCAGTACTGAAAGAGGAAAAATTATAACCGATAGATCAGAAATAAAAAGGATCTACTATACAAAAGAGGATACTATGAACGATTATATATCAACAAACTGGACAAACTAGAAGAAAGGATAAATTCTTAGAAATGTACAATCTTACAAAACTGAATCATGAATTCATAGAAAATCTGAATAGAGTGATCACTAGTAAAGAAACTTAATCAGTAATCAATAACCTCCCAAAAAACATAAGTCCAGGACCAGTTGGCTTCACCAGTGAATTCTACCAAACATTCAAAGGAAATTTAGTACCAATTCTTCTTAGACTCTTTCAAAATATGGGAAAGGAGGGGACATTTCAAAAATCATTTTACAGGGTGAAAACCAGAAAAGAATACCACAGAAAAATTATAGGCCTATGTACCTAATGAACATAGATGCAAAAATTATCAACAAAATATTAGTAAACTGAATTTAATAATATATTAAAATAATCATGCACCATTATCAAATGGGATTTATTCCAGGGATGTAGAATTGTGCAACATATATCAATCAACATATACCATATTAAGAAAATAAAAGATAAAAATTATATGACCACCTCAGTAGACACATGCAAAGCATTTGACAAAATTCAACATCCATTTATGATAAAAATTCTCAACAAAAGTGTGGGTATTGAGGAAGCATACCTCAACATTATAAAGACTATATATGACAAGCCCACAGCTAAGAGCGCACTAAGTAGTTAAAAGCTGAAAACTTTTCCTCCAAGATCAGGAACAAATTGAGAATGTCCACTCTCACCAATTTTATTCAACATAATATTGAAATTCTGAGTTACAGCAGTTAGCCAGAAAAAAGTAATAAGTGTATCCAAATTGGACAGAAAATAGTAAAACTGTCACTATTTGTGGACAACATGATTTTACACCTAGAAAACTTTAAAGGTTCAATAGAAAAACTCCTGGAACTAATAAACAAATTCGGTACTGTTGTAAGGTACAAAATCAATATACAAAAATCAGTTGTGTTTCTGTCTACTAACAAAACACCAGCAGACAGAAAATTAAAAATAAAATCCATTTGCAATTGCATCAAAAATGACAAAATACATACAAATAAATTTAACCAGTGATGTAAAAGACCTGTATACTGAAATCTAGAACACAATGATGAAACAAATTGGAGACAAAAATAAATGAAAATATATTTTTTGCTCATGACTGGAAGAATTAATACTGTTAAAATGTTTATATTACACAAAGTAATCTGCATATTCATCATAACCCTCTCAAAATTTCAATGCCATTTTTCACAGAAATAGAACAAACAATAATTTGTATGAAACCACGAAAGACCCTCGATCTTAAGAAAGAAAAACAAAGCTGAAGTATCAAACTCCCTGATTTCAAACTATATTTCAAAACTATAGTATTTAAAACAATATGGTATTGACAAAAAAGAAAAATAGATCAATGAAATAGAATATAAAGCCAGAAATAAACCCACACATTCATGGTTAATTAGTTTACAACAAAGGAGAGAAGAATATATAATAGAGAGATGACAATTTCTTCAATAATTATGTTGGGAAAACTGAACAGCCACATGCAAAAAAACAAAATTGGACTAATATCTTACATTATTCACAAAAATTAAATCGAAATTAATTAAAGACTTGAATGTAAGTCCTAAAACCATGAAATGCCAAGAAAAAGACATAGGTGGTAAGTTCTTTGACATTGGACTTGGCAATGATCTTTTGGACCCGACTCTAAAAGCAAAGGTAATAAAAGCAAAAGTAATCTAGTGGGACCACATCAAATAAAAAAAACTTGCACAGCAAAGAAAACCATCAACAAAATAAGAAGGCAATTTATTAAATTGGAGAAAATATTTGCAAATAATATATCTAACAAATGGTTAATATAATATATATAAATAACTATAGCAAAAAAATAATTCAATTAATAAATGGGTAGAGGGTGTGTTTTTATTATATTCTTTCCATTACCATTTAGTCCTCTCATACTCTCTCCCCCCAAGCAATCACCACATTATTGCTCATGTCCACAAGTCCTTTATCCTTTTTGCTCGATCCCTTAATGCCCTAAATCATCATCCCCCTTAGCTGTCATTCTGCTCTCCATCTATGACTCTGTCTCTATTTTGCTTGTTAATTCAGTTTATTCATTAGATTCCACATATGTGTGAAATTGTATATTTGTCTTTCTCTACTGGCTTATTTCACTTAACATAAGGTTCTCCAGGTCCATTCATGCTGTTACAAAGGGTAAAGTTTTCTTTTTTTTATGGCTGAGTAGTATTTCATTGTGCAAATTTCCCATTGTTGTTTTACCCACTCGTCTACTGATGGACACTTGGGCTGAAGGGCAGACATATTTTCAAAGAACACATACAGATGGGCCACAGACACATGAAAAGATGCTCAATATCACTAATCATCTGGGAAATGCAAAACAAAACCAAAATGAGATATCACCTCACATCTCTTCAGATGACTGTTATGAAAAAGACAAGAAATAACAAGTGCTGGCAAGGATGTAGAGTCAAGGGAACCCTTGTATACTGTCAGTGAAAATGTGAACTGGAGCTGCCACTATAAAAACAGCATGGAGTTTCTTCAAAAATTTAAAAATAGAACTACCGGATGATCTAGCAATTTTACTTCTGAGTATTTATTCAAAGGAAACTAAAACACTAACTTGAAAAGATATACACTCCCCTATGTTCACTGCAGAATTATTTATAATAACCAGGATATGGAAACCAACTAAGTGTCCATTGATAGATGAATGGATTTACAAATGTGATATAGTGAAATACTAGTCAATCATAAAATTAAATTGTTCTATTGCAACAATTTGAATGGCCCTTGAGAGTATTCTGGTAAGTGAAATAAATCAGAGAAAGACAAATACCATATCATTTTTTTCTGTGGAATCTAAAAGAAGCCCCATAATACACAGATACAGAAAACAGAGGAAAGGGAGTTTTGGAGGAGGATGAAATGGATAAAAAGGGTAAGAAGTACAAACTTTCCATTGTAAAGTAAGTCATAGGGATATGATATATAGTATGTTGACAATAAACAATATTGTATTACATATTTGAAAGTCACTATGGGAGTAAATCATCACAATTTTTGTTTAACTTTATTTGGTTACAGCTGATAACTAGATTTAGTTTGGTGATCATTCCACAATATAAAGGGTGCAGAAAAAATAGGTTTACAGTTGTGAGTATGTGAAACACTGAATTTATCCTTGTACTATTATTAATAATTATTGTATTATTTTTCCATAAGAACAACTGTAAACCTACTTTTGCCCCACCCTGTATACAAACATACATTGTATCATACACCTGAAATTAATGTTATATATCAATTATACCTCAATAAAAATAATGTTGTGATATTTAAAAAAAATAAAAAGAAATGTATTTTTAGAACTTCTACATAAAAGTTAATTTGCCAAAACAAAAGTTTTGAGATGCAAGTGGATGTATTATTAACAAAGTTGTCTTCACCACTTTGAAATATTTTATGGATAACATTACTTACAATAGAAGAGATTATTGCAGTCTTGATGGAAGATATGTTTGCCTAGCTTTTAATAGTTTTATTCATTTTATGGCTTACGGTGCTCCTTGTTACATAAATTTCTTTACTAATAAAAAGTTTCATGCATTTTCATGAAAAAATCTTAATTGGTAAATACTGATGGAAATTCATTTTATTTTCAAGTCTACAATAATTATATTTTGCTGTTATTGGCATGCATTAAATATGAATGTATGAATTATGCTGATTGGTTTATTTTAGGTCATTAATGAACACTCATTTGGTCATTTCCAACAGAAAAGTTTCTAGGAATAAAAGTTATAAGCAGTGGTCCTGGAGGAATACACAGATGGATTGAGGACTGTCAGATTAAATGTGTATCCGGTTTACACAGTCCCGGGAGATTTAGTGTGGCTCTACTTGTTCTACTGAAGAGGTAAAATTTAATGCAGGTCCTTATTTTTCATCATGACAGGACTATTGTGCTATTTTTAATGTTTGAACATATGAGTCTGTGAACAAATAGGAAAAATTGCAAACTGTCCAACCAAGGGCTAGTATTTCAAAGATTAGATGAAAACAAACTACTGTTTAAAAGAGGAGAAAGCACCCTGGCTCGTGTGGCTCAGTGGACTGAGCGCCGGCCTGCGAACCAAAGGGTCTCCTGTTCATATTCCCAGTCAGAGCACACGCCTGGGTTGCAGGCCAGGTCGGGGTGCATGAGAGGCCACCACACATTGATGTTTCTCTCCCTCTCTTTCTCCCTCCCTCCCCACTCTGTCTAAAAATAAATAAATAAAATCTTTTAAAAAATAAATAAAAGAAGAGAAAACTTACAAGGTATACATCAGCCAATGATACTATTCATTCAATCTAACAAACGATGAAGTGCACAGAAAAGGACAAAATTAAAACTCCCAAATTTTTGTAGTCTGATTGCAAGAAGGTTTATCTGTTGTGTGTATGTCTGTTTGGTGTATTGAATTTAAAGTTTGGGAAAACATCTTGATCCCTCTTCTCAGCAGACATATTTTATCCTCCCTCTGCCTTTTACCTCTCTCTCCCGATTAAGTGAAGAACCTGTCTTTTCTCCAATGCCATTGCTGACCCTTCTAGTTGGAAATTGCCTATTATTCCGTCCTGCAGCAAGAAGGAACTGAGCACATTAATTGTCTTCTCTTTTTCTGTACTTTATATTTTGTCCTCTCTCTGGTTATTTTCCACATCATATCAACATGTCTAAATCCCGCTCATCTTACATAACTACTGACCCATCTCATTACCTGACAAACTTAAGATTCTAATTTCTCACTTAACTAGTCATCCTTCCATATCCTCAATCTAACCAAGTCTACCAATACTCCCCTGATCTTTAACTCTGACATTCAGCCATGACCATCTGACCTTCTGTAATTGGCCTTTTAGTGACATGAGATGAAGTAGCACACTCCAACTTTTTTGATTCTTATTCTACTCAGCCCTCCACTCCATACATTTCTTTCTTTACTTTTGCTCTGTATTATCTGAAGGAATAACATTAAGAAAAAGGGAGACAGCCTGGCCACTTGCAGCTGCCCACAGATACTTATGCTATTGCATACTTCTTTGTCTTTGTGCATACTAATTCTTCTTGTACCTTCTTTAGATAATAACTTTTGGCTCTTTCAAAATTCAGTTCCAGCATTTAAGCTTGAGGACTTTCTGGAATTTGGTAGGGTGACTTAAACATCCCTACTCTGTGCTCTCAGAAAACCTATGACTTCTTCTTTCCCCAAAATACAATAAGGTGCTCATATATTCCTTTATTATATTCCTGTAAGTTTCTGGGGGACAGAAGTCAAACCATAGCTAAATGTATCTTCTATTACAGAGCATGGGACATAGTGGGCTCTCAAGTAAATGAATTGAAAATTAGACTTTATATTTCCTTTTTATTCCTTCTCTTGTCACCATTGAAAAACAAGGAAGAAAGACATCTTTTCTAATTAAGATTTTGTTCAAATTTTCATTAAATAAACTTATTTAATTATATCATGCACTTTACATTACAGTAGATGTGCACCTTTAACATGTCTATTTTAACATCCAATCAACACACCTTTACTTTGAAACCTTGAAATTACCTTTAGCAATCTCGTTTGCACAGATAGCCTTGCTTAAAATCAGTTTGATTTGTATATAAAACTGCCATGCCCATGATGAATTTGCATTTCGTTTTGTTTTTACCGATGGAGATGCTCTCTTCTTGCTAATAGAAGCTCAGGGAGGATGAGAAACTCTGTGAAAATCCATTTCTGTGTTCCATGTGTCAATCCGCACCAAATTTCTATAAAGGTGTTTTTTTTTTCTTTTCTTGAGGAATTGATCATAGCAACCCAACTCCAGAATTCAGTTGAGAAAATCTAAAGTCAGCAATTATTTGATTGAAATGCCAATTTTCCATAGAGTCATGTGAAAATTAACCCAGCTTCCAGAGTTACTTCACAGTTGCTATTATTTTCACCCACATCCAATTGCCTAAGCAAAGGGCTTCCTAGGGTGACAGGACTCTCTAAAATATCAAAACACAAAAATATATTTAGGTAATAAAATGATATTACAGTGGGCTACCTTGGCTCTGGTCTATTTTGCACTGTCTTTAACTGTAAACATGTCACAGATATCTGCTAATTGCAAATATTGTGCTGCCTTTAACAAAACACAAGAGTCTAGAAAGTCTTATAGTTCATGGAAGAAGAAGCAAAGTAATTTGCAGATTCATTGACTTTAATGCAATGAATATTTCCTCACATCTTTATGGGGCAGATGAAAAAGAATTGTCACATGGAAATTCATAAGAATATTGATTTCAGTATGATGATATAGAATTTTACAAATGTTAAAATGACTGTTTCCTCTGATAAGTAGCTGGATACAAATCAAATTATTTTCATAAAATAGTTTTTGTACCTTATGGCTGCTAAGAACATGCTTCTGTCTACTATATTTAGTCCAAACTATGTAATCTGCAGGGAAGCCACTGGCCACTATGCTACTCATTTACCTCAGTCTGAATTTTTGAGGGAACATTGTCACAGACAAGCTTCTCAAAAGTTACCTTTTTTTTTTTTTAAATCTGCTTTTGCTTCCAGGATTTCCTCAGCCTCCACCCTGTCTTATTCTTGTTCCTCTGCCAAACATTAGATTTATAAATAAAATTAGTAATAAGATACCATGATTCAAAACCTGGAGAAATTCTAGGAGCAATATTCTTACATTTAAGTTGTTGACATAAATGGAACGTCCCCTTTTCCCCTTTTATTTTGGTGACAAAAAGATCTTTTTTCCCTTTTTTTTCATCCTTAATATACTTTTCAATTCTGTATTGTTCAACTCGTTTCCCTTTTATCACCAGATCACCAGCTCTGGTTCCCTCTGAAAGCTGCCCTCAGCAGTCTGTCCTCAGCACTTCCCTTTCTATTGAATATCCGAAACCAAATATGTTTACTGTGTTTTCTCCCACTACAACCTTAAAACTCTGTATATGAAAGCTTTTTATGGTTATACATAATGAGAAATCTCTTTGTTTTATTACAGATTTTTAACAGCCTAAGTGAAATATTTGAATAAGACGTTTTATCAATTACATGTGACAACATGTACTTTTCTTTGTACATTATAAATTTTGCTCTTGATTTTGGCATATATTATTCACCTTGCTTTTGTGTTCTTGGTCTATGTTCCCACACCTACCTTTCTGTCCTCATGAGTAGCTTAAAGAAGTGGCTAGTCTTGTCCTAACTTGTATTTAGGATATATTGTCATCAACATGCTAGGACCTACATTAGACATTGAAATCCACTAGTGTGATTAATAAATTTAAATGGCATTTACAAAGTAATAAACCACATTTCTAAAGGTATATCACTGGTGCTTGTAAACAAATATCCATTTATATCATTTAAAATGCAATGTGTTAAGATTTATCTTGATTCATTACTTAATTAATTTATACTTAGCATCCATGACACTGCAGCTTCAGGTTTTAAATAGCTATTAGAATACATGTTTTACAAAAATTCCAGAGCACATACACCAGGTTATGAAGAAAAATAATAAACAGGAGTCCTCAGCATTTTGAGGCTGTCTAGGTCTGGCTATCAGTGACAATGATGAGGCATCAGTCAGTACCCAAAAGTTAATTATCCTTCGTGGGCAGAATCAGACGCTGAGCCCAAGCAGTGTTTAGGAAGACCTGGAGCACTAAGTACGCATTCCCTGTGCATCTGGATGGCAAGTGTTTCTGTGGCTGATTCTATGAGCACATACAGAATAATAAAAAATAAATGCATCATTTGAATTTAAATTCACCCAGAAAGAAAAGCAAACCAGCCCAGAAAAGAAACGTTGATTACTTAGAGTAGGAAACACAGATCACTGAATCACACTGAATGACAGTATAATAGAGTCTTTCGCTTTTTAAAAGCTTAAAGTTAGGTGAGAAAGTAATTTGTCAGTAAACATCTTTAGAACTAAAGTGGTTTGTAGTTGAGACTGCCAATAAAACCTTTCTAAATGGATTGGATTTATTTTTAACAAAATGATTGATTTCTGGGTTTACTTTTATGGCAATTAATCTGACCAGGCTTATCAGTTTAGCCTGAGTCTCCTTGCTCTCAAAATTAAAGTATTTTGGATAATTTTAAAAGTCTATTTAATCATAAGTAAGATCTAAGGCTAAACAAAACAAGAAAAAAAGAGGAGATACTTCAATAAATGCTATCATAATGTCTGGTTTCATTTCCCTTGACAAATGTATTTTTTGCTAATCTGATTATAACCAATTCTATGAGTAAAAACTTCTGCATAACTCAATTATCTAATCATAACAATACCTGTTATTTATATAGTAATGTACTCTTTTTGAAAAACAGACATTCCCATGCATTAACTCATTACTAGTTCTTTTTTATAAAAGTTAAACTATGACCTTTTGAAAAACAAAGACTTCAACCTTGTGCTTCTTTCTGTTCCAAGATCTTAGATCAGAGACTGGCACAGGGTTGGTACCCAGTGAGTGATTGCTAAATGAGTGAATGACAGATTTTATGCTTTTAGTAAATTGTAAACATCATGTGACATTTACAAAGTTTTTATTTGATATTTAAGGATTTTGAAATTTGGAACCTTCTGTCAGGGAACCCATAGTGGCACGGTTAAACCACTTAGTTTACAAAGGGCTTCCCCTCCTTGACTCTTCTTGGGGTTGGCCTGGCTCAACTCCAAAGGGCGGATCCCAAAGAGTGAACTTGCAAAGGCATATGTTTCTTTCTTTCTTTTTCTTCATGTTAATATTCTGGTACAAAGAAGATATACATCACATATATTAGTTAATTAATAGGTAAGAATGTAATATTCACAGAGAGGTTATTAATGACCCAAACATTATTACAATTTTTTTTTTGTAATTTGGGAGTAATTTTCTACCCTGGAACAATTGATGAATAAAATGAATAATTCAAGAATGATAAATATATAGCAATATAACAGATAAACACTTTTTTTCAGAGGAAACATATGTTTGGCTGGGATGGAATTCCTCTGGCATTGATTAAGTGCAGTTTAGTGAAGACGGTGTTTCTACTATCCAAGACCCAGAACACAAAACATTGACATGGTAGCTAGTCGCCCTTGAGGTCTGTCTTGAAGTGGAAGGGTTGCAGTCAATGTCCTCACAAGAAATGTGCTTTATTTCTGTGTAATGACCTACACTTTACAAATTGCCTTCACTCACATGATCTCCTCGGAACCTCAAAGCTGCCATGTGAGGGATAGGATCATTGATCTTAAGACTCCAAGTATATGGACTCCAATGAAAAGAAGTAACTGAAACTTCTAGACCCACACTCATTTCTTTGGCTTTTGTATAGGCTTGTGAGTTGCTGTTTTGCTTTGTTATTTTTGGTCCAGTGTGTTCTTGCAAAGGACAAAAGATTGTATCCAAGTAGTCTTTCTAAGACATAGAAAATTATAAATTACATGGTGTGTTGACAGAAATGGGATAACGGCCTCCCTGAAAACAATTATTATTATCATTATTGTTGTTATTATTATTATTATAGTCCTGTATTTGCATGACCTTTGGAAGGACCACATCAACTGGCTTAAATATTTATGCTAGAGTAGGTACAATGCTCAAATATCCTTTTGTTTCAATACACTCAATTTTTAAAAAATGGATAATAGAAATAGACACACACAAATACACAGAACTTATTTTTGACAAAAATGCAAAAACTCATGAAGGAATAAGGGTAGTTGTTTCAATATATAATGCTAAAACACTGAACATCAATAGCTATAAAAATGAAGTTCAACTAAACCTCAACCTATGTAAATGTTAACTCTAAACAGATCATAAATATAAATATAAAATGTAAAACTATAATACTTTTAGGAGATCACATAGGAGAAAATTCTTTAGGACCTGAAGGTAAGCAATGTGTTCTTAGATACAACACCCAAAGCATGAACTATAAAAGGAAAAATGGATAAATGGATTTCATAAAAATTTAACACTTTTGTTCTTAAAAAGATTCTGGTCAAAAGATGAAATGTCAGCCTCCAAATTCTCTAATCTCAACAGTAAGGAGATGAAACAATTCAAGTAGAAAAATGAACAAAAGACTGAAACTTCAACAAAGAATATATACAGATGGCAAATAAACACATGAAAAGATGCTCAACATCACTAGTCATTAGGAAAATGAAGATTACAACCACAGTGAGAATACATTACACATTTATTAAAGTAACTAAAGTAAAAAAAATACTTCTAATACAAAATGTATTAGCAAACATTTGGAGAAATTTGAGGATGTAAAATGCTGGAGCCACTATGGAAGTTCTGGTAGTTTCTTTAAAAATTAGTTGTTTATCTACCATATCTCCTAGGATTTGCACTCTTGGGTATATATTGTAGAAACGTGAACATTTATGTTTATACAAAAACCTGTATGTGAATGGTCTTAACAGTTTTATTTGTCACAGCCCCCAAAATGAACAATCCAGGTGACCTTCACTGAGTGAATGGTTCAAGTAACAGCAGTTCTTTCATACCATGGAATATGACTAAGGAAAAAAAAAAGGTGGGGGGGAAGAAGGTGAACTATTGATATATGCCACAACTTGGAATATTGCAAGAGCATTTATGCTGAGAGAAAAAAGCCAGTATCAAAATGTTACACATTATATTATTCCAAATTTCCTGAAAACATAAAATTATACAAATGGAGAACTCCTTAGTGGTTGCTAGAGGTTAGGGAAAGAAAGGGGAGTGTGGCTATACATGTATAGCATGTGGGAGATTTTTTGTGGTGATGAAAGTTTTTTTACTATCTCAATTGTGGTGATGGCTATTAAAATCTATACATGTGATAAATCATCTTAGAATTATATGTCAAACTATTAAGAAATGAGTGCATGAAACAACAGATAAGTCTGAGTAAGAACTATTAAACAAATTAATTTTAGGCCAATATAAATTTCCTGGTTTTGATAATGCACTATAACTATGTACATAGTTACCACTGGGAGAAGCATGGCAATGGGTTCATCTGATCTCCTTTGTACTATTTTTGTCACTTGTTATGAGTCTGAAATTATGTTTAAAGTTTAAAAATGAGAAAAATCTCCAGTAATTTATAGGTTTCAAGTCCAAGAAAAAAGATCAGTAGCCTTTGTGGCTATTCAACATATGAAATTCTACAGATGAAAAAAATTTTAATTTAAAAAGAAAGATCTTGGCAACAATGTGAACAGAAGGAGAATTTAAATAGTAAAGTAGAATTTAAGTGGCACTTTAAATAAGTTTTGTATCTGATCATTCACTCATGTAAAACCAAGATGCAGGAGGGCATGGGGATAGGAATGTGTTAAGAGGAATCTGGCTGCCTGGGCTGGAATTCCAGCCCTGCCATATAATAGCTGTGAGCTGTGGCAGTTTTCTAAATCTTTCTGTGCTGCTGTAAAATAGGGATACTAATAGAACCAAGCTGTTTGTTTTGTTATAATTATATGTATTAGTGTACATTAAAAGAGCGTAAGATATTAAATATCATCCAAGTGTCAACTATTACCACTAATATTTATGTGTTCTTTTATCGAAAATTTGCTTTATTCAAGGTGACTTAATACAACATGCAGAAGATAAAATGATGAATTAATCAAGGTTCTGTGACCTTGAGAATCTTACAGTGTAGGAGGAGACAGGGATGAAAATCAATCACACAAGTGAAAAGCATATAATCCTGACTACATAAGAGACAATCGAATCTACTGAGAAAGGAAACAAGCTCACTATGTTGGGGAAATTAGGGGGGATTTTTTTGAAGGAGGGCTTCTGAACTGAGCTTGAGGACTAGATTTGATTCTACATGTTGCTGGGGAAAGCATCTCAAACAGCAAGAACCACTCCGCCAACAACAAGAGGAAGTAGAGTGTGGATCTAGAGCAGTCCAGCTGGACTTGTGTACAGAGTAGAAAATAGTGAGACATTGATTATCACCACTAGCAAATATCATATTCAGAAGAAATAACGGCAACAATGAACACCAGAAGAAAGAGATAAGAAAAATTATTCTTTCACTGAGAGTGACTTCAAAAGCTGTAACAACATCACATCTTCTGAATTCTTCCCCTTAACACAGCATGAATCTAACTTCAGAATAGTCATGCCTGACCTCTGTCTAGCAGAAATTCCACATGCTAAAATATGCCAAGGCAGGGAGATATACTGAGATATTGTCTTGGCCAAAAAGTTCCTTTGTTTTTTTTTCAGTAAGATGGCTCTAGCTCAGTTGTCTTTTACTTCATTTGAAACAATATTTTTAGGTTGTATTGTGACAGCTGTCATATCAGCATGCATTTGAGAAAAAGAACTTACCAAAAAAATTTCATGTAGCCATTTTAATATTGAAGACAGAAGAAAATACGCAATATTTTCAGCATATTGTGCTTTATTATTTCAAGAAAGGTAAAACACAACTGAAACGGAAAAACAAACAAACAGAAAACCTCTGCAGTATATGGAGAAACTGCTGTGACTGACTGAATGGGTCAAAAGTGGTTTGTGAAGTTTCGTGCTGAAGATTTCTAGACCAGTTGAAGTTGATAGCAATCTAATCGAGACATTAATTGACACCAATCAGTGTAGAACCACGTGGGAGATAGTCGACATACTCAAAATATCCAAATCAATACAGTTATTGGTGAAAATGAAAAATGTGTGTTTTATTTTACAGAAAAAACTAAATGGACTTTTTGGCCAACCCAATATTTCACTTTCATAGCAACATCTTTGCTCTTCCTGGTGATTTTGTAAAGGAGAGGGCTAACACCATTTTGTTTGCCTGGATTTGTTCCACTTGCTCCCCTTGAAAAGATTTATCTAAATTAACGTGACTGGCAATTGTATTGCTCAGATGATTGGCAGGGAAAACAAAACAGTGTTTGCAGGCCCTGTAAAGCAACCTTTGATTGGGGCAGTTAACACCTATTGTTGTGGCATTGATTCAACCCCATTTAGCTGTGAAGTGGTTGGGTAGTTGTGTAATCTTTACAGAATCCTGGCTTTGCATTTTGGACTGCAAACAGGGCAATTTCTAGAGGATGCTTTAAAGGCAAGATTTTTTTTTTCTAAGACTGTTCTGTAATGTCTCTCTGGAGGGAAAAAAAATAGCTCATTAGAAAGAGAATAAAAGTTTAAGGCCCTTGGAGAATTAAAAGGCCATGTTAAGGAATGGTTTAATATTTTAAGATGAAAATCAGTGTTCACCTGTGACCAGCTTTAGTGAGGGAGAGAGAGAAAGAGAGAGAGAGAGAAAGAGAGAGAACTTTATCCTTGCACCCAACTTATATGTTGCACTGTGGCGAAGGGACACTTTCACTATCTATATTTAAAGTATTGATTGAGTGCCAAGGATACACTATGCACTATATCAAAGGCAGAATTAGATTAAGTCCCTACCCAGGACACCTATAATTTAAATGCTATTTCCCTAAGCAATGCCCCAGGAGGAAAATAACTTCTTCCATTTGCTTCCTGGGATTCTATCCCATCTTCTTTCACTTCCTGTCTATGCATTCTTCCTTGATACCACTTAAAACTTGACACTTTTCATATAAAACCAGAAACTTGAGAAAGTGATTTTTTAAAGCACTACTGCCATATTCTTTTATTTTCTATTTTTAAAAAGAGAGTTTCCTTGACAAAGTATTTTCTAGGCATAAGTCCCAACTCAATAGCTATTTAAGGTCCCTTCACTAATCCATAGGGGAAAAAGTATACTGGGCAGTAAAAATCCATCATTTTATTTCCATTGCCCCTCTTTAGTACATTTGCAACTTTCAATTTCCTGTTTCTTTACCTTAATGTCTCAGAAGTAGTATTATTTATTTCACTTTGAATACTGTCATAAAACCCTTAACGGCGAACTTAGAAAAGACATCAGAACTACATAAGATGACCTTAAATGCCTGCTTCTGAAAGTTCTTTATCCTTCTACTCCAAAGGGTGTAATGGTTTATTCTTTTGAAAGTTTCCCAAGCCTGACATGGGAAAAATAGCACAACTTTTATTTATACAGTGTTATAACAAAGGACAGTCCTAGGAGCTACTTTATTGATTGACTGATAGATTATTACCTAAAGCACATATATAGTGCTAAAATTTAAAAGATATAGTCAAGCCCTGATCAGTGTGGCTCAGTTGGTGGGTTGTCGTCCTGCAAAGCAAAAGGTCACAGGTTCCATTCCTGGTCAGGGCATATGCTTAAATTTCAAGTTTGTCCTAGTTGGGAGATGTACAGTCCCCATGTTTTGCTTCCTCTCACATCAATATTTTGCTTCCCCTCTTTCTTCCTCCATTTCTCTCTCTCTAAAAATAAATAAATAAAATCTTTAAAAAATAAAAGATGTATTCAAGCTAGTCATTTGTATTTCCTATTGTTATTATCCAATATTGCTTTCTCTCATCACGAGCCACTGAGAGAATCTGAGGACACAGAGCAACACATTCCCTTAATCAGATATTGAACTGTGTGTTAAGTGATCAAAGTTAGGGGAAGCCTGGCTGCCTTTGATAACCTTCATGAGTTCTATACAAACTGGCATTCTTTTGTCCACCTCCAAGTGTTCTCTAGCCTTGAGGAAATTTGTATAGATCAGATAGCATGAAAAGTTGAAGGTGGCAAAATTTTAAACTATTTTTGGAAAACTAAACAGAAAAAAGTAAGATGATTATATAGTTTAACAACAAAAGCTATACATTAGGTGCCTTGCTACCACAAAGCTATATGAAAATCACCTGAAAATTAAAATAACCAGAGAACAAAAGAAACATATTTTAAACCAAAGTGAATGAGAAGTCAATAAACCCCCAAAAGTACTTTTCATTATATTTATACCCTATTTATTCCCTGTTCTTAAATGAATAAAGAAACCTGATTTTGCAATTTGTTCTATAATATGTAACCACATTACCCCAAAGTTGAATTTTAGCTCATCTCCCCTATTTTTTCCACTTAGGTTCATTTTAAAAGGAACAAAGTTCATTTCTCTTCAGTTATTTCCTGCTTGTTTGCATCATCTCTTGAAGATCAACCTTGATATATCAAGCTACCAGTACAATTTCTGTTTTCTTCCTCTTTAAATCTAACTTTTCTTCCCTTTGCTTGCCCTTTATACAAAATGACAGGTCTCTGATATTACTCTTCAGGCATATCAATCATATTTCCTCAAAAAATTACAAACATCTCCAGTCAAATTCTTACCTGTATTCCCTGCAGAATTTTTACTTTGCCTCTTAGCAGTGACTGTTAAATCTGTATCATCATATTCTTGGAAAAACATTATTATGTGCTTCATACATTCTCAGATGTCCTCCTTAAAGTGTCCCTTTGAAAGTCCTTGCCTCCCTTCTCTTTTATCACCACTTTATTTTCAGGATATATTCTCAATTAGAAAGAACTACATTTGACAGGTAAATTAAGGAAGCTTGGGTTTAGATACCTGAATTGATTATAGTGAGCCAGCACTGACACAGAACCAGGTGATTCCCCCACAGCCTCCCACCCTCCTGCAGCAAATTCCACATTACTCTTAACTCTTACCTTGATTGAAACAGCCCTAAAGGGCACAGAAGGACGGGGCACCTACCAGCACCATGAACCATTTACATGTGTACACATATGTATTATCCATAGACATGATATAAATCCTAAAATTCCACAGAAAAATAAACTCTATCTCTAACATTTGAGCTTAAAGAATATCTAATTTTAGATGTTTGCCTTAACATGTTATCTAATGAAATAAATCATTACAGACACAAAGGAAGCTCCCAAGTTCCCTTTTCCTCTCTCACCCTTAAATAACAGATAATATGAACTTCCTCTACATACTTTTTAAAAGATGTTATTTATTTTTTTAGAGAGGGGGAAAGGACGGGAGAAAGAGAGGAAGAGAAACATGGATCAATTGCTTCTTGCATGCACCTGGACCGGGGAATGAACCCACCACCCAGGTATGTGCCCTGACTGGGAACCAAACCGATGACCTTTCAGTTTGTGAGATGACACTCCAACCAACTGAGCTGCACTGGCCAGGGTTCTCTATATACCTTTACTTGCATGTACCCATATAAATATACAGCTAACCTTAGATTAAATTTTAAGAATCTTCTTTATGACCAGGCATTGTGAGAAAAATCAAAACACAACAAATTGAGAGTAGATATTTGCAATGTCATTAAACAACAACAAATTAGTGTTTCACTACAAAAAGAATTACACAACCTTAGAAAATCAGAGCTCAGTAGAAGATGTCAGGCATTTGGAAATATTTTCAGTGCTCCCAGGTGGAAACTCTTTGCACACGCTGTGTGGGTCTTTCTCCCTAAACATTGGAGGGTCACTGTTCAGAAACTACAGAGATCGACAAGGTATCAGTTCTGGCACTTCATCATTCATACCGTCAATCTGCATTACTATTCTTGTTAGTGAAGAAGAAAATGCTATGCTGATGACCAAAACTGTAAAGATTTCTAATTTACAGGCAATTACTCTGCAAGAATCTTCTAGAATATATCAGTCTGGGATCTCTTGAAATTTGCAAAGGGCACATTAATTCCTCATGTTATTTAACTGTTACTTTGTGTAACAATTAGATATGTCCATTTTGTTCTTCAATAAAATGGGCAGAATGACATGATGCCTGTTCACAAGAATGACATAAAAATACACTGGAAATTCTGTAGGTGCTTTAACAGAAGGCTGCATATATTTATGATTTTATTCCTTACATATAACTGGAATTTAATGACAATGGTATAAAAATTTATTTATAATTATTGTGAAATTAAAACCTTTTGTAGAGGTAAGGGAATACTATACTGTATGGCAAACAATTTTTCTTTAGAAGTGTGCACATATCTTTAAAAAGAGAAATAAGAAAACTTGCTGTCATCTCTCTCTCTGTCTCTTTCTGTCTCTCTCCGCTCCCTTCTCCAGCCCCCAGGGAACTAAGTGAAAGATGACAATTAAAAGAACATGGAAGATATATTACCCCCCCAAATCCCCCCAAATGGATACATATATGAGAAGAAGAAACTTAAAAGAAAATTTTTTAAAGGCTAGTCAGTTGCAGAAAGTTTTTCTTTGGTTTTAAGTAATTTTTAGTATTCATCATGGCTCATCTATACTTGTGATCAGTTATTTTTATAAAACCTATTGCTTTTTGATTACACATTCTTATTGTTATTTCAGCTATTCTGAAAAACACATGACAAGTCATGTTAAGAGATTTTGAGGTGGGAGGAATGTCTGTGAAGGATACAGGCAGGGAAGTAGGAATAGGCAGAAGGAGCTGCAGACCACGAGGCTGTCTGACCTGTGAAAGGGAAGAAGATAAGAAGAAAGAGTGCTGCACAGCTCTGAAGATCTGATGACCCAGCCAATGAGGGGATACCCAAATCAAACTCAAAGAATATGACCTTTGGCTCTGTACTTTTGGGTCTCGACCCTGGGTAAATCTGCACAGTGAACCTTGTGGCTGTTCCTGAGAAGCGAACTGCACTTCAGGACACCAAATTCACTGGAGAAGAGAGAGTGAGTCACAGTGTTGTATCAAGGGGCAATGCAGCTGTGACAAACAGACTCTAAAATGTTCCCAAATTCTAATCCCTATCTCTTAGTATTTATGGCTTTATGCCATCATTTCTGCTAAGTGTGGACAGGCCTGGTGACTTGCTTCTATCCACGGAGTAAGGCAAGAGTGCTAAATGTGACTTCTGTGATTAAGTTAGATGTCCATCTTGGTAGCCGACTCGCTCCCTTGCTGTCTTTGACAAACCTGTCTTGTTGGGAAGGGCCATGTTGCAAGGAACTAAGGTGGTTTCTAACCAACAATGAAGAATTTGGGTTTTTAATCCAACAACACTAAAGGGACTGGAAGTCTGCCAACAACTGTGTGACCTTAGCAGGGACTCCTTCCCCAATGGGTCATCAGATGAAATCTCAGCCCTGGCTGACAGACACCTGAATTGCATCCTTGTGAAAGATCCAACTAAGCCAACCTTGGGTTTCTAACCCCAGAAAATTAGAACTAATAAGTATATCTCATTTCGAACCATTACATTTCTGGTAATTTGTTACCAACAATATAAAACTAATAAAACATTCAAAAAATGCAGGGGAAATGTGTAGCAGTTGTATCAGGTAGAGAGATATTAGGGTACTTTATATAGTTAACTTTTTAAATCGACTTTGAAATTTGTGTGGTATTCTTTAGACTTTTAAAATTTTCTGTTTATTATTATTTTGTATTCATTTCAATCCTCAATCGATGACTAGTTTTTGGCTAGTAAGTGAAACCTGAATAAAGTATCTGGCACATAATGGGTTGTTAGAAATGGTAGCTGCCATTTCACCATGGGGAAAATACTGAAAATTAAGTTTATATACAACAAATTACTAGAGTACACATTTTCTTCTCTTGTAGTTTACTTTGATGTAATATAATGTCATCTCCTATCCCTTAATTGCCCTTATGTTCCACAATAAATTGAATTTAACAGCATGAAAATCTTGGATAGTAAGATTATGTAGTAAAAAGTTTACTGATATAAATTATCCTTGGACTATAAAATGACCTGTATACAGAGTGACATTAACCTGGTGATTATGTAGTAAATATTCAGCAAAACAGGACTTCTGAGTTCTGTGTGTTAAGTGCTCTACCATTTTTATTTTTGAAAATTCAAATCTGCTACAATGTATTGAAGGCAACATGCTACCTACAATTCAGCATAACATCCCGCAATCGAGGGAAATGAGTCACTCTTCTAGGAGGATTTGGCATTCTCCTTGCAGTGCAAATCCATTTTTTTTTAATCTCCAATAGCAGGTATTAATATCAATTCACTGCACACTTTTGGAAAAGGGGAAAAAGCTAAAGGTTTGGGCTGTTTGCAAATCACCTGCTATTGTACCTCTTTAAACTACTCTCTTTGACTGCATGAGGCTTTGATAGCTCATCCAGTTGCGATAGCATGAGTGTAATGCTGCAGGCATGAGGCGATTGGGGGCAGTGTGTTATTGACAGAATCTCCTGAATGATGATTTATTATGAACATCAATGGGAGCAACACTTGTTCTTTCTAAAAAGCCTGTTTGTTCCTCTTGCCTCACCTGGGAGGAACACACTGCCCGTGACAGAGACACTGTTTATACTGTGTTATTTAGCCTTCTCTACAACTACTGCATTTACACACAGGTTGGCGATTTTTCTGGTTTTTATTTTGATGACTTACCAATCATTTAGAATAGTGACATGCCCAAAAATCTCCAAAAGCAAGGCCATTTGGCAAGAAATAAATAAATGAAAAAGAGTCTCCATTATGAATAACAAAAACAAAAACAAAAACTTGCCTTTGTTTCATAGTTAGTTTCCCAAAAAAAGAATAGAAGATGCTTATAGCAAGGATATTCACACAAATTCTGTGCTGGAAAACAAAGAATCCTATGTATCATGTATATTACAGGCAGGTTAAAATCAAAACTGATTATTATATATTAAATAGCATTGGATATGCCACCACCCTAATTAGTACCTGGGCATTTTGCACATCAGTTTATCTTTGTTATGCCCAGTTTTGCAAACCTTTATTTTTCTCATCTTAAATCGGTTAGATAAATGTTTTCAAAAACTTCTGTTCTCTTCAAGTGCACATTCAGTCCCTCACTTTTAAGCAAATTAAAACACTATTTATAGGAATTTTAAACAATAAAACAAAGTGTATTATTTAAAATTTAAAATGGTAGTCACTTCAATCCAGTAAGAGAGACAATCCTAATGCATACTTTAAGCAATTCATTAAGAAAACCATAATTTAAGCTGTAGTTTAGACTGCATATACAGGCTCCAGCAGAAGTAACACCTGCTTGAGTGTGGTTGGTAGAGTAATAATATGGGTGTAATAATTTATAGTTTTAATTTGAACATTTCACCTAAAATGTCATATGGTGTACTTGAGTGTGATATTGCTATGTTACAGAATTACATACTTATGATTTTGTAATAAAAAGGGATGTTATCTGTGTCAGATGCTGTGTGCGCATGTGTATGTATATATATATATGTATATATATATACTCTCTACATATGTGTATGAATATTTATAGATCAATATTTATATACTCATGTATGTATCTATATACTTTACATATATACATATGTACACATACACAAACACATGATTGGTTTTCTCATTTACTTTATATTTTCACCAAATTAGAAAATTCTAAGCCATGTTATAGTTCAACAGAAATGTTAGTAAGAAGTCAATGTCTTCTTCAAGAAATGCTGATTATTCAGGTCTAATATTGACCAAGGATTATAGAATAATTTCTCACTCAAACTACTTACAGAATTTTGTCAGATTCTATTTTAAAAATATATCACATTAAAAAGAAGAAACCGGCAATCACTGAATGATAATGAATCTCCAAAACAGTATTTGGTAGAATTCAAATCTGTAAAGTATGTTTTTCTATTTCAACAACATTTAGATGTAGCTTTTTAATATATTTTACACAACCAAAATGATTGTATAGTCAAGCTTCAGATTACGTATTAGTAGGACAAGCAGCTTTGGCAACTCACTTAAAATCATTTTCAAAAACAATTTCTAATATTATTAGCCTTCTTATGAGGAACTTTTCCATCAATAGCTAGTATAATTCAATAAGGAAAATAATATCCCTGACCAGGGTGGCTCAGTTGGTTGGGCGTTGTCCCTCAAAGCAAAAGGTCACTGCTTCAGTTCCTGGACAGGGCGTGTGCCTGGGCTGCAGTTTCCGTCCCTGGTCAGGATGCATAAAAGAGAGGCAACTGATCAATGTTTCTCTCTCCTACCAATGTTTCTCTCCTCTGTCTTCCTCCCTTCCTCTCTCTCTAAAAATCAGTAAATAAAATCTTTTAACACAGTAAGGGAAATGATAGTTTTGGGTTATCGCCCAAATACTACAGCAAACATATACCTTTTGACACTATATATAATGTCCAGGTTTTATCAAAATTTGATGAAGATTTAGTGCAAATTTCTGACTAGCAAACTCTTCACTGTAAATCAAGCTAGGTGACTGGCATGGAGGAGCAGTCTCTGCTATTTACAACGCGATACCCTTCCTATCTACATATATAGTTTATTCTATTCCCAGGCTCCATTATGACTTATAAATAATCTTAACCACACAAAACAACTTTTATCCTCATTCATGGGTTAGAAGCCATGGAGGAAAGAAGAAATTACCAAACACTTCCCCATATGTGCACCATCCATTGGGCAAGAGCTCATTTACACGGCAAATCGCAGTTTTCTCCCAAATATAACATCTAATATCTATTCAGAAGTATGTAACGGTAACCTTTGTTTTATATTTAACTCATGGTTATTACACAATATCCAGTGGAGTTGTTTGATAAAGACTCCTATTTTCTCATTAAACACATTGCCCTCAATGAGGACTGCATTTATGTACTGTCAATCTGCCCTTCCTCCAGTGGAAACTATGATTTGCACTTACATTGGAAGAACTTAAATCTCATTTAAAAAATGATTATGCTTTATTTTAAATTTAAAAATATTTAATGGCTTCATTCTCCTTTTTAACAGGTTTTATAACACTTATAATAGGAGAAAATAGAATGTTAATCCAATAAAATTGATTTTTTTTCTTGGAAATCCATTTAGGCAGTTTCTAACCACATTTTTTGCTACCATGAGAAATTATCTCACATAGATTCAATTGTCCCAGCATATATAGATTCACAAAATACATTCATGTCATAGTCCTCTTTCCTTAAAAATACATATGATGCCATTCTGGATTTCAATATCTCTTTTAGTAGTTTTATTAGTAGTTCTTTGTTTTACTAAACCAAATACTCATTACTGTTCATTAGAGCTTATATAATTTTCTATTGCTGCATAACAAATTACTATAAATTTAAAGGCTTAAAACAATACCCATGAAGCCCCAGCTGGTGTGACTCAGTGGACTGAGTGCCAACCTGTGAACCAATGGATCACAGGTTCAATTCCCAGTGAGGGCACATGACTGGGCTTCAGGTCAGGTACTCAGGGGGTGGTGCATGAGAGGCAGCCACACATTGATGTTTCTCTCCCTCTCGTTTTCCCTCCCTTTCCCTCTTTCTAAAAATAAATAAATAAATAAATATTTTTTAAAAATTAGCCATTTATTATCTCACGGGTCTGAAGTTCTGGCGGGCTTTGCTGGACTCTCAGCAAGGTTGAAATCAAGGTGTCAGCTTGACCAGGCTCTTATGTGAATGTTCTGGGGAAAAATCTACTTCCCAACTCATTTATGTTGCTATCAGAATTCAGTAGCTTGTGGCTGCAGGACTGTGGTCTCTGTTTCTTTGGTGGCCAGGGTCCTTAGTACTCCTTAAGACTGCCTACTTTCCTTCTCATGTGGCTCCTTCATTTTGAGAAAAGAAGGTTCATGCTACTTCTTCTAAATGGAGTTTCATTGTTTGTACTAAAATGTCATAGCATGTGCAGAGCATGCCCATTCTGACCAATTGTCATACTAAAGCAGTTTCTAACAACACAACCAAATCTGAGAGATGCTCAGAAATACAAAGCAAAACAAAACAACATCACAACAACAACAAAAACATTAAGCAGTGAGTAACTAAGAGAAGCATTCATTAGCAATCTGTTCTTAAGTTGTGTGCAAAACAAGATTTAGTTTAAAGAATACTGCAATTTTGTTTTGCAATGTAATTCAATAAGGCAAAAATGAAAGTTTTAAGGTGCAACATGAACTATATAAAAGATCTAAAAAAAATTGGTTGTTTTGACTTTTCAGATGTTCCTTTTACACAATTTAATTCCTCACGCTTTCTTCTATTTCTGCTTCAGGGGGGATGTAACAGAAAGTAAACCATCAAACTACAAAATATGCAAACACTTCAAAGTACAGTTTCAGTAAAGCTTGATACATCCATAATCTTTCTCAAATTAAATTTTAAAGGTTAAAAAGAACTCAGCACTGAGAGTCAGAAAGAAAGAAGAAAAATATACCCTCAGGCAGCTTTGAGACCCCACTTCTACTGTGTTCTAATAACCTGAATTTCGTTATGCACGTTACTGTTCTTTAAGTTCAGGCTCTGAGAGTTCTGGCTTTTAGACAAAACAACTTTGTAAGGACAAATAAAAACAAATGTGTTCACAGAGATTTGTTTGTTCGTTTGTTTGTTTTTCACAAAGTTGCCATGAGAAAAGTCCAAAAGGTTGTCATCAGGGAGTGAGTTTGGAATCTTTAGACTCACCTGTCTTTTACAAAAAAAAAACAACAAAAAAAAAACACCCACCAAAATACATCTCTATTAGAAGTCATTGCTGCCAAAATAAATTCACTTCAGGCACTAGGTATTTCAATAGACAATAAACTGGATGAATTAAGTGCCAGAGTCTCTACTTAAGAAGCCCAGATGGAAAACACAGATCAAAATGCTGAATGGCTAGAAGGCATGGTGAAAAAAAATACAAGCAGAGAAGTTCTCCTGCCTGCTTTTCTTACAGTGCCATCAAAGACTTCAGGGTCTTTGAACTTTGAAGGGAAAATTAGGTGAAAGAAAGAAAGAAGGGAAGGAAGGGGGGAAGGAGGGAAGGAGGGAAGGAAGGAAGGAAGGAAGGAAGGAAGGAAGGAAGGGAAGGAGGGAGATGAAATTATTACAAAAGGTGCTATCAATACTTTTTCCCTCTTGACTGCACTGATGTTTTCACAGAAATTAAGATAAAATATGTACAAAGTACTATACCTTAAATTGAAGTATGAATAAAGTAACACATCATTGGTTAAAATCAAAATGAAAATCTATCTACTAATTATAATCTTCAATCTTCACTTTAACCCAGCGTTCAGATTTGTTTAGATATCTTCTTTTTCTTTGCCTGCAACATTTTTTGAGAAATGTTAGTGAATAGTTAAAATCTCTCACCACTGTACAGCAGAAGAATGCAACAAATTACAAAATTCAAAAACTAAAATAAGGATGCTATAGACTCAGAAGAATACAACCACATAAATATCCACTAAGCTGATAGCAATGGATTATATTAACATGTTGCCTTCCTTCAGCATCATAAATAAACCATGTTGTTCTTAATGGATTGAAAACAAAAATGCAATTCCACTTATTGAATATTCCAGTGGTCAGCTAATATTTGCACCATAATCTCCTTACTAGCTAAAAGGAAGCCAAGTAACAGATTAATTTTACACAAAAACAATGGCTCTATTATCTTTGTTGTCTCCTGGATTGTGAAGCAGATCCCAGCAGATGTTTCCATTTCTGTTGTTATGCATAGCACAGACTTCCGTATAAACCATAGCACCAAGCACTCTATTTTGCATTGATGCTTTTCTTTTGACTCTTTGATTGGAACAATATCATTATTATGCTCACTTAGTATGTACTGAGCACCCACGTGAATGCATTGCACAACTGCATAATACAAAAAGACAGCTGCGATGCTATACAAAGATTTGATTTTTAAAAAATAACAAAACTCCCTTTACTTGCATTAAATAGGTTATTACCAAAGAAATGTTTTATTTGTTTTAGTCTTGCATGGTTACCTATTTGATGAAATTAGATCAATTTTTAATGACTCCATTAAATTGCAATGTCTCCATTCAGAAAATGGACCAAGTAAAATCCATTCTTTAGGTAGTTAAAAAGCATGAAAATAAAACTTGGCAGAATGCTCAGTCATTTCTGTGAGTGTGATTGCAGACAGAAATAAGAAAGGCATGTAGTTAAAATCCAGATGTTAAGATTTTTAAGAAAATGTTTTTCTTCCCAGGGTAGCGTATTTTTAAGGTATAAGAAAAGCACGGCAAAAGGCAAATATTGCTATGAATGTTCTCATAGAGCCATGTACCATATAAGCAACAAAGGCACATTGTACATCTGAATTGACACCAGGCCTTGGGAACAACCTAAGAATTACGGATTCAAGGACTTCTTATATGCAGGGACTATAAGTAAGACGATTTATCAGAAGCTGGAGCACTGAAATAACTTTCATCTCAGCCATCATGAGTAAAGTAAGAAAAATCATCAGTGCTTGACTTTCAGGTACATCCTTAGTCTTTGCAGAAGTCACTTATTCTCATATGTTTGAAAATTTAAGATAGAGTGTCTTGTTTGTGCCTAGGCAGTGTGTGGAGTTTGGCCTTAGACAACCTTATACTAATGGTGGGAAGGTGAACTTGACAAACGTTTTTCATCTGGAATTTTAAAATATTTTAAATGCCTCAGAAATTTTCGTATTATTTAACCTGAGACACAACATCATTTGTTCAGTATATAATTTATTCAGATATCTCAACAATTGTTCTCAATACTGTTTGGCACTGAGCTAAATGCTAAAGACTTAGTTGTTAAAAATGAATATAATAATGTAAAAACATATTGTTTCCACATTCATGGACCTTATAGTCTAGTAAGAGAGGCAGACCTTAAATTAAAAACACAGAGAATTGTAAGCACTAATAAGAGCAAAGGGAAAAATTTAAAACATCGTAAAAATATAACATTATCAGGGGTACCCAATTTAGATTAGGAAGTCAAGAGACCCCTCTCCAAGACAGGGTTTCCCAGGCTCTACCTACAACTCTTTCCAGTTGATGTGTCCAACTCCTCTTACTATGACCGTTGTTGAACCTCATTAAGATCAACCTGAGGGGAGAGGAGTCGGGGACTGAGTTAAAAAGGTGAAGGAATTGAAAGGTACAGATTGGTAGCTACAAAACAGTCATGGGGATGTAAGGTGAAGCATAGAAAACATAGTCAATAATATTATAATAACTATGTACAGTACCAGTTGGATACTGAAAATCTCAGGGCGAACACGTTGTAAAGTCTGTGATTATCTAACCACTATTCTGTACACCATAAACTAACACATTATGATGTTGAATATAAACTGTAATTGAAAAAAATTTTAAATGTAAAAGAAATTAAAAAGATAAAATTGATTGTAGTTCTCTTTTCTTCCCATCAGCACCATTTTATTTTATTTCATTATTTTTAATCTTCATCTGAGGATATGTTTATTGATTTTGGAAAGGGGAAGGAGAGAGAGAGAGAGAGACGTATCCATGTGAGAAACATCGTCAGGTTGCCTCCTGTATTGCATGCTCCCTGATGGGGGATTGAACTCACAACCTGGTTATGTGCCCTGACTGGGGACAGAACTCATAACCTTTTGGTATATAAGATGATGCTCCCAACAACTGAATTACCAAGTCATGGCAGTCCTTTTTTATTCACTTTCCTAATTATCCCACTTATGTTTCATGGTGTGTTGCTTCAATACGTCTTTGGCCAAAATCCTAATTTCCCGTCCTTTTATCTTCTGGTTGCTCCCTTCTCACAATCTTGGCACTGAGCTCCTCCCCACTCTCCTGGTCTGCTCCTGAGCTCAGAGAGCTGCTGGGGGGAGATTGAAGATCCATATAGACTGGACCCCCAGTGCACGTATGATCACAAAGCTCTAATAGATCGTTAAAATCATCTGCCTGTCCTACTTCATTTCAAACCTCTCCTCTTTTTTTTTATCTCAAATTTTCCTCTGCCTTTCTACCACCACACACTCAGTTCATCGCTACTTCAAAAGAAAAAAATAGGAACCATTATATTCAATCTTCATCTTCCCAATACAAACAATGCAAACCTACACAGTGACACCCATCTTGTATTTCTCGCTGCTTGTTTCTATAAAAGAGAGTCTCTTCTTCCTACTTAAGACTAATTCCCATCTCACTTTCTCAGGCATTAACCAGAGTATTGAACTTTTCCCTCTTGATATTTCACTTCTTTCTTTCAAAACCATTTTCCCCCAACCCCATTTATTAAAAAAAAAAAAAGAAAAAGTTCCAACCTCACTACACATTCCCCCTGGTTCTAATTTATCTCTCTCTAATCCATTCAGAGGTAAAGAAGTGATCTTTGAAAGAATTGTTTAGAACTTCCGCTCTCCAGTTCCATGTTTCTTATGTTGCCAGGAATACTCTCTCCTCTCTTGGCTTCCTTATCCCTGTACATTTCTGTTTCCTCTCAACAATCTGGTTGTGCATTTTCTGTCTCCTATAGAATTTCTTTTTCTGTCTAGCCATTCAATAGGGAGGTCTCACAGTACTCATTAGGGTCTTCTTTTCTCACTGTGTTCTTTGCTCTAAGGCAATCCCATTTATTGTCTTCTATACACGTTATTATTAGATTTGTATCACTGCTCTGACTTCTACATATTGTTTATATAAAAGGTACTTTATATTCATATCTAAAAATGTAAAACTTAGCTCATGATCTTCTTCTCTCACTTCAAAATGTCTCGGACCCCCCTCTCCAAATGTTTCCTTTTTGTCACTGAATGGCACTATCTATCAATTTACCCAAGTCTGAAATCTAGAAGTCATTCTGACTCCCCTACTTACTCCTCAAATGTAACCCATGACCAAAGTTTGTCTGTTTAATCTTTAAATTATCATTTACATCTGCCCACTTTTCTCCATTCCTATCATTACCAGCCTAGTCTAAAGCATCAATTCTCATTTCGACTACTTCAGAAAGTGCCTAACTGTTCAAGTTGCAACACTTCAGAATCAGCATTATATTCTTGAAATGTAATGTCCTTATTAAAAACATTTCTGAGGCTTTTCTGAGCTTCATTGAAAAGACCTGAATGATTCCACATGAGTGAGTGACCTCTAACTATCATTCTGGTTCCATCTTGCATCATGTTCCCATGTTCCTCTCTGTGTTCCAGTCACCTCGCCTTATTTTAGCCACATGAATGAGATATTTATATCTTGCCATGGGTTGCTATGAACATGCTGTTCTGTCACAGTATAATTTGGGTGATCCTTTGGAGAGTGAAATGATTCTCTATTGAAAATTATGCAGGGACAACAAGCATAAAAAAGAATGGCTGTGTCAGTTCCAGTTGAGGCATTAATATGATAGTGATTAAGATACTCTAGCGAGTATAAAGCAAATTGAACACTACCACCTCAGTGCCACTCGTGGCGTATTTTTTAAAGATTTTAGTTATTTATTATTAGAGAGAAGGAAAGGGAAGAAGAGAGGGAGAGAAACATCGAGGTTACCTCTCACATGCCCTGCACGGGGGACCTGGCCCTCAACCGAAGCATGTACCCTGACTGGGAATCAAACCAGCAACCCTTTGGTTCGCAAGCCAGCACTCAGTTAACTGAACCACACCAGCTAGGGCTCAATGCCACTCACAATATTTAATGATTTACCTATGTAACACTCTTCTATCATTCTGTATTTGGTATTATTACATTCACCATGATTCTTCACATATTCCCAGGCCCATGATTTCTTCCTTAGGGATTCTAGTGATGCTAAACCATCACTAGATGGTTTACATATTTGATTATATTGCATTTAATATAAATCACTTTTCTACTTTTCTCTTTTATATTATAGTTAAATATTTTATTTTTTTCAGTTATGTGAGAAGTAGCTTACATGATCTATGAATTTAAGAATAACTAAAGAAGCTTTACAAAATATTCATTATATAAAGAAGCATTTTAGCTGATAAAATCAAAGAGTTACAGAGACCATGAATGTGGAAAAAGGTGAGAAGGGAGAGAAAGAGACTAGTTGGGTCAAAAGGGGAACCTCCCCCTCAAGCAGGGCCAAACTGGGGGAAAAGAGGATTGATTACTGAGTCAAGCTGGAAATTTTAACTCTTACATGGTATGTTGGTCAGTTTTATGTGTCAATTTGGCTAGAATATAGTCTTCATTATTTAATTGAATTCTAATCTAGATGTTTTGTGAAATGATATTTTGTAGATGTAATTCACATGTACAGTCTATTGACTTATAGCAAAAGAGATTGTCCTGGACAGTCTAGGTGGGCCTGACTTAATCATTTGAAAGACCTTAAGAGTAGAGCTGATGTTTCCCTGAAGAAAAAGACACTACTCATGAAGGGCAGCCCCGGAGAGTTTCTTTTCTAAAGGCATGTCCTGTAGATTTTAGACGACAAATCTCTTATTATATATTCTGTTTCTCTGGTGGAAGCCTGACTAATACACATGAGACAGGGTATTTGCACTACTGCAATAAAATTATTTTCATTACTAAAAATAATTAGAAGAATATTTAATATCTGAGAGTAACCAGAAAATTTCAAGGGTTGCCCAAATATTCGTTTGTGGGGGGTAAGTTATTCTTTCTGAATAAAATTGAAAAGGATGGGAAGGAAAAGAAATAGAAGTTGCATTCTGATCACAAGAGTGGTATCAGATGTCCTCAGCACACAGGTTGCTCTCCTCCTGTCTTTTGGTTTGCTCCTGCTCACCTTTCATTTCTTGGTTTGCAAGAAAAAGCTGTGAATTTTTAGAAGTCAGGGAAGAAAAATTTTGTATGGCAAGAAAGTTGTAAGTCAAAAGGAAAGGGCACAAGATGAATTTGGAGCCCAAGAGGAAGGTGGGAGGAAAGCCAGGTTACACAGTACTTTGTTGGCAACAATGAGGATTTTACATTTTATCCTGAGTGCTAATGGAAGCCATTGAAGCATTTTGAGAGAAGCAGTGATGTAATCTAATTTAAGTTTTAAGATCACTCTGGTTGCTGTGTGGAGTGGAAAAGGGATTTGAAAGGGCCAAGAGGGGAGCCTGGGAGGCCTGACAGGAGGTAAGACACTCTAGATAAGACAGTCTTTTATGAACATATCCCTAAAAAATAGCCATGAGCAGAACATTTTATTTATAAGGATGCTCTTCTTAGAAGTGCATATAAGTAGGGATTGGCAGAGCCTCCAAAGCAAAAGTCCATTTGTTAAAATTTTTTCTTCCTTAGGACATCAGACTTTCCCCTAAGTTATCTGTTACCTGAGCTGGAAATCTTTAGTTTTTTCCTGTAGATCCATCTCTCCCTTTTCCCGCTACTGCGTGGAGATATGACCCATAAGGACTGAATCACCTCAGAGGGAGCCTTTGCCCCTGGCTTTCCAGTGACTGGGCCAACAGGAAGGAGGAGCAAGTGATGCCTGGGAGAAGAGGTGGTGGGAAGGAAAGTGAGACAGGAATCTATTCTCCAGATTCTGTCTTGCTATATGGCTCAGGCAGCTCTTTACTGAAGACCATAGTAAATCACAGTGATACACGGAGAAGAGACTCCATCCACTCTAAAGGACCCTGTGGTCTATTCTTGTTGCTCCCATGGAGCAAAGGATCTGTAGACCAAGGGGACATGCCCACCGAAAGCCCAGGACCTCTATTCTGGACCATGTTCTTGGGAGGCAAGTCCCCATCATTCTCTCGTGAAACAGTTCTGAACCCATCTGTAGAGCCTGCATTGTCCGGCACAGCTCTGGGAGATGAGGATCAGGGTGAAAACAGAGCTTGGCAATACAAGCTGGAGGGACTACTATGTGCATATAAAGTACCTTTCAGTGTGAAAAAGAGCCAAGGGTATGAAGAGAAGGGAACAGCTGTGCGCTAGGGGTGGCAGCTATTTCTTTCCCAGCTGTAACGTGTCAGAGCAAAACATCCAGGGAGTCTGGGGGTCCTAAACTCAAATCTGGCTTTCCAAGTCATTGTGAAGATATATCAAGTGAGGCAAGGTAAACTATAGTTCTCCCGATTTATAATTTAAATATTTAAGTGTATAAATTGTGGACCTCAATTTTTACTCTTGCCAGTGGCTACACAAATGTGAGGTATTGGCTTGGCCCATATTTTTGTCAGGAGGCCTTCTTCATGCTGGTGAGGCTAAACTTTCTTTTTCAGGACAAGGATGGTGGCAGCTCCCCTTACAAGAGCCCATCTAATTCCTCTTCCTGAACCTCACCCTTGCCTTTGTAAGTAATCCTTCCATTAAATGCCTCTCAACTGACCAGACTGATCATCATAGCAACTGTTTCCTGCCAGGAGCCTTCCAGGTACAAAGTGTAGAGGCCAAAAAGTTGAAAGCACACAATCGTGCTACATGATTATAGAGCAGAAATTTGAATGCAGGTGCATACTCTGTCTGAAGTACCAGTGTGTTCTATATGATATTACTAACTAGTTGTTTGAGCAGAGGAATCCAGCTCTAGAACACCTGGCTCTCTTTAGCTAAGGTTGGACTATTTAGCCCTCAAACAGATAAAGGCCTCCATTTTCTTTCTAATGCACACATCCAGTCTGTGCTGCTTTTGCTCTTTTACTTCCTGAAATTTATTGTAGGAAACGCTGTTTTTTTTCCCTGAAGGGATGAGTCAGACAGAGCTCCTTGGGAGCCAACCTCCCAGGCTACTAAACCAGTGTCTACCTGCCTTCTCTAAGCTCCTTACACATAATATCCTGCCTTCAAAGATTCTGTATCTTTGGAGACTAGGGAAAGGGAGTCCACTTTTCTTCCAAGCTAGGACTTGGGAAGTCAGGAAACAACACTAGGCCATTTTTTTGTATTTGTTTCTACTTTTACTAAAAATGATGTATACATGCACAAAAATAGCAGTCAGAATAGATGAGAAAAAAAGGAGTATAAGTTGTTTCTGGGAGCTCTAATGTATATTACTCATTGTCTGTTGTTTATATTTTTTACATTTTTCTTAGTTAAAAATTATATTCATAGTACAATATTTTTAAAAAAATACAAATGGTTTTGAAACTTCTTATGGAGTATCCTAGGAATAGGTATAGAGATAAGTAACCCTAAAGGAGACAGACCAAGAAACCAGAACATCTTCCAAGGGCAGACAACTTGCTTCTGTTATTTTGACAATTCAGTAACTCTAATAAGACCAGGCCATGTACCTACAATGACCATTTCAAGATTATACATTTAAGGAAACCTAGAAACTTCTAAAAGTATAATCAGGGTCATAGGGGTCCAGAGAGATTCCAAAGTCTTTGTTATTAACTAATTCATTACCTTGCACTAAAGGTCCATTATTCACTAGATACTGCTTATGGTGCAACAGTATCACAGCAAGGAATAGGTAAGTCAAAATTTCTGCTCTCTTAGAATTTATACAATTGAGGGAGAGAGAACAAACCAGTTAACAAGGAAGTGACCAAGATAATTTCACTTGGTGCTATGTACTGTTAAAACAAAAAAAAAAAGTTAAAATATAGAAGAATGTGAGAAATAACAGCTATCAATTTTGTTGTCAGTAAATTCCTCTGACAGAGTGAAATATTGCTGAGCCCTGATTGACAAGAAGGATGTTTTTAGTAGAAGAAACCATAAACTCAAGGTTCATAAAGGAAAATAAATTGTCTTTCTTTAGGGGCCAAAATGGCCAAAAGGATGGAAAACTCAGGTGAGAAGGAGTTGTGGACTAACTTACATATAACTTTGGAGTCCTCAGTATGAAGTGTAGAAAACTCAAATCTCTAGCAATACATCCAAGATTTGACAAAAGATAATTGCAAAGGTAATGTGAAAGCTAGGAATACCACAGAGAGCACTTTTTACTCATGATCCTTTTCAGCAGGAAAAGGACCAATTCATATACCAGTGACCCACAGAGTTGGCAGTGTGGGAAGAGAGGTTGGATCGTATATATTTACGTCTGCAGTATGAGTATAGGACAGAGTTTTAGCACTTCATCTAGGTCACACAAGTCATTTTATGGGGTGTAATTGTTATCTACCAGTGTGGTTAATGGTTTGGATAAAAATATGACAGAAGACAGATTCTGCAAGGGCACCAAACGGGTTACATGCAATAAAGTGCGTCAGGCTGACTTATGGGTGTTACAGCCCCAGGAGTGGACTTGTTTCCAATGCTAGGTTCAACTTTCAAGCACAAATATGTGAAAAGAGGCAATTAGCGAATTCATAAAGGCTTTCCTTTTTACTCGGGGGTATGAATCAGATTGCCACTCCTTTACAGATTTTTCCCAAGGGCTACATTTGAATTCAAGAAGGGTTATTTGAAGAGATGCATAACTCCTTCACATTTACAGCTTCAGATGAAATGATAAAGGGGTGGCACAGTTTATTATTTTTTCCCCATTTTGACTTGGTGCTCTTTTATTTCCACTTTGTAACTCTAGGCAAGACTTGATCGATGGGTATAATAAAGGATATGAGTAGTTCAAGAAAATAAGGCAAGCTAATAGGAATAAGACTGACCATTTTTCATTTTCATAAGTCTTGAAATACATTTAAGATGCTACTCCAGTGGCTCCATGGACATGAACTGTTGCTTTGCAATTGGTTCTAGATTAATGGACTCTTCTGCTTGCTAAGAAAATATTTATGAAGATACAGAGATTTTCATGCATTGATACATCATCTTTTTTGATAGGCATATCTAACATGTAATTTTTTATTTAAGGCAGAAAAATTTGAAAAGCACTAATTATATCCTACATTACCACTTGATGACACAGTATCAACAGTCTATTTTTAATGACAAGCAATTTATTGAAGAAATCCTGCCACTTGGAAGTGCCAGCTTAATATTAGATCAAATCACTGCTATGAGATTATTACTTTTTCAAGATTAAAAGGTACTAAGGTTTTTGTAAAAACAATGATAATTTATGGTAAGGTATGAAACAAACCACATGATATTTTTATTATTGATTTTAGAGAGAGTGAGGAAGGGAGAGAGAGGGAGAGAGAGAGAGAGCGCACACATTGATTTGTTATTCCACTTATCTATGCCTTCATTGGTTGCTTCTTGTATGTGTCCTGACCAGAGATAGAACCACAGTCTTGGAGTATCAGGATGATGCTCTAACCAACTGAGCTACTTGACCAGAGCCCAAACCACATGAATTTTTGAAAAACATTAGCCCTGGCAAGTATGGCTCAGCAAATTGAGTGCCAGCCTGCAAACAAAAGGGTCACAGGTTCGATTCCCAGTCAGGGCACATGCCTGGGTTGTGACCAGGTCCCCAAATGGGGGCGTGTGAAAGGCAACCACACATTGATGTTTCTCTCCCTCCTTACCCTTCTTTCTAAAAATAAATAAATAAAATCTCTTTAAAAAAAAGATACCTTAAAAAATAACATTATGTGTATTTTAGGAGCCATTAGGTTTTCTATATGCCCCTAGAAAACCCATGACTAAGAATGATTATAAGAAAACGGTATAAGTGAGCAGTTATAAATCATTAAGCTCTCTTCTCTCATCACTGAAGATTATGTGAAAGGTTCTAATAACAATAAGCAACTTGCTTTATTCTTGGCTAAATTTGAATCAGGACACACGTGGTCTAGTCCTGGTTCTGCCACTAATTAATTGTATGGCATCGGTTATATTGTTTCATCTCTCGGAGCCATAGTTTACTCATGGGAAACAAGATTATTGGCATAGATGACATTCAAGGTCTTTTTTATTCCATGCTCTAGCATGACACTACTCTTTAAGAACTCATAGGTATACCTAAAGAGTAGAGCTGTCAGTTTAAAGCAAAGCCTGTAGTGCATACAAGTAAGGACAGCCATAATAAATTATCAGAGAGTGGGATGCTTAAAATATTGACATTTATTTCTCACAGTTTTGGAGGCCAGAAGTCCAAAATCTAGTCGACAACAGGGTTGGTTTCTCCTGAGGCCTGCCCCTTTGGCCTGCCAATGACCACCTTGCCATGCCCCTCACATGGCCCCCATGTGCACAAATTTCTCCTGTCTCTTCCTCTTCTTTTGAGAGTACCAGTCATACTAGATTCTAGCTCCACCCTTATGACGTGATTTACTTTAACTGGCTCTGTAAAGACCCTGTATCCAAATATAATGGTCAGGATTCCAACCTATAAATTTGGTGGGGACACAATTCAGTCTATAAAAATACTTTAATAATTGTGAAAAATATAAGTACTAAGTGAAAAAGAGATTTAACGTTGTATAAAATGAAGCTGAGACACCAAAAAGTCTTATACTTTTAATAAATTTATATGTACATACATGTACCTGTGTGGGTATATTTTCATTTATTATTGGGATCAAACTAGAATTTACCTTACTAATTATTCATTCTGAGATTCTTGAGGAGTGTTTTCTTAAAGGACTCAGTACATGGTCACGTTTTATAGTTTCAGATTTTAAAATAGCAAAAGTAAGAACAAAAAATCCATAATAGATCATTCAGTCCTAAGATTAGCTTTTTACTTCCATATGGTAATGAGGGAAATTTCCCTCTGTAGTGTTTTCAGCAACAGCATTCTGGAGACAGACCATTCAGTCTGTAGCAATGGTGTCTGTGTGGGGCACTTCTGGACTTGCATCTCCCTGGTGGACCCGGGCAGGGTATCTTTGTTCTGCTTTCACCATCATCGCTGAGTTTGGGTTCCCAGTCAGCTTGAATGCCCCTTCTCAGCTGTAATGCTTTGTGAGTGACAATTGTTGTTGACTGTGCATGCATCAACGAGAGTACTTTCCACTGTTCCACTGTGTCTGTGGCTCAGGTCATGAGTGGGCATGGGTGTCCTCATGTGCTTCACAATAATGACTCACAAACAGTTGCAAACTCTCTTTTAATTCAAAGAGGCTTTAAGAAAAAGCCTCAGCAGTGTTCTAAAGCTGCTTGAGGAAAAACTCTAGTTTACACACACTTCAAAGAGACCTGCTTGGGGGATTCAGGGAAATTTTGTTGTCTGCTGGACAGTGTTATGTCTCTGGTTAGTTTACAGTGATACTTGTGTTAAAAGTCAAGCTGAATGCAGCTCTTCTGCTTTTAAAAAGAGCATAATACCATAGTTTCCAAATATATACAACAATGACCAAAGGAAGTCGTCTTTCTGATTAGGATGAGGGTCACAGTAGAGTGCCCAGTGAGCATAGCATTATTGGTAATACAAAAGAGGAGATAGAAAAGATAACTGCTCCTAAAGTTCAAAAAAAATCATCAATCCTGTTTATGTTAAGCCATCCCTCTGGGAATCCCCTTAATTCTGGCAACCAAGATTAGCTAATGAGTAATTATATTTCCAGTTTCAAACCATCATTATCATTTACACATTAACTATGACCCATATTATGTAAATTACTCTTGAAACATGTCCAAAGCAAAATTTTAAAAATTTATAACATTGTCCACAGCTGTGATTTAATGTACTGATTTATAGATTTGTATCTGAGTTATGCCTAGTCAGTCAGTCCTGTACTAAAACCCTGTGGGGCATAAGGCAGTGATTAGGTCCATGGAGTCTCAATTTGGGTTCGATATTGGATCACTGAGTGCCACGTAAGACAACCTGGCTTGATGACTTGTGACCATGTGGGCTTAATCAAATGATTCAATCATATGATCGAATCATTTCAATGATTGAAATGACTGAAAGGGATTCAATCTCTTAGATTCAGTTTTCTCATCTGTAAAGTGGAGATAGCAATATCTCCTACCACATGAGGTTGATGATGTGAGGTTCTGATAAAAAGATACACACAGGACTTCCAGCCAAGGTGGAGGCATAGGTAGATACACTTTACCTCCTAACAGAACCAAAAGAAGGACAACAAATTTAAAAACAAAAATACAACCAGAACCACCAGAAAATCAAACTGTAGGGAAGCCCAACAACCAAGGAATTAAAGAAGAAACATTCATCCAGACTGGTAGGAGGGACAGAGATGGAGATGGGAAGCAGAGGGCAGAGGGAAATGTGGCAAGGCAGTGGTTGGAGGACCAGATGGGTGAGAGGGAAGCTGGCAGTCCCAGATTTTCATGCAGATAAACCAGGAGGAACAGGGGAGTGAGACAGACTGCACAACCCAGGGTTCCAGCATGGGAAAAGAAAGCTTCAAAGCTTCTGGCCTCTGGCTATAAAATTCGGGGGGTGGGGGGCTGGGGAGCAGAAGCAGGAGAAACTCCCAGCCACACAGGAGAGTTCATTGGAGGAACCCTCAGGGTCCTAGAACATACACAACCCATCCACCCAGGAACCAGCACCAAAAGGGCCCAATTTGCTTGTGGGCAGCAGAGGAAGTGATTGAAAGCCACGGAGAAAGTCACATTGTTCCCTCTCTGACCCCTCACCCACATACAGCACCACAAAGCAGCATGTGGGTTGCTCCACCCTGGAAAATACCTAAGACTCCACCCCTTACTACATAACAGGTGGTCCAGAGACAAAAAAATATGGCCCAAAGGAAAGAACACATCAAAGTTCCAAAAGCAGAACTAAGTGATGAAGAGAGAGCCAACCTACCAGATGCAGAGTTCAAAACACTGGTAATCAAGACGCTCACAGAAATGGTTGAGTATGGTCGCAAAATAGAGGAAGAAGTGAAGGCTATGCAAAGTGAAATAAAGAAAAATACACAGGGAGCCAACAGTGAAGGGAAGAAAACCAGAACTCAAATCAATGATATGGAGCAGAAGAAAGAAATAAATGTTCAACCACAACAGAATGAAGAAACAAAAATTCAAAAAAAAAAAAAAATGAGGAGAGGCTTAGGAACCTCTGGGACAACTTTAAACATTCTAACATCTGAATCATAGGGGTGCCAGAAGAAGAAGGGGAAGAGAAAGATGTCAAAAACTTATTTGAAAAAATAATGAAGGAGAACTTCCCCAGTCTGGCAAAGGAAATAGATGTCCAGGAAGTCCAGAAAGCTCAGAGAGTCCCAAAAAAGTTGGACCCAAGGAAGCACACATGAAGGCACATCATAATTACATCACCGAAGAATAAAGATAAGGAGAGAATCTTAAAAGCACCAAGAGAAAAAGAGACAGTTACCTACAAAGGAGTTCCCATAAGACTATCAGCTGATTTCTCAAAATAAACCTTACAGGCAAGAAGGGTCTAGAAAGAAGTATTCAAAGTCATGAAAGGCAAGGGATTACACCCAAGATTACTCTATTCGGCAAAGCTATCATTTAGAATGGAAGGCAGATAACGTGCTTCCCAGACAAAGTAAAGTTAAAGGAGTTCATCATCAGCAAGCCCTTATTACATGAAATTTTAAAGGGACTTATCTAAGAAAAAGAAGATCAATAAAATGACAACAAACTCAGAACTATCAACAACTGAGCCCAAAAACAAAAACAAACTAAGCAAACTGCTAGAACAGGAACAGAATCACAGAAATGGAGATCACATAGAGGGCTATCAGTGGGGACGGGGAGGGTGGAGAATGGGGGAAAGGTACAGAGAATAAGAAGCATAAATGCTGGGTACAAAATAGACAGGGGGAGGTTAAGAATAGTATAGGAAATGGAGAAGCCAAAGAAATTATATGTACGACCCATGGACAAGAACTAAGGGAGGGAATGCTGGTGGGAGGGGAGTTGCAGGACTGAGGGGAATAAAAGGGAGAAAAAAATGGGACATCTGTAATAGCATAATCAATAAAATATACTTTCAAAAAAGATACACACAATGCTCTTAGCAGAGTACCTGGTACAGAGTAAGGAGTAATAAATAGATATCAGCTATAATTGTTTTGTTGTTTAATGAGTTGTTCCTGCATTCCACTCTGGAAAGCTAGATATATATTCAAGAAATAACTAACAGTAAACACAAAATAATATGTCCAATATCATGTATAAGTATAATTTGTATGATGAAAACTATATATGAAAATTATATCAACAAATAGAAACAGGCATTCTTGAAACAAAAGGCTTTGCAGTTTTTAGATTCTGTTTATATAACCATAAGTTCCCAAACTGATATTCACTTTCATGTTGAATAAATCACCAGTTGATTTTAGAAAAATAGTGCGCTTCCTATCTTAATAATAAATTTAAATTTATCATATATTATCCTTCATTTTGTGTTCAAAAATCACTGAAACAAACATTGAACCGTAACTCTAACCATATCTATGTTGAGAATTATCTTCATTAGCTTAAGTGAATTATGGACATGCTCATGCTCGGGCTGGTTGTGTCAAGGACTCAAAATCAAGATAAAAACTCCAATTAGTAAACAGTATTCAGTAAAGAGAAACGGAGCTGTATCGTGATTTTAATACCCTTTACATTTATTGGAGGCTTCAGAGCTGTGGCAGGCACTGTTGATCACCATGATCCACTCTGCCCTCTCTCTCTCGCAGCAAGTGCCCTTTCTCACTGCAGACACTGAGGACACTAGTCACTCACTGCGGCAGCCGCTGGCTGCCTAGGGCACAGAGGCGTGGTCCTAGCAGAAATCACCCTGTGCTTTCTGAGGAAGAACTTCTTCCCTGATCAAAAGAGCAATGTTGAGGTGAAAATGCATCTTCCACCTTGCCTTTAGATACTCTTCCTTCGAGGAGTAAATTGGAGACAGAGCAGCTCTCTTAGGCTCAATAGCGGTCAAGCTAAGGGACTTCTCTTAAAAGCCAAACCGGAAGCTTCCGTATAACCAAACTTGAATATATTTACCTTCAGAATTTTTATATGAGAAACTGAATCCACATTGTTTAAACCTTTTTTTTTTTGTTAGGTATTCTGATAGTTGCATTAATGTAAGAGTATGTAAGGAGTAGTTATGCTAATACTTTCATAACCATATAAAATTGTTATGAAAACAGTGTTTAGTTAAAATAGCATTATATTAATTATTGAGAAATCCTCCCTTAGTCTTAAATGAATTCTTAAAATACTAGTAGGTAGAAATTGATTGAACAAAAAAGTGTACAATACAGCGAATTTATTGTTTTCATTTAATTCAATTGGGAAGAGAAGGAGAGAGAGACAGGAAGAGAGAGAGAATCTAGAAAGATACGAAAATCTTAATGCTGGTCACACTGGATATAAATTTTATACCTTTTGGGAAAAAGCAGATTGCAAACTCATCCTTGCTTTTCTGTATTACTTAATTTTTGTTAAAATCTAGATAAAAATCAGTAATTTTCATTTGGAAAAAATAAAGAAAAGCAAGGATAATTTCAGTCTCATCAAACTGTGATGAGGTTGGGAGAAAGCAAAGAAAGGGATATCCTCATACATTTATTTTGGAAGTGTAATTTGTGCTAATTTCTCAGTGACTAATTTAATAATGTGCATCAAAAACCAGAAAATATGCCTCATTTTTGTTAAAAAAATGCTACTTCTTGATTCTTGATGACTTTGTTGTTATATAGTTTGTAGTAGCAAAAATATAGAGACCACTACCACAGTTCGACAACACTTATACAATAGAATACTCTTAATAAAATATATATGATATAGACTTCACAGATAACAGAATTATAGTCCTCTCTCATTCATTTGGAATTTAACCATTTTATTTAGTTATACATTTTGATTTTGTCAAAATGTTATAAAGGGATACTTTTTTCAATCTCCATTAAATGTATATTAGCTTTGAATTTGAATTTACAGCAACCTATTTTTAAAAACTTGATTTAGAATATTCTTTCTTAAAATCTGGAATAAAGGCTAGGAATGCATCAATTTCTCCATCAAAGATTTAGTAAGTTTTATTAAGGATCAGAGGAAGATGTTGAGAGGAATAATTAGAGAATCTAATTTAGATTCTGTGACATGGGAAAAAGTTCATTATAATAATATTCTCATACACAAAATAAGCAACTAGACAATATTCTAGTAGTTAGAACCATACAGCTAGGGAGAATATGAAGCACACACAAATGATTTCCTTTCCTGTCAAAATTATGGAAAAATCCATATGAACTAAATTGCCCTGCTTCACTGTGTTCAATAGCCTTGAAATGTCTCATTTTCTTTAGCAGTTGCGAGGGCTAATGGAAGCATATGCAATTGCAGTAACACTGTGAAGAGACACTGGTAGGAGATTTATT